>CM073479.1:5592500-6192500 GCA_037074505.1 Albizia julibrissin | reverse complement strand
TATTTCTAGTCTATGATCTGACATCAGGTCGCGTTTTCAAATATTTTGTACGGTATAAAAGTACATCCTTTCACATCGCTATATATATATATTCTCTTTATCAAGCAAACTCATTCTAAAATCAAAGAACATATAAAGACGTTCCATAAGGTAAAATAACTGTCTTAGCTTCTCTCTCTATTTATTTACAGATACTTCGTTTTCTTCTACTGCAAATGGTGTATGTGCTGCTCAAGTTCTTACAAGCGAATTCATTTTAATAAATCTCACTTATATGTTTTCATTTCATTCTACTTTTTCTTCTTCCTGGGCTGCCTTTATGATTTCACGAAAGATGTAGGCAAGTTATTTTCAAATGAGTCAGTCTCATATCTCTTAAATCTCATTTTTCTGTGCATACAATTCAAGAAATAGATTCTAGGTAAGTGCTACGAGAGGAAAATTTCGTGTTGGGTTCGAAATTTCAGGTATGGAGGATTATCATTAAAATTGCTTAGTACTTTGTTCTTTTTTGTCAAGTTATATAGATTGTGTCTGAAGAAGTAAAAATTTTCTTTTTATAGTTTAATCTTTATGATTAAGTTTTTAAAATTTCATATAATCTTACTCCTTTTTTAAACTTTTTAAAATGAAAACTTTGAAGGAAAAGCCCCTCAACCATAAAGATAGAATAACGATCAACAACAAATCATTAGTTTGGTGTGGTTATTAATTAGTGGGGCCAAACGCTTGCTTCCTTGAACTTGCTTAATTTCACCGAACACTCAATACTCCTTGCTTCCTTCTTTCATTCGTTTTTGGTAAAAAACCGAAACACTCATTGGTTGTCATAATTAACAGTTCATTATCATCATCCGTATATAGTTGACAAAAAAAAAAAAAAAACAAGGTTAATGTTGATCCTGTACTCTGATTTATTTTTCTAGCAAAGTATTTTGTGATTTATTTAGTACCTTGAAACACTTTTTCATATGCATCCAACACCCTAAAATATTTTGTGATTCATCCATCATACTAAAATATTTTTGTTAAGTGTGTATTGTGTAGCATCCCAAAGTATTTTGTGGTTCAATTTTGCCCTAAGAAATTAAGGGTGTCACACTCATAAGAAAAAAATTAAAAAAAAAACTTTAGAGTGCTGAACACACTTAAAAAAATACTTCAAGGTGCTAAGTAAAGCTTAACCCATAAAAAATCTACATCCTTCAATCCTAAATATAAGCTATTTTAATTAATTTATAAATTCCAAAAATGGGTGAGTTAGTTTTGGTAATTAATATGTAATGAATTAATCTGTAATGCTTTCTAAAAAAAATCATTTAATGATTAAAATTTAATGTGTGGTGATATAAAAAAAAAGGTATCATGGGAATAAAAAAATTTGACATAGGGGTAAGCCTCCTTACCACCTTAATCACCAGCTTGTTGGTATGTGTGTGTATTATTAATTCAAGTATATGTGAACATATTTTTATCACATATTTTACGAGTAGGTGTAATAAATTGCTTATTTTTTTTTAAAAAATAAATTGATAGAAAATTCTCATGCGGATACTGACTGTGTTAATTAATGTGTATAATTTTGAAGAAAAATGGATGAGTCAAATTAAATGGTGATGTGGAGAATCTCCTGACAAAGGAAGACCTAGTCAACCACGATTACGGAGGGTTCTATCAGCTAATTTTAAGAGATCTATCCTTGGCCTTTTAGAAGATACAGGTAATTAACTACATACTCTCTCCATTCTCTCTAATGTCATATAAAACACTAATGTGTTCAATTTATTTTGGGTTTCCTCACGATTTTCCTATAAAATTAACAAAAAGAACTAATTTAGCACGTATCATCAAATATTCTTTAATCTTTTGATAAATTTAACATTTATGTATTCTTATACTTGAGAAGAAAATGATATAAAAACACACATCTCATATCTACACTCATAATTTCTTTTCCATTTATATTTACAAATATATTTTTAATCATTTTGTTTGGCAATGTTTTTGTCCCTAAGGCGATTCATAAAAATAAGTAATAAATAAATAGTTGTTGTGTAACTTGTAATATATACATTATTATGTTTTCAGAAATGTTTTTCCATCAACTGTGTTTTCATTAAAAATTTTGGCAATATTTAATAAGCTAGTGATGGAGGGAAGGGCGACTAGCAAGGGATTTTTGATGGCCCGCTCTCTAATGCTCCTTAAAATATTAGAGAGTGGGCATTTATAATCTCAAACTATCAAATATTTATACCCATTAAGATTTATTTTCGTATGCATGCATGCATGCATGCATACATACATACATACATACATACATACATACATATATATATATATATATATATATATATATATATATATATATATATATATAAACTGAGTTATATGCATATAAAACCCTTCATATTTAAAGAATTCTCATATAAGTAATGAACAAAACTAAAAGCATGAGAATTATATATATAAATGTAAAAGTTTAGAGAAGATTATTGTAAAGTTTCAAAGGTCATGGAGATGATTTACATATGATATAAAGTTCAACACCTCAAAATATTAAGCAAACTCATTATGAAAGCAAAGAACATATAAAGACATTCCACAAGGCAAAATAACTGTCTTAGCTTCTTTCTCTACTCATTTACGGATACCTCATCTTCTTCTACTGTACTGGGTGTCTGTAATCCTCACTTATATGTTTTCATTTCATTCTACTTTTTCTTCTTTCTGGGTTTCCTTTATGATTTGATGAAAGATTTCGACAAGTCATTTTATTTTATTTTATGCCGAGCCATTTTCAAATATTCTCATTTTCTTTGCATCCACTTCAAGAATCATAATTTTTATATTACCAATTCCCAGAAACCTAACCCTCTCGATCCTAGAAGCTGGATCTCGGCAATTGCTAGGAGAGGAAATTTTCCTGTTGCAGTCAAAACTCCAGGTATGGATGATTGTCATCAAAATTACACAGGATTTAGTTCATTTTTGTCAAATTATACAGATTTTTAACTCTGAAGAAATAAAAAGTTTACATACTAATACTACTTCTGGAAGTATATATAAACTAAATATTCTTTTGATGTGATAACGACCGGAGGTGTAGTGGGTATATATATAGTAAATATTCTTTTTATAGTTTAAACATTATGATTAAGTTTTTTTATTTGATAACGGTATCCCCAAACCACTTTTTTTTTTAATTTCTTAATTAAGGGTCCTTTTGAGGCTTAAATAGCAAATGATTTTCACCTCTCCTAATAATTGTGTTTCTTAGAATTTGAATTTGTATTCTTATCCTTATGGTGCTGAGGTCATTTACCAAATCAACCAACAGCTTGTTGGTATGCTTCAAACCACTTTGTACTTGACACAAATTCTTTTCATCTTTTTCGACAAGTGCACTTTCTGATATTCGAACTTGTTTTCTTCTTCTTATGAGGATCATGTCACTTACCATCTCAACTATTAGTTTATTACTTGAGATTAAGTTTTTAAAATTTCATGTAATAATATCCCTTTTAAATTTTTAAAAATGAAAACTTTGTAGCAAAGGCTCTTCTATCACAAAGATGGAATGACGAAATCATTGGTTTGGTAAAGTTATTACTAGTGGGGCCGAACGCAGAGTGGCTTCCTACAACTTGCTCAATTTTACCGAACACCCAATACCCCCTTGCTCCCATTTATTGTTGGTAATTAAAAAAAAAGTAACTACCTTGGCTTAGTTTTATGAATTAATTTATAAATTCCAAAAAAATGGATAAGTTATGTTTTGTAATTAGTGTGATTGTTCTTAAAGTATGTATTTATATATTATTAGCGAACTTTTTATCAGCAACAGCAGGAATAAGTGCTTATTTTCTAAAAAATAAATTTGACGGAAAATTCACACGCTGATACTCTCTCTCTCTATATATATATATATAATAATAATAATAATAATAATAATAATAATAATAATAATAATAATAATTTGTATGTATAAATTTTGCAGATAAATGGATGCGTCAAGTAGTGGCGATGTAGAGAATCCTCCTGAAACTGGAAAACCTAGTCAACCCCGATTAGAGAGGGTTGAATCAGCTACTTTTAAGAGACCTATCCTTGACCTTTTATAAGATACAGGCAATTAACTACATACTCTCTCCATTCTCTCTAATGTCATATAAAACACTAATGTGTTCAATTATTTTGGGTCTCCTCACGATTTTCCAATAACATTAACAAAAAGAACTAATTTAGCACATGTCATCAAATATTCTTTAATCTTTTGATAAATTTAACATTTATGTATTCATATACTTGAGAAGAAAACCATATAAAAACACACATCTCATATCTACACTCATAATTTCTTTTCCATTTATATTTACTGATATATATTTTTAATCATTTTGTTTGGCAATGTTTTTGTCACAAAGGTAATTCATAAAAATTAATTAATAAATAAATAGTTGTTTTGTAACTTGAGATATATACATTATTATGTTTTCAGAGATGTTTGTCCATCAACTGTATTTTCATTGGAAATTTTGGTGAAGAATATTTAATAAGCTAGTGATGGAGGGAGGGGCGGCTAGCAAGGGCATCATTCTCAGATACTTTTCTTTTTCCTATTTCTTTGGATTTTTCAAGGAAAAATACCCTAAAGTGAACATTTTGATTTATTTTTAAAAAATCATTAAAAAAATTCAAAACTATACTTTTTCTTGTCCATAAGATATTAAAATGTTACTTATTTTTTTTATAGCATCTCATGACAAACATTTGGGAAGTTGAGACATTACAAAGGATATTAGAGAGTGGGCATTTATAATCTCAAACTATCAATATTTATACCCATTAAAATTTATTTTCGTATGCATATATAATTCACTCAAACTGAGTTATATGCATATAAAACCCTTCAAATTTAAAGAATTCTCATATAAATAATGTACAAGACTAAAAGCATAAGAATTAAATATATAAATGTAAAAGTTTAGAGAAGTTACGTTCGAGATGATTTACATATGATATAAAGTTCAAGATAATTTTGTATAATTTAACCTGTACTTTTTTATATGGACTCTCCCAATAAACTAAAATTTTCCCATAAACTAATCACATTCCTAAAAATTAGTATCAGAAGATCACAACCAAATCACTTTTGTTTCAGAGGAGGCCAGAAAAGACTACTTGGATTTATGTGTGCCTCTGTTCAAGTATGCATCAGAAGGAAATTGGGAAAAAGCTGAGCCCATGTTGTTAGATCATGAAATGCTTCGGAGCGCTGGCATAGCACAAGGATGGACAACAGTACTTCAGGTAGCAGCAGGAGCAGGCCATGTTCCCTTTGTTAAGGAGCTTGTGGATTTGATGAATGGGAGTAACTTGGACTTGCAAGACTCTAATGGAAACACTGCCCTCACCTTTGCTGCTATTGCTGGAAACTTGGAGATTGTTAAGTTATTGTACCAAAAAGATAATTCATTACCAAAAATAAGAAGTAGAACAGGATTCACTCCTCTTCTTTTAGCTGCATTACAAGGAAAAGCTGATGTGGCAAAATATCTATTCCCTCTCACTGCTAATGATGAAAATTTTGAAGAAGCGGAATGGAATAAGACATTCCTCACTTGCATCGACTCTGGTATTTATGGTAAGTGTATGTTGCCCTTATATATATATATATATATATATATATATATATATATAAAGCATGAATACACTCAATTATTATAAGTGAAGTATAGGTAGTTGGGCACCAATAAGAATTCGGAATGTATTAAAACTACCCAAAAGAACAAAACAGTGAATTAGTGACAGAATTAGATGATTTCATCATCAGATAGACATAGACTTTAACTAATTAGTTAGCAATAGAATTCCAATGATAATTAACTGTTTTTTTTTTGTAGCATAAAAAGTCGACATTTTTTGTGAAGTATTTGAACTTAATTGATATGTAGCTCTATGTTTCTTGTTAAACCGTCAACTTTTAGAATTTGCATTTCTTGACTACTTTTTCAATATTTTGTAGATTTAGCATTGACGGTGTTGAGAGAGAGGCCAGGAGTAGCATTTGTAGGGGATGAAGATGATAGGATGACAGGTTTGCATATCATGGCTCAGAAGACAGAAGATTCGGGAAGTGGTAGACCAGATCATCAAAATCAACCCACAAGTACAGGTAAATTAGCATTGTAACTACGGGTTTGTGGAAGAGTACTTGCTAACTTACTAATTTGGCATATTCAATTCATCAAATTATGTATCCCAGGTACGAAGAATAGTGTTGCCTTTGAACTTGTTCGTTTGCTGTGGGAAGGAATTCTCAGGGCTGTAGCCTCAAAGTCAAATATCAGAGAGATCATAAATGAGCCATCAAGATTGCTATTTGATGCAACAAAAGTTGGAAATTTTGACTTTTTAGCTGAGCTTATGAAGGCTTACCCTGATTTGATCTGGGAATTGGACGAAAGAAGATATAGTATAATTCACGCGGCTGTTTTACATCGTCATCCTAAAATCTTCAATCTAATCCATGCATATAGTGGAAGTAAGGATATCATATTGGCATATAAAGACGAAGACGATGGAAATAATATATTACATTTGGCTGCAAAGTTACCACCAGCTGGTCGACTAGAATTGGTCTCTGGAGCAGCTTTCCGAATGAAGCTCGAACTGTTATGATTTGAGATACTTTTAACTAATTTTAACCGATTTCTTAAACGTATAAGCCAGTTATCAGGCTCTTATAAGAATGGTAAGAGGAAATATATATATAAATGAAATTAATATATGCACAACCTTTTGATATGGCAGGAGGTGAGGAATACAGTGCTACCATCATATATGAATAAGAAAAAAAGAAATGGCGAAACACCTCGAGAGTTATTCACTAAGGAGCATGCTGCATTAAGAAAGGATGCCGAGTCATGGATGAAAACAACAGCCAAGTCATTTGTGCTTGTTTCAACTCTTATTGCTACTGGAGTATTTTCTGTTGCATTTAACGTACCAGGTGGTACCAGTGATGATTCAGGAGCTCCCAATTATTTACGGGAACCATGGTTTACGGTATTTGCAATATCAGATGCTATTGCAATGATCTCATCTTCAATTTCCATTCTAGCCTTCTTATCAATCCTCATATCACGTTATGCAGAGCGTGACTTTTATAAGTCTCTACCCTCAAAGCTAATGTTCCGATTGATAACACTCTTTGTCTCCATAACCAGCATGATGATCGCATTTGGCAGCGCTTTCTTTGTGACATATGACCATTGCTTAAAATAGGTTCCTATCTTCATTGCTGTGCTTTCAATTTTGCCAATAGTCATATTTTTATTTTTTAAATTTCGACTTTTTTATGATATCATTTACTCAACATGTTATTTAAGCTCTCTATTCAAGCCAAGCAAGCATATGCTTTACTAGAAAATAGAGGTTATTTTGATGTTGTTGTATCTGTGTGTATTTTGCTTACTCCAATTTGTAATAATGTGTGTGTTTATTGTCCTCTGCTTGACAATGTATAATTGTGCATGTAGATACTTGATACCTTATATTGGCTATGTCTAAGTAACTTCAAAAGCTTTCAAAAGAATTTGGGACTACTAAATTGTAAATACCATATGTGTAGTAACTCACGGATAAGGATGCAAGCTTTGATTTATGGCTTCAATTAGCAATCTGTCCGAATCACATAACATTATAGGCGAGTACGGTGGAGTGTTGAGTGGGTTATGGGGGTGATTGCGTGTAAGTTTATGATGGGTGGAAAGAAATTGGAGTCACAAGGAAAATAAAATTCGAAGGGAGACAAACAGAGGAAAAAGTGAAAAGGAATATTTCTGTTTTGCATATGGGGATATTTCTGTTTTGCGGTCCTAAATGTATAATACATAGAATTGAGTTCATATATTATCCGTACTGTTGGAAAATGGGTTGGATCCATAATTAGGCCCAAATCTATTGGCCTTGGGGCTAAATTAAGAAATATAATTTCATAGAGTATCAGTTTATAATATTATGGGCATAATTTATTAATTTTTCCCAAAATATTTGAAACAAAATGAGATAACAGTTTTTCCTGAAAGTTTTGGTTGGAGCAGTTCACAAAACTGTGGTTTTATGTGCGCTCTCTCTATAACAAGAAATATACATTTCCAAAATTTTTCCCTGGAAATTTTCTCTCATTCCTCCGGTGCGTTTGCTTGCTGTGTGTTATAGCCGGACTCCACTGTGATCCGGTTCGCGTGAGTATCTCAAGAGTACTGAACTATACTCCAGGTACGCCCGAAAACCTACACGAACTAACCTGTGGGCAACGTATTTTGTACGAAGTCTGAGATGAGTAGAATGAATAAATGGCTTATGTGGGATTTTCTATAACCTGTTATATATTGATGATGATTTGTCTGTCTTTTTAACATTTTTCCCCTATTGGTTTGTTGTTCATTCAAAAACATCAGCTCAAGCAGCGCAGAGGTTGATTGCCCAAGGAATGGTATTAAAATTGTCATCAACAAGAAGATGCGTGGAAGAACCGTGTAGTTACCAGACAAAAATTAAGAGATGAGGCTCGGGGAGATGATTAACCTTCTCTAAATTTGGCATTATAACTTATCAGTGTAGTAACTTATAACCTCATTTTAAAGTAGGAAGTGTAATTCCCTGATTCATCAATGCGCTAATAGCTCGGTTACAAAAGAAGGAATTGAGTATGAAACAATGGGCTAATAGTGCTGAATTTTCTGTGATCTGGTTTTACAAATATGTGAAGCTAATTGCTGAGAGATCAATCTTCTTTCACGATGCTTATCCTGGCTATATATTTCGAGTGGTCATGAGAATTGTTTTAACAAGAAAAAGAAAAAAACTTCCGAAGTAAATGACTGTTTTAATGATTCAGAACCAAAATACAGGATATGTGTGTGTGTGTGTGTAATGAATAGATTTTACTACAACAAATTTTTTGTTGCTTTATTTTTCGTCTTTTCATGTCAGGGTATTAAGCATCATACGTCGTCATAAACGTGGGGACAATTTAAGAATGAAACCTTGGAGCATATAGGACGGAACAAACGCGTTTCAATAATAATTCTGTAACTTTTTGATAGTGGAAGACTAAGACTTTTGAGGTTGATGAACCATCATTCCAGCTATCTGCTTTCCCTTTTCCAAAAGGATTGAATCTAGAGGCACTCGTGGAAATCCACTTTCCGGGACTTTTCCTGGAAAATGTTGTTGTTGTAAGTCCTCTTCTTCAGTAATGACCCAGCTACAACGTTTCATTGGGCCTCATGCCAGTTCTCTCCGACTAACTCTCAATGAAAGATCATTGTAATAGACATAAGTCTAAAGAAACCACATCTCAAAAGTTGGCCGTTGAAGTTAGAGAGCCCAAGACCTTACAAGACTCTTCCTTCAAAGAAATCTTCTGGGATATGGGACTCATGAAAATAATATATAATGAGGATCCTCCTTGAAAAGAATCCACTTTATAGTTATATCTCTCAAAATATCCCAACTATCACTCTTGCCTTCTTACCAACCTCAAATTTGAAAAGTCCTTCCTTTCATACTGTGATATATAGCCCATCTATTTCCCTGTGCACCATTGAAGACCCATGTACTAGGTGCTTTTGGTGGTCAATGGGACCTCTAATAATTTTCATCAATTTGAGTTAATTATTTATGTAGTTTTATCATTAAGAAACCGATCCCTGAAATTGTGATCAATTTTTAATCTTCCTTTCAATTATTACCAAACAAGGTATTAATACTATCTTTGGCTAACCAGATCTTATATTTATTATAGGAGGTAGTAATACACTGTTGCCACATTTTCTATGCATCATTTCTAGAGATTTTGACCAAAGTTGACAAAACTTCAAAGAAACAATATGAAATGAACCAACAAGGATGCTTTATATGTATGCGTGTATATAAAACCATCAGAATATGCACTATTCATAAAAGAAAAGGACAACGATTTACACGTGCCTCTTTTCCGCTCCTGCTGGAGCCCTTCCAATATTCTTCCCCCCCCCCCGACCCCATGCATGTGCTAATGCTTTCACACACTGAATTTCTCTGTCCATTATCTGATTTATGATTTTTATGTGTATGCAGAAGTCTCACACACTCAGTCTAAATAAAATTAATTTATTTTATTATAATTTTAAAAGAAAAAATTTCAGAAAAATATCTTAAAAATTTAAAAATACCAAATTAATGATTTCCTACTTAAAAAGAGTTGTGAATTGCTAACTAAGTGGTGAATACCTAATCTATTTGTAGGAAATGATTTGATGTTTTGAATTTTTTTTTTATGTTTGCTTATGTTGCCATTTAAAAAAGAAAAATAATTATAAAATAAAAGTGGAGAAAAGGGTAAGGAAAAAAAAAACAAAAGACGACAAATTTTGGACCCACGTAAAAAGGAGAAAATGCAATATAAGGCGAAAGCCTATATATATAGGCTATAGAACTATTTAAGTAGAGTACTATTCTAATTTAAAGATAGATGATTGATGTCCAGCAAAAATATCACAAAATAGTGGTATGTATATAGGCGTCCGATTTGATGAGGGGGTGATTTCATTAAATATCTACTGATTTCTCACAGCTTTTATTTTTCCTTTCTGATCAATAGGATGAATTATTAATTGAATGGGTTCCCCGTGATATGCAACACAGCACAATATTGCCCGAGCAAATGTAGGACTTGTTTATAATAACAAGTAGAGATTCTGGAAATTAGCTTCTCAATTATAATTTGTAGTATATGAAATAAGTTTGTGAAAAGAGTTTTATTTTAATTTAGGTGAATATATTTATCAATAGTGATTTCAAAAAAGCATTTGAGCTTAATTTTTCCATTGGTAACAACAAGGATCAGAATCACCTATTTTTTTAACCCGTAAATCATGAATTTTTATTGGGATAATTGATAATTAATTGATTGATTGATTACAAAGGTAAACAGTCATAGGCTAATGGTTGTATTTGTATACATTGACAAGGTCTAAAAATTTGATAAGGATTAGAAAATTTAACTAAGGATTGACGTATGTAGATGTTGGATTCAAGTGGGAGATCTGTTGCTTAATTAATCACCCTCAAAAGAAGCCACCAATAAATACTAAACACAAATATAAATAATGACAAATGAAAATGTCAAAGACAACTTAAAAGTACATGGAGAGTTTGTTGGAAATAAGCGGTAACCCAATTGGAAACTTTTAATTATTGAGAGGAAGAAAACTTCATTTATTTTTAATTCTAACCATGAACGTAACTATGATATCCTTTATTGGGATCTCTTTGAGAAGCTCCTTTGGTCCATAATATAATATATATTTTGAAAGTTGATTTTGGTCTTAAAGACATACATATGTTTTATATTTGTTAATCTTTTTTTAATTAATCCCTATTAATGATCCGTCACTAATAATCAAAGATGAGAGAGAATAAGGGAATTAAGGAAGATGATTAGGGTATTTTAGAAAATATATGTCATATTAACTAATTTATTTAATTTAATCAGATTTAATTTTATATCTTATATTAAGTCTGGAGGGAATATAAAATACGGAGTGTGTGTGTGTTTTGGCTTTAACCGCGAAACAACAAATAATTATGGATGCATGATGACCCTTGATTCATGAATCTATGGCTATCTACTTTTCAAAGCACTCGTGGAATTGCAGTTTCGTCAGTAACTTGTAATTAATTAACTGAGTGGACACAATAGAATTAGACAAGATAAGTGTGATACCTTATTTTCCAACATTAAGGTAGAGTACTAATTAGCTAATACTCACTGAATATAATTATCAGAGTTATAAAATTGCTAGAACTTTATACAATGCCTCTACTGGATATACATATTTACATACTTGCATATACTTGCACATACATACACAATTCATTTTTACAACACTTATATCATCCACTTCAACTACTTCATATACAAACCCAAAATACTCATATGAGTCTTAAAATACATAACAAAAGACTAGACAACCTAAACTAATTCCTTCCGCTGCTCGGCCTCGATTCATCATCATTTACCTTTTCCTTGCCCCATGAGCTCCCTCTCTGTACTGGAGATTTGTTTTGGGAAAAGAATGAGATTCACATGAATCTTAGTAGTAACATCATTAAACATATAAGATAACACACACAAGCATGCTTCACTCATATAAAATCATCAAACATTATTCAGTGCAAACATGCAATTCATAAACTGACTTCACGCTAGACGGGTTCTTAGCCCAGAAGGGCGCCTGTGCACAATGCATACAAAGCAACCTCATGACCGAAATCGCGCTTGACAGGTTCTCTTGGTCCTGAGGGGTACCCGTGCAAAGATAGGCCCCGAGTCCTGCTCGTGCAATTATAAACATTTTGCGTGAGTGTCAACCCGACCTGCAATAGGCCCTGGGTGTTCACTCCTCTCAATCTAAACATGTTAGACATTTTGATGATGATAACAAACAATACATATGCATGTCTTGTTATATGAAGACAATTACTACTTGGTTGCTACTTTATGCAACTTTTCCCCTTGATTCAAGCTTGGGCAACAGCTTCTGAGGCCAAACTGGTTGTCAAGTTCTGAAATCGTTAAACATTACAAATGAGTTATTACTCATCTGTATACCTTTACAAACTCATTTCATTGGTAAATTTAGCATATTAGTGCCAAATTACCAAAATACCCCTTAGGACCTTATTATCAGTATTTTTCTCAAAATCATGATTTAGGCCATTTCTACACAATTTCGCGTGTAGAATTCATTTCACACCTCAAATTGGCCAAATTCAAAATTAAATGATGAAAATACCCTTGACAGCCCTTGCATAAGGCTTAGAAAGGACAATTCTGTCATTTTACTCTCTGAGCCTTTTCTTACTTCGGGGTCAACATAGACCCCACACAATTCGGCCTCCTGAATCCAATGGAAGCATCAAATTGGTCAAATTCCCACTCATTTGCTCAGTCCAACACAATGAAGGAAAAATAAATTCCCATAAAAGTTGTGTCGGAATCCCGTTTTCTTTGGCCTAATCACCTTCTTTCTACTTATCCTCGCAATATTAATTGATTAGACAATCATTGGACTTGATTTAAAGGCATTTCCACATTTTGTTCATTTTGGTTTTCTTGAGTTATCTTATACCATCTGAATCATAATCAAGTCCTAAACCACTCTACCAACATCAATCAAGCAAGAGGAACAAGTTTTGGAAGTTACCTCTTGATTTCTTGGACTTTCTCTCTCTAGGTTGACTTCTCTCTCTCCTTCCCACGTTTGATTCAGCTGCACATCATGGAGTTTGAATGATAGGAAGATGAAGAAGAGAGACTATAGAAGGATTAGAAACCTCTAATCACAAGGTTCAAGCACCTTACCTTAATCTTAGAGGATCCCTAGCTCTTCTTCGTTCTTCCACCAATTTCTCGTTCTTTAGCTCACTCTCTCATTCTTTAGGTTAGTTTCAGATGTGAATGAGCTGATGAGAATGATCATAGATTCATATAATGCCATACTTTAATTAATTGGACATGTGGCACATTACAATTGGTCCCTAAATGCTTAATTCCATTAATTAATCACACCTCTCTTCTCTTCATCCATTTCAACCGAAAATCACATGAGAATAAGAGGGAAGTATTGGTTCTCCAATTATCTCATTGTGCCAACTTGTAACTTGTTGACCAAGTAATTGACTTTTTGACCATTTGACCATTTTTCACAATAATTCACCAAAATTGATCCATTAATGATCAATTAATCATTTTTATCTTTTTAATTCCCATTTAGCTCAAATCATTGGGAATTGGAGGAAAAATAATTATTTTCCACTTTTCAACAAAATTACCATTTTTCCCCTGCATTTAATGATTTACCGAAATAAATCATTTTTCGCCCATTTCTTCGGCTAAACCCCATTCTGGCACTTAAATGAGGCCATTAATCATGTCATTAAATTTTATGAATTTTGGTTACCATATTAGGCCTTTACCGGTCTCTTATACCCTTATTCGGCCAATTTTCACACAACCGGCGATTAGCATATTTTCCATAAATTCTCGTAAATACATTCACATCATTTTTCACCATTTTATTCTACTAAATATACATCAAATATACACATAAATGTATTTGTGAAAACTGGGGTATTACAATAGGGATGAAGATCAATTACAACACTCGACCAAAAGAATCTACTTTTGTGGCCATCCATGTCTCTTATTATAATTCCAACACTCTCTGAATAGAAATCCGTGCAAGAATGGAATTGGCTTCTCTCCATTACCATTCACATCGTTGTCCTCTCTTTTTCTCTTTTCTTTCCTTCTCAACCATTGGATCAAAATTTTAATGGTTTAGATTTAACATCTTCTAAGAATATCATAATAATTTTACTTAAAATATATAAATAAATATAAATTGTCAAAAAATTTTCTGAACAGTTGGTAACTGTAATGAAAACCTTGGAAGAAATTTTACAATGATAATAATATACCTCTTTTCAGATTAAATTTTAACAGTTTATATTTTTATATATATCCTTAAGTAAAATTATAATAATATTTTTATAAGATGTTAAATATGGACCATTGATATTTTGATCTAAAGGTTGAGAAGGGAAGATGAGATTAAAGGAGAGGAAAAGGGTGGGAATGGCAATGGAGAGAAGCCAATTCCGTGCAATAATATGCATATTGGTATTCTCCCAGCCAATGAAAAGTCTAATCTTTTACTGAGATGACATAGGCCATATATTTCGCTGTGTGACCCACAATTTGGACCCAATCACTTGACATTGTTGGTCATCAATCATCAATTTACATATGCATACAAATATATTCACGCGTGCCGCTTTAATTAAGAAATTTCATATTCAAATTTAATATTAGTTGAGAATATAAAACAACTTACATGCACAGCCAAAAGTTTTAAAATAGGTGGTGGTGGTGGTAGGAGGAGGAGGAAGAGCTTGTGGAGGAGGAGGAGGAGGAGGATGAATAGAAAGAGCTACATGGTGTCTTAACATAATAAAGGAGAGAAGGCAGAGGTCGATGAAGAAAAATAAGAAACAAAATGAAGAGGTGATTTAAATAGAGTGGAAATATACTTCGAATGGGAGTTATGAAAAGGTATTTGGTTGTCAGGCCAAAAAAGGGTCAGAGCCATATACTTCGAATGGGAGTTATGATATATAGCCCATCTATTTCCCAGTGCACCATTGAAGACCCATGTACTAGGTGCTTTTGGTGGTCAATGGGACCTCTAATAATTTTCATCCATTTGAGTTAATTATTTATTTAGTTCTATCATTAAGAAACCGATCCCAATTGTGATCAATTTTTAATCTTCATTTCAACTATCACCAAACAAGGTATTAATACTACCTTTGGCTAATGAGATATATTTATAACCGTATTACTACAGAAAGTACTTTTAACGTCGGTTTTTTAGACCCTTTTAACATTTTTTTATAGGAAGACATCTATGTGAGTGACGCAGTAAATAATGGCAATAACGTTTGTTAAAAAATGAACATCTAAAGTGAAAATTTTAGGTGTCCATTTTTGTTTACGGACCTTAAATTTTTTTTTTGAAAAAATATTTATTTATATTTTTCGTTGCCCAACAATTAAAAACTATAGAAACAGGATCGAAGAATTATTCATAAACCACAATGTCCTTACAAATGGTAAGGAAACATCCAGCACTAGCTAATTGAAGTGTTAACTCCTACTACCTAATACTATGTACAATAACCACCACGAAGTATCAAAAAGTTGTTTACTACACAACTATACTAACTAATATAAAAATACACTTTATTGATCTATGTGTTGAAGAAGATGTCCAGCCAAAAAGTCTCTGATCAAATTAATATCTTCATATAAGTAGGTAGCTTCATCATTAAAATATGCAAATTAGAAAAAAAAACCTTAGATAAAATCAATAAAGTGAATGAATTAATCAGCAATTCAATTACAATATCCAAAATATTATCATTTGAGAATAAAGAAGTGATTACCTTTTGAAAATCACTTGTAATTCTGCTCTGAACGATGTTATACATATAAAGCATAGCATAGTATCTACATTCAGTACTCCCTGGTTGTCGAGGACACTATAAATCAAATGCAAATAGTTAAAATCAATAAAGGTATATCTAAAACAACCATCAAGCAAAGAACTTGAATTGAAACTACTTATTTTTAGATAAAACCACTTCGGGTCTCTAATAGTTTTACCCTCGTGTGACCTACCAAGGAATCTATATGTCTGGCTTGCACTATAATTAAAATGAAAATTCATAGAAATTAGAACAATTTATTTAAATCAAGAATCAATAAAATACAAACAAAAGAACTTACATGTTAAAGACAGATTTTATTTTTTTGTCTAGCTTTTTGCCCAAAGAATCAAACCAATAGACAGTGTTGAGATGAGGATAAACAACACACAGACTCTAATGGTAACTATAACAATATATACAGATTAAAATGAAGTTAGATGACAAGGCAATTATTTTTTAAACATCTTAAATAAACAAAATTAAAATACATACCATTGAGCAATTGATGCTAGATAATAACGAAATTTGGTATGTCCCATTATGTAGCCCACATAGCTCATCATTGTTTCCAAAGTATTAGTATCCCTTGTTATATTTACAGGACATAAGAATCTATATAAATCATGTCTTTCCATGTTGATGCATACACTACTACAAAAAACACTATAGACGGTGTTTATTTTTACAAATATTATGACGCTTGGGAAACGGTGTAGCTTCCAGTGTCATAAAAGCAACCTATGGCACTTCTTAAATTTCTAAAAGCATCGTAGTTTTTTTTATAAAAAAAATACACTTCCTATGGCGATTTTGTAGAGAAGTGCTATAGGAAGTGTATGACCTCCTACGACGCTTCCCTGGCTTCTCCACAAAAGCGTCATAGAAGGTATTTTTTAAAAAAAAAATTTTACTTAATTGTTTTCTTTTTCCTAATTATACCCTCAATCTGTATTTACATTCAAATCCATCATCAAACTTGCAGGTATCATTTGTAATATTGAATTCTCATCTTCATCTATCAAGCATGGAAGAACTCCAAGTAAATACCTAAAAAAAATTAAGCATACATATAAGATTCATGACAGATTTTAACTTAAAAGAAGAAGAAGAAGAAATATAGATTTAAGCTCAAAAATTAACAAATTTACAATGTATGGAAAGTTTAAGAGGGAAAAGTTGAAACTTCAAGTAAATACTTAGAAAAAAAATGAAACATACATATAAGATTTATGACAGATTTTAACTAAAAAGAAGAAGAAGAAGAAAACTTACAAATTTAAGCTTCTATACAAAAAAAACACTTACAAGCTAAGGGACTTCTGTAGGAAATGAGAACCAAGACAATAGAGTAGGGATTGAACGAATAAGACAAGATGGCAGAGTAATAGAGTTCTAGGAAATTGGGAGCTGGAGTGCGTACGAGAAAAATGATAATAGTGAACTGGTAAAAAGTTAAAGTAGAACCTTATATGGCGCTTGATGTACAAGTGGCATACAAAATATAGAGAAGAAAATATGTAATATTATATATTATATACAATTATATATATATATATATATATATATATATATATATATATATATATATATATATTATAATATTATATATTAAATATAATTGCCTTGGCTCAACATTGAACCACGTCAATTGATATAGGCAATATATTGCCTTAGTGTCGGCGCTTCAAGATGAAGCACCGGCTAAGGCAATAATTCCTTTAGCTGGCGCTTTTTTTGAAAGTGTTGGCAAAGGTGCACATCGATAATTTTTTTTCTATATATAGGCCGGTGCTTCATGAAGTGTCGGTTAAGGTAATATATGAAGGACCTTAGCTGGCACTTTCTTTTAAAGTGTCAGCAAAGGTGCGTATTATTTTTTTCTGATAATTTTTTTTTGCAAATTATTCCTGTTGTTGCTACTGGTACTTTGGATGTGTATATATGTGTGTGTAGTTACGCTATTAAGTTAATTATCAGTGAATCCACATACACACTTATACTAACATATCTATATATACCATAACTTGGATTCTCCTGCCAAGGCTAGATTATTCAACCTTGGCAGGAATCCAAGGTCACATAAGGAAAATATTATAAAACAAATTGGATTTAGTTGTATATTTAGTTAATTTAATTTTAAAATTCTTACTTATTTATTTTTACTTCATAATTAAACCATTAGAAACAAATAAGTGTGGGAAAGTTTGGTAACCACATGTTCATTATTTATATACATGCTAAGAAGCATTTAACGTTGATAATAATTTTAAATATTTTGGGTTTTACACCAACTATAACGCTTTGCTATAAGCGCCATAGCCGATACTTAATTTTTTTTAAGAAAATAAAGGTCTTGTATAATGTTTCTTAAGAAAGTGTTATACAATCCTACCACTAAGTTATGACATTTATAATAGAAAGTGCAGTAGCTTATAATATTTTTTTCCTTTATAAAAAACAATTACCTACGGCGTTTCTTTGAGAAATGCCATTAGAGGTGCGCCATTAAAAGCATCTTTTGTAGTAGTGATATGTAGTGGAAAAGAGCTAAAATAAAATAAAAATGATAAATAAATTATTAAATGTATGAAACCAAAAAACCACTACATTAATTGCAGGAAAAAAAAGAAAAAAAACTAACTAGATTGTAAATTTAACCTATCCTACATCTATCTCCTCCAAATGAATGAACTCCCTGATATCTTTCTTGTCAATCGTGAAGGGATACGTCAATTTTAGGCATACAATCCCTAGAGGCATTTGCAAGTCAATCTGATAAATGCCTTTATGGAGTTGTTGCAGTTGTGCTAAGAAGGGCCATTTTGCTATATCTTGCTCATCCTATTATTAGAATATAAAATATAGATTATTAGTATGATACTGTTAACCTCATGAAATTCCTATCAAAGTGGCACATTTACCTTTAGTTTTTCATACATTTTAGGTGAATTTATAGATAAATGAGGATAAATGTGCAAAGGTAAGGTGCCCAGGGACATTTGTGATAAAATGATATAAATTCTCTGTTTAAGTCCCTAAATTGTATTAAATTTACATCAACACTATTTTTATACATTTTATTGTGTTGATAGGTTAACATTTGAGCCACAAAGGAGTTATTGGAGGCACAAATAGATGACCAAGAAGTGGGACAAGAGCTTATGAGGACAAAGCACCATGAAAGAGCAAGAAAAGGGATGAAGGAAGGCCAAAAAGCTTCATCAGAAGCTTGGCCGCGGCCAGCATCATTTTAGAATCTTGGTCGCGGCCAAAAGATGTTTCATAGACTTTTTGGCTGCGGCCAACGCCCGAAAATAGTAGAAATGCTTTTTGATGATAGCACAGATTGTAGGGCCTATAAATATAAAATTAACACATCAGAGTCTCATTCTGGACTTGGGAGGCACCGTGGAAATAATGCTTTGCTAGGGTTTGGAGTTTGGAGGTGGAAATTGGGCTAGAAGTTGAAGATTTGAAGAGATTTGAGCTTCTTCTCTTGGTTTTTCCTCTCCTTTTGTTGTCTTTCCCTCTTGTTCTGCTTTGTATCTGATGTATGCCCTGTTTCTTCTCAGTTTTATGAATATGTGTAGCTAGAGCTTTTTTGTTTGGATTGTTTTGAACTTTTGTATGGATTAAGTAATCATTTCCCCTTTATATTTATGTTGAATGGTTGGTTTATGTTGATTTTACTCTGTTCTTAATGATCCTTGTTGATTGATCACCAATGAGGTTGTTGGGTTCACTTAGCTGACGCCTGAAAAGGGATAGATTGAGTGTAGAACTTGAGTTTAATCGTGTGGGAACTTGAAATCCATGAGAGGGATGGATGGTTTTGTTAATGAGGTAGAGATACACTCATTGACCTTACATAGCCACATAGGTTTTACAATGTAGGCTAGGCTTAATCCTTCAGTTAAGAGATTAATGAACCAATTAAGCTAAATACCTATTTGGAGACTTGAGAGAGCACTTATGGGTAAATTAGTGACCTTGGTTAGCATAATCCATCATTAAGAGCTTATATTGTGGGGATTTGAATGAATGCTTATGAAATGCAAGGGGGAATAAACAATCCTAACTTCCATTGCATCTTTTTAGTCCATAAATCATTATTTTATATTTGACTTTTAGTTTATAATTTTTTTCCCTCCAACTGTGATAATTGTCTAACTCGAATTAGGTGAAAGTGCAATAGTCGCTACTTAACCGGGTTTTAGAACCAAATCTTCGTGGGAACGATATCTTACTCATCACTTTATTACTTGATGCGACCCGTGCACTTGTAGTACATTACAGACAGATGCCAACAAATCTCAAGTAATAGTAAGGTAGTTCCTACCATTGGAGGTGTTGCTTAAGATTTTGAGGCCAAAGGATGAAAGATCCTATCGTCTGATCTAGCATGTCAACCTCTACATCAGGAATAGGGACTACACCTTCTTCCCCCTCTCAAACACATGTTACAGTCACTCTATGTAAATGATGTGGAATTTGCTTACAATGGTAGGTGATAGCTTGTATGTGAACAAGAGCATTGACAACAGCACATAGCAATAGGGTATCCGAATAGAGGGTGCAAGGTTCTCCTAGCCCTAGAGCAAGAGAAGGGTCGCCAAGGGGTTCCTCCAACAAGTTATAACTTCCTTTGGTACTGGGGAATACTAGGGATTCTTGGGTTTTATGCCCGTTACTTTCAATCTTCAATTCAAACATATATTTCATTTCACCACATAGCTTTGTCAATAGCTCTTCTTGGAGTTTGTTGTGAAGTTTGACCTCAAGGTCTTATTCGACTTTCTCGCAAATCTTGACCACAAGCTCCTTACTGGGTTCAACTTTTGACGAATAATGTGAGGCTCATCCAAAATATTTCATGATACCAACTCCCCTTGGCTCCCCTCGAACACGACCGGGTAATCTATCTTCCTAATCGTTGTTAACAAGATGTTCATCTATCCACTTGGAGTAAACAAACCTTGGCTACTCTGATCTTCGAGTTCATCCTGTAGGATACAATTTGTAATACCTTACTTCCAATAACCTCAAATGAGTGCAAAAGAGTAGTGAAATAAATTGTGAAACCAGGATTTAATCCCAAACTGAATAAACTTTGAAAACATTAATGAATCCCAACATTATCTCAGGAGATAAATCTAGGATTGAGTAGGTTTTTCATATGGAATAAAAATGTTTCAAACATTTTTCACAAATATTCACTGTCTCATTTAGACTCATCGATACTTCCTTTCATTTTATCAGAGTATACGAGCGTGTCTATGCTTCAGTCTCACATTGCCTTCATTCGTTAATGTTTCTCTAACGATTAGGAAGTGTTATGTAACTAAGTTATCTCTTTATTACATTACCATCCATTTACCTGGCTACAAGTACTATCAGTTCAACCACTATACTATTGTCACAATTACCGATTTATACAATATATACATGTCCAAAATATCCAAACAGACAACCAACAGAGAAAGTAAATCTTTCAGCTTCATCCTCTAGTTGTCTGTATTTACCTTCTTGCCCTTTGAGCTACCATCTTGTACTGTAATTTGTTTATAGAAAAAGAGTGAGATTCAAAAGAATCTCAGTAGTAACAGGTAGTCAATCATATAAAAGAATCATCACAACAGCATTCAATTCAACATGTAGTTCTCATACCATCACAGTACTAGGTATATCACAAGGCTCTGAGTGTTACCCGTGCAATAGGCCCCGGCATTCACTCGTGCATCACAAACAAATTCAATGGCCTGAGCGACAACCCGTGCAATAGGCCTCGAGCGACAACACCGCATAAACAAAATGTGCCAGACAATTCATGATGAAACTACACACATACAATGTATCTTATAACATATGAAAGACAAAGTTACTACCTGATAGCTTCTCTTGAGCAATATCCAATTGTTTCACTAAGCTCGGGCAGGTCTTAAACTTTGAACAGTATTAGGTCCTATAAATGGAATTTACGGACGACAAGTTATTATTCCGTCCAATACTTGTATAATCCAAATACTCAAGTCGGTTGTCATTAAGGTTAGAATACTAACCCAAAATCAAAGTCAAAAATGGTTCAACTATATCAAGTTGGTTAGTTTTACCCTTAAATTTCATTACAATTACATAATACCATTGCATCTTTTATTTTCGCACATTTGAGTAAATCTGCCAGAATTTTCTTCAATCTTTGAAAATTCATAATTAATTCTACAAAACTCAAAATGAGTTGGTTCTAGGTTCTGTTCAAACCTATTCAAGTCCTAGTATAAATAAAAATATTACAGAGCACTAATTATAA
The DNA here is from genome assembly GCA_037074505.1 of Albizia julibrissin. Classification (NCBI taxonomy): domain Eukaryota; kingdom Viridiplantae; phylum Streptophyta; class Magnoliopsida; order Fabales; family Fabaceae; genus Albizia; species Albizia julibrissin. The sequence goes on along the minus strand of CM073479.1, from coordinate 6,170,083 downwards.
CCACCCAATTTCAGAAAATTTGTCAAACCCAATCTGCCACAGATTCCATTTAAGAATCAACCTTAAACTTTGAAAAATCATATTTCTCAATACACTGGTCCAATTTCGTCCTATTACCCATCAAATTAAACCTTCGGATGTCTAATTTCCTCATGTAAAATATCATAATTTTTGGACAAGGTTTGATTACTGAAACACACATCGGAACAAATCTGCTCCAGAAAAACAAGTCTAACAGCAGTGTCATCTAACTTTCAAAAATGCCATAATTTTGTATAATTATCCAAAAATTATAAGTACATGCTTTTCCACATAATTTTTCATGTAAAACTCAATGGAATGATCAAAATCATCAAAATCATAAAGATTTAGCCCCAAAACCCACTGGCAAGACAGAATCCATTTTCAGCAAAATTACCAAAACAGAATTTTGTTGAACAACTTAGTCCAATATCATCATAAATCATCATTTAACCATAAATACATGATTAAAACATGATTAATCCTTTAAAATTCCTTTTGGATGAAAATGAACAGTACCCCAACCTTCATGAAGACTCATCCAAACAACAAACCAATCGGTTCAAAATGAAGCTTACGCTTACCTCTATACGTTTCCACAATCGGTTCAGAAATCCGGCAGTACTTCGTCCGGTGAGATGACACCAAACACCTCCAAATAAAAATTCGAAACTATAGAAATGAAGCTTAGGATGAGTAGAAGAAGGTTTGTGAAGGAAATTTTAGGAGAAAACACTGATTCGGTAGTGTTTCAGTGGATTGAACTCAAGAACATTCACTATTCATGTTTTCTCTTTCCTCTAACTATTTCACAACGTTTTTTTTCTGATTTCTTCCTATTTTTGCTGATGATAAATGAAAATAATGGAGTTTAAAGAGTCATAAAGGTGTTCCAACATGTGTCAGAATCTTATGGTGCCACATATTCAATGATTTAGCCAAATGGTGACACGTGTCCTTTCTTTTAATCAAATGGGTCTTGAGCTGTCCTAATGGTCAGGGAAAGTGAGAGTCTGATGATTTTTCCTCGACTCCTGAGTTCGGTGTTCAGGAAAATTAGTCGGGTGACCAGACCAGAGACCGGTGGATTTTCCCGGCTCGGGGCAACATGGCACCCTCCGGTGATGACAACTCAAAAGATAAAGTAACTTTGTCAAAAAGAGGAAACAAGTGTCACGCTCTTATTCGGCCAACACATTAAAGTCAAAAGCACATTTTCTCTTCTTCCTTAAGATGACGCCATGTGTCCTTTATGTGGGACCCATCCCTATCTCTTCCCTCCACCTAACCGTCCACTTTATCAGGGAAAGGAAAGTCAGGAAATTTCCCCGGGTTCACCTGCGAGGTGTCCTCCTTTGTGGTCCCTACACAAAGTAAGATTATTTCATTTAATTATTACTTTATGACAACCAATAAAATCTTGCTAAGTGTCCTCTTTATCAAAATAACACCGTATACATAACACTAGCACCGGTGAATTTTCTTCCGACTAATTACATTTACAAGCAGTTATTGTTGTTCATATTTCCATATGTTACACAATTTATGGACTAAACTCAAGGGGAGGTAAGGGGAGTTAGTGTCGCAAATTTTTTTGGACGAACCTCACATAATTCATCACAAGCTGAACCCAGTAGAGAGCTTGTGGCCAAGATCGAACAAGAGCTCGAGGTCAAACTTCACAACAAGCTCTGAGGAGAGTTGTTGGCAAAGCTACATAGTGAAATGAAATTTATGTTTGAATCGAAGATGGAAAGTGATGGGCATAGAATCTAGGAATCCTTGGCCTTTCCCAGCACCAAAGGAAGTTATAACCCACCGAAAGAACCCCTTGGCCAGCATTCTCCCACTCCAGAGCCGGGAGAACCTTACATCCTCTATTTGGATGCCCTGCTACTGCGTGCTGTTGTCGATGCTCTCATTCACACACAAGCAACCACCCATTATCATTAACAAATTCTATAGCATTTACATATGGTAACTATGACATGTGTTCAAGAGGGGGAAGAAGGTGCATCCGTCCCTGTCCCTGATGTAAAGGTTGCCATACTGGGTCAGGGGATAGGATCTTTCATTCTTTGGCCCCAAAATCTTATTAGCACGTCGGTAATACCTCCAATGGTAGGAACTACCTTCATATTACTTGACATTTGTTGGCATCCTACTAATAATCAATTTTTTATGTTATGATAATAGGATGAGCGAGATGCGGTGAAATGACCCCTCTTGGCACGATTGCATTAGATTTACAAAGGTATTCATCATATCGACTTGCAGATGCCTCTAAGAATTGTGGGCCTAGCATTGACGTATCCCTTTACGATTGAAAATAAAGATCTCAGGGTGTTTATCCATTTTGAAGAGATAGATGTAGGATCGGTGAAGCTTGTCATCCGGTTAGTTTTTTTTCCTTCAATTAATATAGTGATTTTTTGGTTTCATACGTTCAATAATTCATTTATCATTTTATTTCTATTTTAGGTCCTTCCATCACACATGTATCGATATAGGAAGGTAGGAGTTATACAGATTCTTGTGTACAACAAATACAACAAGGGATAGAAATACTTTGCAAAAAAGGACACATTATATGGGCTACACAATGGGAGATACCAAATTTCATTGTTATCTAGTACCAATTATTCAAGGGTACGTACTTTAATTTTGATTTTTTAGTAAGTTTAAGAAATAATTGCCTTGTCATCTAAATTCATTTTAATCTTTATGTTGTAGTTACCGTTGGAGCCTATGTTGTTTTTCCTCGTATCAACCACATCTATTGATTTGATTCCTTAGGTAAAAAGCCAGACAAAGAAATAAAATGTCTTCAACATGTAAGTTATTTTATTTTTATTTCATTGATTCTCGACTTAAATGAATTGTTCTAATTTTTGTGGTTTACATTTTACTAATAGTGGGACCGAGACGTATAGACTCCTTGACGAGTCACGCGAGGGTAGAATTGTTAGAGACCTGAAGTGGTTTTATCTACATGTAGGTGTTTACAATTCAAGTTCTTTCATTGACTGTAGTTTTAGATATGACTTTACTGATTTTAATTAATTGCTTTTGATTTATAGTGCCCTTGACAGTCAAGGAACATTGAATGCGGCTACTACGTTATCCTTTACATGTATAACATCATTTAGAGCGGTGTTAAAAGTGATTTTCAGCAGGTAATCAAATGATAATATTTTGGGTATTGTAATTGAATTGCTAATTAATTATTTCACTTTACTGATTTTATTTAATCTTATTTTCTAATTTGTAGATTTTTGATAATGAAGCTGCCTACTTACATGAAGACATTAATTTGATCAAAGACTTTTGACTGGGCAGCTTCTTCAACACATAGATCAGTAAAAGTGTATGTTTATGTTAGGTAGTATAGTTATGTAGTAGACAACATTTTTTACAACACTTTGTGGTGGTTCTTGTACATAGATGGTAGTAGGAGTTAATTAGCTACTGCTGGATGTTTCCTTACCATTTATAAGGATATTGTGGTTTATTCTTCGATCCTGTTTGTGTGGTTTTCAATTTTTTGGGTAGACAAAAATATAACAAATTTTTTTTAAAAAAAGGAAATTAGTTTTTACGTGAATAAATAAAAGGGATGTCTAAAGATACTTTAGATGTCATTTTTACAATAATGGGACACCTAAAGTCCCTGCTTTAGGCGTCCCTTATGGCAAAAGGGACGCCTAAACTTTAGGCGTCCCTTTCGCCATAAGGGACGCCTAAAGTGGATTTTAAGTGTCCCTTTTTTAACGGAAGTTATTTGTAATATTTACTACATCACTCGCATAGACGTCACCCTATAAAAAGACGTTAAAAGGCCTTAAGTGTCCCTTTTTTAACGGAAGTTATTTGTGTACTTACTTCCAGGGTACAAAGGTGTCTCTACATCACTTTGCAAGCTATGATATTCATGTGATTACACAAATGATTCTACTTAAACATCATAAATCATTTTCTTCATTCTATCTTCATTTATGACATCCGCGGCTTCCTTCTTATGCGATGGACAATCAGTTACTTCATCACCATGCCATATCCACCTTGTGTATTGAAGCTTTATTCCATCACACAGTAGGTGATCCCTTATAACATCAACATTCTGTCGACTCTCATTTAAACAATTGATATAAGGATAAAAATACATCCCATTTTTTGACAGAGCATTCCTTCTAGCAAAATCAATAAACTATTTCACTTTATTCTCATATTCTTCACTAGTTCTCAAATCATTCATCCAACTATGATCCATTTTATTACCACTTAAGCCATTACCAATAACACTCAAGTTTAAAACAATTGTCAATGATTGGATTGCCCTTTATCAATTTTTTTATTAAAAAAATCGTCTGCATTTCCCCTTAAAAGTAAGACATCCCAAAATTTTAATAACAAGACATTTCAGCTTAATTCAAACAAAACAAACTAACTGAAGCAATTCAAGACAATATCAACAATTTAATCCAACAATTTTTTTTAAGAACTAATATGAGGTTATGATGTACACAATTTTTTAGTCAAATAGAGAATCAATGATATATAATTGGGTTTTCTTTAGGAAGTGTGGCTAGTATTAATGGGATATATAAATGAATACATTAAGAGTTAGATAATGAATTTAATTTTTTTTTATTTACTTTATCATTGTGAACAATAATTTCTATCATTTATTCATCATCTCTCTTAAAAGAAAGAATTACAAATAGTTCCTAAATAAAAAATAATTATCCACGGGTTTTAAAACGAGAGGATTAAATTCGTAGAAGTTAAAAGTTCAATGTTATTGACAAGAAGTACCTAACATATTTTTATATAAAAAAATACTACTAATACTCTAATTCAATTCATTGTATCTAACAAAATTTTTAAATTTGTGCTAAGCGGCTTCTCTTCTAAATTTTGAAACGGAAAACCTTGATCTTTGCTCTCCAAATCTCAAAGGGAAATCCTAAAAAAATTTAAACTTATAATAAATTTTAAGAATTAAATAAACTTTGTCTCCATTGTACAAGCTTGCCCTCATCTTCTTGCGGATAACAAAGCAAGCTTATATTTAGATTTCAACTTGCAATATGTTAAATTTAAAACATATAATTAATAATGAAAATTAAAATAATCAGAAGAAAAAATTATATGTATTAATAAACAGTCATAATTTGATAATAAAAAATATAATGATTGTTAAATTATACTAGGCGTGTATATATATGTAGTTTGATAAGGCACTGAATCAAAATTTTAAGAGTGAAATGTGATGGTAATAGGATTAAGCAACATATAATGGGTGTGAGCTGTCATTATCTCTCTCATTGCCAAATCATAACCAAAGCTTAAGGAGGAGGAATACAAATACATGCAAAGTTCCAATAAATGCAAAACAAAAATATATAACAAGGAAAGACTTATTTTAAACATACATTGTATTTTTTTAAAAAAAATTGAAAGCTCATACTATGAGAGAGGGAGGAGGTTGACGGCAGTACAATAAAGTGAGAGAGGGACGGAGTCCAACGACGCTACAACACCTTGAGAGAGGGACGGAGTCCGATTGCGTCAAAGATTGAGAATGGAGGACGCCAACCACCTTCAACAGTAGAGAGGGAGAGAGGTGGATGGCGGATGACAGTGGTAAGAGAGTGACAGCCAGTAGTGAGAGGGAGTAACGATGAGGGGGGGGAGAGAGAGGGACGGTGAGGGTTGGTTGTGAAAGGGAGGGACGGTGAGGGAGAGCAGAAAGGGAGGGTGAGGGTTGGTCGTGAGAGGGAGTGATGGTGAGGGAGCGCAAAAAGAGAATGAAAAAGAGAGTGAGGGACACAAAGGTGAAGAAGAGAGAGGGAAGTTTTGAACATTAAAAAGAGAGGCCTTTTGGCGTCCCAAATTTGAATTTGGGACGTCAAAACTTAGGCTCTAAACTGTTTTGGTATCCCAAATTCAAATTTGTGGGACAAATTTGTGACGCCAAAACTATTTTGGCATCCCAAATTTAAATTTGCAGATAAATTTGTGACACCAAAACTTAGCGCCTGGGACACGAAAACTTGGTGCCTAAAGCTCTTAGGCATCCTAAAATTGACTTTAGGCTTCCCAAAAAACTTTGTGACGCCTAAATCTCTAAGTTTTTTGAGTCAGGGAATAATGTTTGGGCGGGAAGAGCTTTTTGGGACATAATGTTTGAGTGGGAAGAGCTTTTGGCGTCCCAAATTTGACTTGGGATGCCTAAAATGATACTTTAGGCATCCCAATTCAAATTTAGGACACCTAAAGCTCTCCACTTCCATCCTAGAATTACAAAAATGTCATCACCTTTATTTTTTACTCCTTTTAAAAAAAATGGACATAGGGTAGTAATATTTATATCTTGTAGTAGTTCTAGAGGGAGTAATACACTGTTACCCCATTTCTATGCATCATTTCTATAGATTTTGACCAAAATTGATAAAACTTCCAAGAAACATTATGAACTGAACTAACAACGATGTTTTATATGTATGCGTGTATATAAACCTATCAGGATGTTCACTATTCATAAAAGAAAAGGACAACGATTTACGCGTGCCTCTTTTCCGCTCCTGCTGGAGCCCTTCCATTATTCTTCCCCGACCCCAAGTGCTAATGCTTCCATGCACTGAATTTCTATGTCCATGATCTGATTTATGATTTTTATGTTTATGCAGAAGTCTCACACACACATTGTAAATAAAAGTAATTTATTTTATTATAATTTAAAAATAAAAAATTTCAAAAAAATATCTTCAAAATTTGAAAATCCTAAATTAATGATTTCGTACTAAAAAGAATTGTAAATTAGTAACTAAATGTGCTCAATACCTAATCTATTGTAGAAAACAAAATTGATTTGGAGTTTTGATTTTTTTTTTTGAATTTCCTCAGTTAAAAAAATAAAAAAATTATAAGATAAAAGTGGAGAAAAGGGTCAAGAAAAAAACAAGACGACAAATTTTGGACCCACATAAAAAGGGGAAAATGCAATATAAGACGAAAGCCTATATATATGCTATAGCACTATTTAGGTAGAGTACTATTCTAACTTGATAGATAATTGATGTCCAGCAAAAATATTACAAAATAGTGGTATGTATATAGGCGTCTGATTTGATGAGGGGGTGATTTCATTAAATATCTACTGATTTCTCAGCTTTTATTTTTCCTTTCTGATCCTTAGGAATAATTATTAATTGAATGGGTTCCCCGTTATATGCAACACAACACAATAGCGAACAAATGGAGGACTTGTTTAGAATAAAAATTGGAGCTTTCAAAATTAACTTCTCAATTATAGTTTGCGGTGTAAGGTGTAAGAGACAAGTTTGTTAAAGGAGTTTTATCTCGACTTATATAAATATACTTATTAATCATGATTCAAAAAAACATTTGAGCTTTTTCAGTTGGTAACAACAATCAAGGACTAGAATCACCTGATTTTTTTTTAAACCTGGAAATCAAAAAATTTTATTGGGATAATTGATAATTAATTGATTGATTGATTATGACGTAAATAGTAATAGGCTAATGGCAATGATTGTATTTGTATACATTGACAAGTTCTAACAATATAATAAGGGATTAGTAAATTTTAAAAAACGATTGACGCATGTAGATGTTGGATTCAAGTGGGAGATTTGTTGCCTAATCAACCTTAAAAGAAGCCACCAATAAATACTAAATACAACTATAAATAATGACAAATGAAAATGTCAAAGACAGCTTAAAAGTACATGGAGAGTTTGTTGGAAATAAGAGGTAACCCAATTGGAAACTTTTCATTATTGAGAGGAAGTAAACTTGATTTATTTTTAATTCTAACCAAGAACGTAACTATGATATTCCTTTATTGGGATCTCTTTGAGAAGCTACCTCATGTTCATAATATAAGATATATTTTGGGAGTTAATCTTGGTCCTTAATATAAGACATATTTTTCATATTTGTCAATCTTTTGTTAATGAAACCCTATTGATGATTCCTCAATAATAATCAAGGTGAAGAGAGAATGGGGGAATTAAGAAAGATAATTAGGGTATTTTAGAAAATACATGTTATATTAACTAACTTCTTTAATATAATCAAATTAGGTAAATATGTCTTATTTAGTACTAGAGGGAGTATAAAATACAGAATGTGTGTGTATTTATAATATATTGGCTTTAACCGCTAAACACCAAATAATTATGGATGCATGATGACCCTTGATTCATGAATCTATAGCTATCAACTTTTCAAAGCACTCGTGGAATTGCAGTTTCGTCACTAACTTGTAATTAATTAACTGAGTGGACACAATAGAATTAAAAAAGATAAGGATGAAGATTAATTACAACACTCGACCAAAAGAATCTACTTTTGAGGCCATCCATGTCTCTTATTATAATTCCCAGCACTCTCTGATTAGAAATCCGTGCAATAATATGCATATAGGATACTTTCCCAGCCAATGAAAAGTCTAATCTTTTACTGAGATAATATGGGCCATATATTTCGCTGCATGACCCACAATTTGGACCCAGTCACTTGATATTTTTGGTCATCAATCATCAATTTACATATGCATACAAATATATTCACGCGTGACGCTTTAAATTAAAAAATTTCATATTCAAATTTAATATTAGTTGAAATAGAAAATAACTTACATATACAGCCAAAAGGTTTAAAATAGGTGTCGGTGGTGCTGCTGCAGGAGGAGGAAGAGGAAGAGGAGCTTGTGGAGAAGGAAGACAATACATAGAAAGAGCTCTCTGCTGTCTTAACATGATGAAAAAGAAAAGAAGGAGGTTGATGAAGAAAACTAAGAAACAAAAGGAAGAGGTGAATTTAAATAGAGTGGAAATGTGCTTCGAACGAAAGTTATGAAAAGGTACGTGGTTTTCAGGCCGAACAAGGGTCAGAGCCACATAGTTTTAAATTGGAAAGACAAATTGTTTAAAAATTTTACATGATGGTTGTTTCTTATGACCTATGAAGATTTTGAATGTCAAACACAAGGATGAAATAGTTAATGGTAATCATATTTTATCTTTTAAGTATTTATGAACCATACTTTCCAGTTAATTATTGTAATAATTAAGTATTAGTTTGTGCGGACCCCGCCTTGAAATTAAATGATGATGCTCTTGTTCAACCGTGTATTGAATGTTATTATGCCTTGCGCGGACTCTACCTCACCATATTTGATTGTGCTTCTTTTTAATTGTTACATGATTCTATAGTAGTGAGGGTTAGAAGATTAAAAAAAAATACTCTATAAAATTAAAACCAAAATAAAACATTAAATAAAGTTAGAAGACCTAATATATACTTTTGTTAGAAAAACGACTCCTAGTGTAAGAGCTCATCAATACATATATAAATCTAAAAACTTACCCCCCCCTCTAAACGTAGGAGGATCTAATATTGAAAAAGTTAAGAAAATTAGTTGAATTAGTTTTAATTTTACTATATAAAATCCATAAGGCCTAACCAAGAAGTTGTTGGTTGAGGTGGCAAGCGGTTTCGCCTTTGTAAAAAGGAGAATACATACAAGTTTATATCTTAAGAAGTGCATTTGTTAGGAGAGGTGAAAACACTTTTCACTCTAAGCCTAAAAAAAGGAAACCCTTCTTCCTACAACTTAATTTAAAGAAAACTATGCTATAATGAATTAAACAAAGTCCCCAATTATATTAGGACAATTATAATTCTCTATATATATTTATATATTTATATAACATACATGAGGCCCGCCAGATGCACTTGTTAGTAAAAAATAGTAAAAGGCTTAAAATAAAATCCCTAATCTAACCCATTATGTTTGCATTACTAGGTATTCATGGGACCACTAGAAATTTAAAATTTCACTACCTAACCTCATCGAATTTCTCTGTAGAATTGACAAGTTCATCTTGTATAGATTTAGCGATATCATCACACCTTCCAATCTCTACCTAATAACTTCATTAAGTGTTCTTTTCGACCAGTAGTCCTTATACTGCTTGATTTGCCTAGCCTCCTTATTAGCACATCCAATAACCTTCTTTGTATATATTTGAACCATGCATTTCAAACAAATAGAAGTTATTCTTACTCTTAAGAATCTTATCTTTTTTAACATAACTCCGCATCCATTTCAATATCCTCAACTCAGCTACCCCACTTTATGTCTCTTTAAAACTCAACATTCACTAAACCTAATTAATAAATCCACATTATTTCTGTTTTTTTTTTCAAAACAAAAGCTGAGTGAATATGGGTTTCATCCATATAGAGACGGATGGAAACCACTTTTTTTGGTCTATAAGTTTTATTTAATTTAATTATTGGAATTGACTTAATAATTTATAATGACTAAGAGGAACATTCCACGAAGGTTCTTTCACATCGCTATATATATTCTCTTACATCACACCTCAGAATATCAAGCAAACTCATTCTAAAATCAAAGAACATATAAAGACGTTCCATAAGGTAAAATAACTGTCTTTGCTTCTTTCTCTATTTATTTACACATACTTCGTTTTCTTCTACTGCAAATGGTGTCTGTTCTGCTCATGTTCTTACGAGCGAATTTATTTTAATAAATCTCACTTATATGTTTTCATTTCATTCTACTTTTTCTTCTTCCTGGGCTGCCTTTATGATTTCACGAAAGATGTAGGCAAGTTATTTTCAAATATGAGTCAATCTTAGATCTCTTAAATCTCATTTTTCTGTGCATACAATTCAAGAAATTGGTTCTAGGCAAGTGCTACGAGAGGAAAATTTCCTGGTGGGGTCGAAATTTCAAGTATGGAGGATTATCATTAAAATTACTTAGTACTTTGTTCTTTTTTGTCAAGTTATATAGATTTTGTGTCTGAAGAAGTAAAAATTTTCTTTTATAGTAAATTTTCTTTTTATAGTTTAATCTTTATGATTAAGTTTTTAAAATTTCTTATAATCTTACTCCTTTGTAAGCTTTTGAAAATGAAAACTTTGAAGAAAAAGCTCCTCAACCATAAAGATAGAATAACGATCAACCACAAATCATTCGTCTGGTGTAAATTAGTGGGGCCAAAAGCTTGCTTCCTTGAACTTGCTTAATTTCACCGAACACTCAATACTCCTTGCTTCTTTCTTTCATTCATTTTTGGTAAAAAACGAAACACTCATAGGTTGTCATAATTAACAGTTCATTATTATCATCCGTACATAGTTGAAAAAAAAAGTTTAATGTTGATCATGTAATCTGATTTATTTTTCTAGGTGCGTTTGATAGTCTAAAGTATTTTGTCATTCATTGAACACCTCGAAACACTTTTTCATATGAATCCAACACACTAAAATATTTTTGTTAAGTGTGTATTGTGCAACACCCCAAAGTTTTTAGTGGTTCAAATTTTCCCTAAGAAATCAAGGCTGCAACACACATAAGGAAAAATAAAAAAACACTTCAGGATGCTAAACACATTTAAAAAAAATACTTCACGATGCTAAGTGAAGCTTAACCCATAAAAAAACTACATCCTTCAATCCTAAATATAAGTTATTTTAATTAATTTATAAATTCAAAAAATGGTAAGTTATTTTTGGTAATTAATATGTAAAGAATTAATCAGTAATGCTTTCAAAAAAATATCATTTAATGATTAAAATTTAATGTGTAGTAATATAAAAAATAGGGGTACCATGGGAATACAAAAATTTGACATAGGGGTGAGCCCCTTCCACCTCAACTAACAGCTTGTTTATATATGTGTGTATTATTAATTCAAGTATACGTGATCATATTTTTATCACATTTTATCAGTAGGTGTAATAAAGTGCTTATTTTTTTAAAAAACTAAATTGATAGAAAATTCTCATGCGGATACTGACTATATAACGAAGTGTTTATTAATGTGCATAATCTTGCAGAAATATGGATGAGTCAAATGGTGATATAGAGAATCCTCCTGAAACAGGAAGACCTAGTCAACCACGATTACGGAGGGTTCTATCAGCTACTTTTAAGAGACCTAACCTTGACCTTTTAGAAGATACAGGTAATTAACTACATACTCTTTCCATTCTATCTAATGTCAAATAAAACACTAATTTGCTCAATTATTTTTATAATGCCTCATGATTTTCCTATATGGCATTAACGAAAAATTAAATTTAATACATATCATAAAATATCCGTTAATCTTTCGATAAATTTTAAATCACGTTTCATTTTACATTTATGTATTCTTATATATACTTGAGAAGAAAATGATATAAAACACGCACATATCATATTTACACTCATAATTTCTTTTCTATTTATATTTTCAGACATATTTTAACCTTTTTGTTTGACAGTATTTTCATTACTAGGTCACTGCATAAAAATAATGAAATGCGTAAATAGTTGTTTATAACTTAGCATTTGCAATATATACATTATTATATTTTCAGAAATGTCTGTCCACTTACTGTATTTTAATTAGAAATTTTGTAGATGAATAAATAATAGACCAGTGACCAATGGAGAGGGGCCGACAGGGACAACGAACCCAAATTATTTTTCTTGGTATATAATACATTATCATCTCATATTTATATGTACTCCTCTATCCTCTAATCACATTTGCAAGACACTTCTAATATGTTTCTCCAGAAAAAACTTGAAACCCCACTGACTCCATCTTAAAATTTAATAATGTTTTAACTGTACTCCTATTTTTACGAAGGAATGAGTCCAAAAATAATAAATTTAAGCTAAAATTACACGCTCAAAAAATAAATTTAATGAGATAGCTTACATTAAGTAAAAACAATCTTTCTCTGCCCTAAAATTTTTTAGACCATAGTGGTATATATAAACTTTGTACTATAATAAATACTTTCAAATATTATATTGGCTCTCCTGAATATACCTTTCCCATATAGAAAAACTTGAAACCTCATTGTCTTAAAGTTTAATAATTTTTTGAATTTACAACTATGCAATTTTCCCTAAATTTATTACTTCTGAACTTTTTAGTTCTTACTCATTACTTCATATCAATAGGGATAAAGTTGAAAAATTATTAAATTTTAAGAAGAGGTTAATGAGGTTTCAAGTTCTTTTATTATTCTAGTAAAACATATCAGAAGTACCTTATAAATAGGACTAGATGAGTATATATAAACTTTCTCATATAAATACATATCTATCTTGACTCCTCATCATGATTGGCTTTCCTTAATATATATTTCCCATATAATAATCACATTCCCATAAAAAAAAATAACATGAGAATTTCACGATCAAATCACTTTTGTTTCAGACCACGCCAGAAAAAACTACTTGGAACTATGTGTGCCTCTTTACAAGTACGCATCGGAAGGAAATTGGGAAAAAGCTAAGCCCATGTTGTTAGAACATCAAATGCTTCTGAGTGCTGCCATAGCACATGGATGGCCAACAGTACTTCATGTAGCAGCAGGAGCAGGCCATGTTTCCTTTGTGAAGGAGCTTCTAAAAATTATGGATGAGAGTCACTTCGATTTACAAGACAAAAGGGGAAACACTGCCCTCTCCTTTGCTGCTATTTCTGGAAACTTGGAGATTGCTAGGTTATTGTACCAAGAAAATAATTTATTACCAAAAACAAGAAGTGGAACAGGTTTCACTCCTCTTCTTTTTGCTGCATTACAAGGAAAAGCTGATGTGGCAAAATATCTATTCCCTCTCACTGCTGATGATGAAAATTTTGAAGAAGTGGAATGGAATAAGACATTCCTCACTTGCATTGACTCTGGTATTTATGGTAAGCCTATGTTGCCTATATATAAAGCACAAATACATTTAATTATTACTCCTCCGATCCTAAATATAGAAGCACAACAAACTAGGTCCTATGTGTAGGACTGAAAGTAGTATAAGCTAAGTGAAGTATATATATGTAGGGAACAAATATGTATTCCGCATGTATTAAATAAAAATTCAACATTTTTTATAAAGTACGTATTTCTATTTTATATTTCTTCACTACCTTTTCAAATTTTAATAGATTTAGCATTGGAAATGTTGAAAAAGAGGCGAAGCCTAGCATTTGCAAGGGATGAAGATCGTATGACAGGTTTGCATATCATGGCTCAGAAGACAGCAGATTTGGGAAGTGATGGTCCAGAACATCAAAATCAACTCTCAAGTTCAGGTAATTCCATTTTTTTTCTCTTTTTTTTTTTCAAAGCAAAAGTATCCTTCTATTCAAGGCAATCACATTTGAGACACTATTATGCACTAAATGTGGGCACCTTTTCTAATAAGGATTCGAACCTTAGTTGGTCACATCATAAGAAACTAGCCCCTTCCATTAGATCCAATCCTACTTAGCTTGTTGGAAGACTGACTGACTAATCTGGCATATTCAATTCATCAAATTCTGTATCCCAGGCACGAAGCGTAGTGTTGCCCTTCAACTTGTTCATTTGCTGTGGCAAGAAATTCTCAGGGGTGTCCGCTCACGGTCACATATCAGAGAAATGATAAATGAGCCAAAAAAACTACTAGTTGAAGCAACAAAAGTTGGAAATTTTGAATTTTTAGCTGAGCTTATGGATGCTTACCCTGATTTGATTTGGGAATTCGACATTAGAATGCAAAGTATAATTCACATTGCTGTTTTGTATCGTCATCCTAAAATCTTCAATCTCATACATACACATGGTGCAAATAAGGATATCATATTGTCATATGAAGACGAGGAAGATGGAAACAATATATTACATTTGGCTGCAATGTTAGCACCACCCGATCGGCTTGAATTGGTCTCTGGAGCAGCTTTCCAAATGAAGCTCGAACTTCTATGGTTTCAGGTTCTTGTCAGTTCCTTATCAACTATTATCTATGATAAATGGCTAATATGATCCCATTGCTATAGAAATGAAATTACTTTACGAACAACCTCTTGATATGGCAGGAGGTGAAGAAGATAGTGCAACCATCATTTGTGAATAAGAAAAACTTAAAGGGTGAAACTCCTCGTGACTTATTCACAACGGAGCACGCTCCATTACGAAAAGAAGCAGAGGTATGGTTGAACAGAACAGCTAACAATTGTATGCTTGTTGCAACACTTATTACTACTGGAGTGCTTGCCGCTGCATTTAGCGTACCCGGTGGTATCAATGATAGTTCAGGAACTCCCAATTATTTACGGAAACGATGGTTTATGGTTTTTTCAATATCAGATACAATTGCATTGATCTCATCTTCAGTTTCCATATTGGCCTTCTTATCGATCCTCATATCACGCTATGCAGAGTATGACTTTTACAAGTCTCTACCCTCAAAGCTAATATTTGGGTTGATAACACTCTTCGTTTCCATAACAAGCATGATGGTAGCATTTAGTAGTGCTTTCTTCGTGACATATGACCATGGGCATGGCTTAAATTGGGTTCCTATCTTCATCTTTGTGCTTTCATTTTTACCAATAGCCATTTTTCTAGTTCTGAAATTTAGGCTTTTTTATGATATAATATACTCAACATATTATTTAAGCTCTCTATTCAAGCCCACCAAGCGTATGCTTTACCACGAGCTAGAAAATACAGAGGCTACTTTCGTGTAGTTGTACATCTTTGTATTTTGATTACTTCAATTTGTAATATATATTGGACTTACTTAGATTTGGGAATGTATAATATAATTGTGCATATAGGATTTCTAATCAAATGATTTGATATTCTTAATGACAGTAAGATACTTGACACATTGGCTAGCTGCATACAATTTTCATTGAAAATCAACTTAACTAACGCTGAAGAATATCTGAAAGTCGCTTTATATAGAAAATATAAGGCAACCTACCTACTATGAACTAATTTTGCTCATCCACATGGGTCAATAGTAATAACAATCAGCTCAACCAAATAACTTTTGAGATTTTAAAACATTGTAATTTACAAAAGTAACAAGGTAAGATAAGGCAGTCACTGCTTTTATGCAATTGATCTTGATTCGATCACCAATTTTAGACATGTATGTCCATTCTTCTCAATAAGCAAGAGGTCATGATGGAATATGATATTAATAAGGGATAACTGGAATGTACTCTAGATGAGTAGGTAGATTTATTATTAATTTTATGATCATCTTTATTAGGACTTTGACTAAAATTTATATTATTTTTTAAACAATTGATTTGGATTAAGTTTAGATTGATTTCTTATTTAGTGAATTTTTTTTATTTTTATGAAGTTTAGATTTATTTCTTATTTAGTGAAGTTTTTTCTTATTTTGACATATTCAAGGTCTTTGGGAATAAAAGACTAATGTCAGGATCTGTTTTAGCTTTGGTAGTATTAGAGAAGTTGGAGGGATTGATACGAGAAGGAAAGGAGATAATAGATTCCTACAAAGAGTGAGGTAGATATTTGTGGATGGATGGGAGGTGGAGCTTAAGGCCTGCTTGGTATGAGAAAGGTGTGGAGAGGAGGAGAACTATTTACAAGTTGAATTTAGATTTAATGGAAAATTTTATTCTGAAAATATTTATTGAGGGGGTAATTTTGTCCTGAGTGTCAAAAAGGGAATAATGTTACCCAAATTTATCAGAGTTAGACGGTCAACGGTTAGTTGACCCACTTTTGCTGAGGTGGCTCAGCCATGTAAGATAGCAATGCCACGTAGTTCTCCACCTGTTACACCACATCAGCATTCATCATCTTCTCCTTCGCTTCACTCCTTCCCTTATTCTCCTTCGGATCTCAAACTCCCAAGTCCTTCTTCTATAACCTTCCTTTACTCCTTCATTCACTCCCTTCCCTCTAACGCTCATCACTCCATTCAAACTCGGCACCGCCTCTTTCTCCCTCACCATAAACTCGGCGCCGCCTCATTATCCATGGTTGAATCTTTCTCAGCCCCTCCCTCTAAACGCCGAGGGATTTTTCTGCAACACCACACGCCGCCGCCGATGCCGAAGGATTTTTCTACCGAACCCTTCCCTCCACATCCTCCTTCGCCACCCTCCTTCCTCTCCCTTAACCTCCTGATCCAATCCATCACCATCTCCAGCAACCTCGTGCTCCTCACCGCCACAACCACAACTTCACCACCACTGCACAGCATTCGAGTTTAGGTTAAACGGTGACTTAAATATTTGACGATCTGGAAAGTTTGAGGGAGAGGTCAAGCATAATGTGACACTTAAAATTATTTTAAAAAAATATTTTAAAAAATTTAAAATAATTTTTTTAAAAAAAATAAAGTAAAAGAATTGATACAAACTGTCCAAATTAGATTTGGAGAATGTGCAATGATGATAAGTTTTCAATGCTCATCACTTTGTTTAGTACCCAAACTTGTTCTATTACACAAATTTGTGTAACAACTTATATACAGGCTATCCACTAGATGAACATATGCTAGTAATTCAAGTAGCATAATGTGAAAAACTTTTGGTCACTTGGGGTATAAAATCCATGATGAGCTCCTAAATGAGAAGAAAAGTCAGGAGCCATGTGAGCTCAAGCTTTTAACAACAATTAATTATTTTAAGGTTATTACTATTATTATTTTTTACAGTTTAATCAAATTTTTATTTTGATTTCTTTAATTTTAAATAGTTGGTTTTGATCCATATAGCTAGTTTCATAAAGAATTGATTTGAGTTTAAGTATAAAGATTAAAATTAAAACTCTTTAAAAGTATAGGATTAGCCATCAAACTCAATACCAAATTTTACCAAACTATACCAAAACCATTTCTTTAAAATTACATAAAGTAAAACCAAAATTTGATTAAATTATTAATTTTTTAAGGTAGATAAAGTACAAATTGAAATTTCATAGGATTTACAGGAAGCACTGTTAATTTCAATTATAACTACTAGTCGTAGGTTTGACGCTGAATGATAGGAATCTCTTCTGGAAAATCAGGAAGTTAAAGAATTTTCACTGCAAATGAGAGGAAACATAACCCGTCCGTTGGGCCGTTGACCGGAGTGTTGAGGGGAAGTTTCAATTTTTCAGATTACAGAATTTCGCATCTCTGCGGAGGTTTCTGGTTGTTAGCGTCTGAAACGGCTCATCGATAACACCATTATTGTGCGTTTGGCTTCTCCGCCGCTGGGCTGATGTACTTAAAGCTGAACGTGAAACCGCCCATATCCAACCCAAACTCGAATTCTAAACCCTCCAACTCTGACTTATGCGACGGTGACGGCCATCGGGATTGGGATAAAGAGCAGGTGCAACAGAAGAACCGTGAGCGTGCTCGGTTGGAGAAATTGGCAGAGCGGGAACGGCCATTAAGAAACATGTTACAGGCATAAAGAGACTAATCATAAAAAGTAACGCCCATTAAGATTATTTTAACGGTTGTGACATTTGTATTCGCTTGCGCACACAACTAAAAATTACAACAATAAGAAATTAACTTTTACATATGTCTGTGTGGTTCAATAGATATTATTATCATGGATAATATATGTTTTTCGTCTTTTAAGTTTTACATAACGTATACTTTTAGTTTCTGAATTTTCACACATATTTTAAATTTAAGACTAATAACATTTAATTGCACACTCATCACTTAAGTTTACATAAAATCATCACTTGAATTTGTTGCATCAGCGTTTTTTGCTAACAGTATTAATGGTATTAGAATTATATGATTAAAAGTATACTTTATAAAGTTAAGGGATCAAAAATATACTTGATGTAAACTTAAAGGACTAAAAGTATACTTTAACCTATTATAATTTTAATTGTATTGAATTTGGTGAAAGCTCAAGATTGAAATGATGTATATATCCATAGGGAAAACATATAATAAAATATTATTATATTTAATTTACAAGAATTAAGGAACATAAATACATGGACAAACAAACCATGTACACACACAATGGAAAAGATTCTGAAACTTAGCTTCCTAGCTAGCTGCAAATAAACTTCTATAGATTAGTATTTACATTATTTTAATCTCCAATTAATCAAATATCACACAAAAATAAGACATGAATCATAGCAGCTTTAAGCCAAGAAAAAGTTTCTATCATAGAAAGAGAAGAAATTAAATACCTCTTAGAAAAAATTAATGGGTCCCACCTTATTTTATTCAAATGACATTTTGATCCTTATTATAAGTTTACATGTAAATGAAAATTGTAGTCCTAATTATATAACTCTACTTAAAGTTTAATAATGATTATTTTATATTTTTATCATTATTTAAGAAAATATCCAAAGAAAAAAAATAAAATAAAATTTAAGGGAAATTGGGAAAAACTCCTCCATTAGAAATTTAATTCGCATGAATAACCTAATAAGTTTATATATATATATATATATATATATATATATATATGAAGAATAATGTAACATCCCATTTCTAATCACCAATATTCCTCCTATATAATGAATACGTGTAATGGAACAAAATAGTGAATTGTGGTGTGCAACAATTTACGGAAAATTCCAATTTTTGGTTACACACAACTCAGCCAAGCGAGGACATAAAGGAGCAACTAATGTCCACTTAAAGGCCTAATATTGTAACCAAAATTTGAGTATAAAATGACACAAATAATAGCTTCCTTCAAGTGTCAAAAATTAGGCTAAACCAAAGGAATGACCGAGAAATGATTTATTTCGGTAAATCATAAAATGTAGGGGTAAAACGGTAATTTTGCCATAATATGGGAAATAATTATTTTTCTCTAATATTCCCAATAATTTTAGTTAAATGGGAATTAGAAAGAGGAAATGGACACTTGATAATTAATAAATCCATTATGGAATATTAAGATCAAGTGAAATAAAAGTTGCAAGAAGCAAAAGTGTATGACCAATTTCAATAACTTGCAAGATACAATCCTAGGATAATTCAAGAAGCAAATGAATATTTCCATTCCCACTTAAAGTTTCGTTCAAGACAAAGGAAGTGAATGGAGATATATATGGTTAGTCAACAATGATTCAAGAAGAAACTCTTTAGCCAATCACAAGAAGTCAAAAGGTCAAAAGTATAAAGTTTTGATCAATGAATTGTAAGAAGCATAATTCATTCTCTTCCCTCTTCGATATTTCGATGGACAAAGAAAAACAAATAGAGAAATGGATATGTGGTGAGGATTAATTAGGAAAGGAAAAAAACAAAACAAAACACATGGACCAATTAGGATTTGCCATGAGTAAAGCCACTTTATCAATTCATTAAGACATCATCTTTTTCATTTCATCATTCTCATTCCCGTGGAAATTCAATCAGAAATTAGAAAGGGAAGAGAGCTAAACGTGAAAGGAGAAGGAGCTCAAGGAAACTAGGGTTCATCCAAAAAATCAAGGTAAGAACCATAGATACTTGAAGATTTTGCTTCCAAATCATGTAGGAACCTCTACTAATCTCTTCTCCTCTTTGAATACCATGATTAGCAAGGTTAATCAGAGGTTTGGAGAGAGAGGTCTGAGACATTTTAGACAGAGAAATAACAAGAAATCAAGAGGTAATCACCAAAACTTAATCCTCTTGTCTTGTATCAAGTTGTTGGTGTTGTTGTTGTTGGTATTTGCTATGTTTTCTCTTATTTTTCAATTATGGGCTGAGGCATACTCATGGGGAAATGCTGCCCAAATTCACTCTAAATATGTTTATTTAGTGTTGAAATAGCTAATCATGTGATTAGAAGTAGAAAGAAAGTGATTAAGCAAGAGAAAACAAAGAAACAACAAGTTGCTCCTTAAAACCCTAACTTTCTGTTCTGTGGGTGACGTGAAGATGGAGTAAGAATTTAGTAATTTTGATGATTCCATTGGCTTTAGAAGGAAAAATTGTGTAAGTATTCAAGTGTTCATGATTTTTGGATGGTTGTATGCCAATTTGGAAATTATTGAAGTTGGTATGTACATATGTTGGTTCTGCCCTGTCTGGAGCAGTGGCAGTGTGAGTGGTGTTTCGTTAACTAAATCTTGTCCAAAACTTTTGAAACTTTCCAGAATTAAATTATAGATATAGAGCTTTAATTTGATAGGTAGTTTGTAATTTTTGGATAAGTATATTGGGAGATATGAATTTTTGAAGTTATGCCCTGTTTTCTGGAATGCTTTCTGGATCAGTAATGTTTGATGAATTACTGGGAATTATATGGTTACATTGAGAAAAACTAACTATTTTCCTCAAAATTAAATTTAAATAGATTCATTTTGGCTTTTGAATCAGTCAAATTGGATTTTTGTAGAATTAATTATGAATTTTTAAAGTTGGCTGACCAAGTTGTCAGTTTTTGGAAAACAATGAAATTGCATTGTACAAGTTGTATTGTGCAGAACCTGTTGTAACTGCATTAAATAACTAGTAGCATACCACTTAAAGGCGATAATGCTACAAGTAATAACCAATTACTTATAACTTTAATGATGATAGGAATTGGATATAGCCCGAGCCAAAATCCAAAAGTAGGACAAACGTGCGAGTTTGGAAAAGATTCAGGTAGTAACTTCTTCTTGCATATCTTATGTTATTATTATATGTTTAAAGTCATTCTCTGTAACATGAACTAGTGTCCTAGACACACCAATTTGCTAAGTTGTGGTCAGGGACCCAACAGGAGCACTAAGTCGACCAAGGGCAAACATGTAGTTTGACCTTGGGCAAGTGTACACATATCGTTTGATCATCTTACATGACATGACATTGCATATCCATTTTCACATTCTATATGTTTGTAAGCATGTTACTACTGAGATTCCCTCGAATGTCATTCTTTTTCCAAAATACAAAACCTTACAGCTGAAGCAAGTGGCTCGAAAGGCAAGACGGTGGCTCCTGGTGATTAGGGACCCGGAGCTCTCTGTTGCTGTAATAGTTATTTATGCTTACACGTTTTGCTTCTTATGAACGCTTTGTACCTTTGTGTTTATTTTCAAACCCTACAGGGATTCTCCTGTAATGTAAACTTGTACTTAATATCAGTATTATTTCCGCTGTTTCTGTATGCCTTGTGAACTTTATGCTTGTCACTCTGTGAATATCGAAATGTTAAGGGGTTTGACAAATAACAATACTCTAATTGAGGTCATTTTCACCAATTAAATTTTAAAAGGAGATTTTTCTCCAATTTTCTCTAAAATTTAAGTAATTTAGTATTTTCATATTTTTCTCAATAATACATTAACTATTTTTCCTTTTATTAAATTTATATAATTTTTAGTGATTTTACATCTAAACTTACTTTTACATTGATTATCCAAACAATTTTTAGTTTAGCAAACTGACTTTTTCAAAAGTCAATCCAAATATAAATTACATTACATAATATGACTTTTACCCAATCTTACATTTGTAAAAGTCATATTGGAAAAAAAAAAGTTACTTTTATCTTTGATAATCTAAACACACCCTAAGTGTGTGTGTGTGTAACATATATGCACATAAATCAGCAGATAATTTTTAATCGTTACTCTTTAACTGTAAGTAACCAGATACAGAAGGCAACAACTCGGGGCCACTATATTGTGTACATATTGTTATTCTTTCTGATTTAGATTTATCTTTTTTCAAGTCTTGAGCAGAAGAAATTATATTATTGCCATAATTGTTGCATTTTCAAGTTCTTGTCATTCAATGGTATTTGTAAATTACATATATTGTATTTTATTATTTTTAACTAACATTTTAAACGGCATGATTTTAGTAGTTGTTCTTTATATATAGATGAAAAAAAAATATTGGAGTGAGTAATAAAATTCTGGGGAGCAACCACAAAGGTTGGCGGGGAGAGCGAGAATTTAAAAGAGCAGGGCACCTTTTCTCTTCCTGTGTTCCCAATTAGGCATTGATACAGGAGTGGATTGACTCACTTTGATTCTAGATATAAAAGTCCAATCCACATTATTTATTAATCATACTTCTTAATTAATAGAGATAATTTAGGGAAAGATTTTTTATCAAGAGGTAGTTTCAATTCATATGATTAACAATTGTATTTTAGGGAAGAAAACACCAATTTGTTACAAATAATTAACTAAATTAATTTTCTTAATATCCTCAAATTAATTACTTAGTTTTTATATTAAATACAAGAGGTTGTGTACTTGTGTGTGTATGCAGTCGTTGGATTGATATTATTATCATTTACATCGTATTGGATTTGGTGATTAAAGAAGTTGAAGAATTTGAACCTCAAAAATGGAAAAATAATGCATATATCCATTGGGAAAATAAAAAAAAATATTTCATTTTATTTACAAGAAGTATGGCCCATGTACGAACCAACAAACTATACATATACAATAATGGAAAAGAATCTCAAACTTCCCAGCTAGCTAGCTGCAAATTAAATAAGACATGAATAAATTCAAAAAATAAATATAATATCGAATCTTCTACACAACAAACCTTCCTTCCACCAGTTCCAGCATATATAGGTCCTACTTCTACATGAACCTGCATACATGCATGTAAATAACGCCTAAGAATCAATACATATATAAAGAGATATTATACTAATAGCTAAGAAAAAGCTATATAACATAATTTTAAAAATAAGAAGGGCTAATATTATCTTTAGTCTTTATAGTTTGATCGAATTTTAGTTTTAATCCTTGTAATTTCAAGTTGTTGGTCTTAGTTTTCATAATTTCATAAAGACTAATTGGTTTGTGTTCAAATATAGGGACTAAAACCAAAATTCATTAAAATATAGATACTTTAAACTAAGGCCAAATCTTTATGTAATTATAAGGATAAAAACTAACGATTTAAAACTATATAAGAATTAAAACCAAAATTTGATTAAACTATAAGAACTAAAAATATATTAAAAACATTCCAAGCCTTAAAAGGGGAAATCCTTTATATTATAAAAAATATATTAAACCAAATAATAAAGTGAAGACAACTTATTTTGATTACCTGTAATATTCATTTCAAGAACCATATCCAATACTATCTCCGATCACCTTTGGCCTATTTGAAGTTGAACTCCGCAAAAAACTCTGTGAATTATATGTCGAACCATAACCAATACTGTCTCCGATAACCTGATTTCCCTTTGAAGTTGAACTCAGCGAAAAACTCTGTGAATTATATGTCGAACCATAACCAATACTGTCTCCGATAACCTGATTTCCCTTTGAAGTTGAACTCTTATGTGGACTATAATAAGTGGTACCATAACCAAGATTATCTCTGATATTATTCTTCCTTTGACCCGAACTCATCTTGCTAATTGAAACAACCAAGTACCTCACAATCTTCTTTTGTTTTTTTCCTTACTCTTATGACAATCATTCTATTTATAAGCAAACCGAGAAGCATAGGCTTTCCTCTTTAATGAAAATGCAGTAATATTTCATGGAAGAGAAATTGAGTTGACTATTTATAAGCTGTCACATATAGATTCTTGAGTTGCTCCCATAATTCATTATCTGGGTACAGGTCAAATGCCAACTCTTCTACCGGAGCATTCGACTCCATAGCTGAGTCTGGATATTGCACACTATCATTCGGCTCTACGTCATTTGTATCCACCACACTAGCAATAGGACCAAAGAACGGTGGATATTTAATGCTCTTTTTACATTTACGTACCACCCTTGGTCTGCATCCCCCTTCTATTAAGGATTACATAGATTCTACCTTCTGGTATCTGCTAATAACAAAATAATGGTGACAAATCTTGCAAAGAAATGATCAAGATAAGTAAAGTATAATGAATCAAAATCTTTAAGAAAATAGTACACATAACATATTTTACATATTCCTTATCATTGTCGCAGAACTCGAGTTTGACTACATGCACTCGAGTCTTGGTCGTAAACTCGTGTCTTGCCAAACGCACTAGAGTTCAGCTAATATTTACCCTTGAAACTAACTGATTCAAGCATGTCAGGAGGAATCACACTTAAGTTCTCAGATGTTTTCCACACTCGAGTCCTGGAAGTGTTGAAATGAAAGTTTATTCTAGAGACTAATCAAATACCATGATTCAATGTTGCACTCGAGTCCTTCATTGTGCACTCGAGTCCTTTACAGATAGTACACTTGAGTCTTACGAGTTCTACTTTGAGAGTTTCCGTCTGAGAATCTTGAGACTGAAAATGGAAGGCATGAACTCGAGTCCTCCATTCCACACTTGAGTTCCCAACCACAACTACATTTGAGTTACAAGAGTTTCAGCTTGGAAGTTTTTACCTAAAAGATTGATATTTAGAGAAATCCGACATGCACTCGAGTTCTCAGGCAGCTTACACTTAAGTTCTACTTTTAAACTCCTACGTGTTTCTACCCGAAACCACTTGATCTATGAGAAAATGCCTCATGCACTTGAATTCTCATGCACCAACTCGAGTTCTCGGATAAAATGCACCTAAGTTCTCCCTGTTAAACTCGAGTTCACCAGCCATTTCCAAGCATAAACTACTTTAACAAACATTCCAAATACTCTCATATGCTACCCAAATCATGTTTTTTTACTTGTTATCACTCTTTTACCATATCCTATCTTTATGCTTCCAACCACAACATTGCTAACAAAACTGTAAATCTTATAAACTTAAGCAGAGGACTCTAGCAAATATCTAATGTTGCTAGAACCAATGCTCTGATACCAAAAATATGATACCTCATTTCCTATAGCTTCGGTTGAGTACAAAAGAGCAGTGAAATCACTCAAGAGACTAGGATTTGAACCCGGACAACCCAACTTCCTAAACTACTTACAAATGCCCTAATCTCAACCTAGGAGTTGAACCTGGAGTTGAGAGGGTGGTAAAATTTTCATAAACTATTTTCACAAATCTTCACTATCTCGTTAAGACTCACCGGCTTTTCCTTTTTATTTGTTTATCATAGTTTATGAGTATACCTCTGTTTAGTTTTTGAATTTCATTTCACATACACATTTCATTAGCTATAGGAAGCAAAACTACTTGGATTCTACCATTCATTCACTATATTACCTTTACATTGCTTGTCATGCTTACATAACATATACAACATATAAAACCCAAAATATCCAAAAGACATCTAGACTATACAACCAAATGACTAAAGTCTTTAATGCCTCGACCTCTAGTCATCACCATTTACCTTCTTCTTGCCCCTTGAGCTTTCTCCTTGTACTGTAGGTGGATTTTGAGGAAAAAGGGTGAGATTTAAAAGAATCTCAGTAGTAATATAATGCCAATTATATAGAAATAATATCACAAAGCATGCTTCACAACATCAAATCACAAAATTATTACAACAACACTCAGTGTAACAAGTACAAAATAGGCCCCAGGCACCCGCTCGTGCATCACTGAACATTAAATTGCCCTAAGCGTTCACCCGCACAGATAGGACTGGGGTGACCACTTCGCATAATCTAAATGTATCAGAAAATTTATGATAAGTGTAAACAACACACAATTGCATACTATGACATATGAAAGACAAGTTGCTACATGGTCGCTCTCCTTTAGTAACTTCTTCTCGCCTGTTTAAGCTTAAAAAAGTTCTGAGTTTCGGACAGTTGTCAAGTCCTAAAATCCTAAAATATACCATAAATGATTCATTACTCATCCTAGCACAATTCCAAACTTATAACATTGGTTAACTTAGCTTAAAAGAGCTAAATTACCAAAATACCCTTAGAGACCCAGTCTATACCCTTTTGTACCCGGTCTCACTTTGCTTTACCAAAATTTATGACCTGGGCTATTACTACACAATTTTGCGTGTAGAATCCTTTTTTTGACTTCAGATTAGTCAAAATCAAGCCCAAATGACAAAAATGCCATTGACAACCCTTAATTATAGCTTTAAAGGGAATTTGGTCATTTCACATTCTGGGGCTTTTCTCACTTCCTCATCAACATATACCCTACACAATTTTATCTTCTAAACTCAATGGAAGCATTAGAATTATCAAATTCCTACTCCTTTCATACACCTAAGACAAGGCCACCAAATAGGATTCTCAAAAAAGTTGTATCGGTTTCTCGTTTTCTCTTGCCTAATCACCTCTTTTCTACTTATACTTACATGATTACTTATTTAGACATTCATTGGACATGGTTTGGAAAAAATTGAATAGCAAGGTCCATTAGGTTTCATCATCCAATTCACTCAAAACACCCAAAACCAAACCAATAACAACATCAATAGCATTAATCAAACAAGAGGAACAAGTTTGGAAGATTACCTCTTGATTTCAAGAACTTTCTCTCCCTACATGGTTCTGTCTCTCACTCCAAAACTCTTGATTTAGCTTGAAAATCATGGTTCCGAAGGAGGAGAGGTGAGTAAAAGAGGTGATAGAGGGATTAGGAAGCTTAAAATACAAGGTAACAACTTCCTTACCTTTGATCTTTGAGAACGCTAGCCCTTTTGCTCTTTACCATATTCTTTAGTGTGTTCAGCCCTCTCTCACTCTTTTTGATTTAGTTTGATCGGGAAATGAAGAGTGAAAGATGAAGAGATGATTTAATGAAAATGGCTTACACTTGCTTGCCATTGATTGGTCCAAAAATGCAATTTCTTTATTTAATTCCATTTTCCTTTATGCTTCTCTTCATTACAGCAAAAAATAAGTGATAATAAGAGAGAAATATTGATCTCAAGTATCCCATTATGCCAACTTGCAATATGTTGACTTTTGACCTCTTGACTTTTTGACCTTCCCTTGATAAGAATTCACTAAAATAGGCTTATTAATTATCAAGTAGCCATTTTCCTCTTTTTAATTTCCATTTAAATAAAATTATTGGGAATATTAGGAGAAAATAATTATTTCCCACTTTATGGAAAAATTACCGTTTTGCCCCTACATGTTATGATTTACCAAAATAAATCATTTTTCTCTCATTCCTTTGACTGAGCATAATTTTAACACCTAAATGAGGCCATCATGTGTATCATTTTAGGATCATATGTTAGTTATAATATTAGGCCCTTATGTGTACATTAATTTCCTCTTTGTGTCCTTATTGGGCCAAATTATGTGTAACTGGCAAATTGGAAAATTCTGCAAATTCATGCATAGCACATTTCACCATTTTATTCCACTAATTATCTCAAATAAACATACAAGAAATATTGGTAAAAAAGTGGGGCATTACACAGTGTCAGTAAACTTGATCCAAAGTCCTTGAAATGTGTTTTTCTTAGTTATTCTTGAGTCCAAAAAGATTATCGGTGTTCCTTTCTGATCTTTGTTGTTGTCTTGTGTTTACTGTGTGTCCTTTCATGAGTCTTCTTCTTTCTTCAAGTCTTTGGTATTAAGTCTTTGGTATTGTCTGAGTCTCCCTACCCAGTTGATAAACCTAATGATGTCTTGGTCTATCGAGTCCCTATCTCATCAGTACTGGCAGCTATTCCAAACCTTGATATAATCAATGGTGATGATGTGACTAATATTTTTCCTTCGCTAGGGCCTTCCTTAGGGACTGATTCCATTTAAACATTCTTGTCCCTGATTCACCTACTTTGATTTTGTTGTGCCTGATCCTGCATTGACCTATCCAAAAACCTACCTAATCTCTGTTAGAAAAGGTATTTACACCCATTACTTTTTAAAATGATTTTGTTGACTGTGCCTATCCTATCTTTTCCTTTGTGTCCTAGCAGAATTTATCCCATACTTTCTCTTCCCTTGTTACCACCCTTGATTCCATCTCCAACCCTACCACCCTTCACCAAGCCTTAGCTTACCCTGGTTGGTGTGTAGTGATGGAAGAAGAAATGACAGCCCTAAAAAAGCCTTGCACTTGGACTCCTATTGATGTACCTTTTGGGAAGAAGCCTATTGGATGTAAATGGGTGTTTGTTGTTAAGAATAAAGCTGCTGGTTCCTTAGAATGGTTGAAAGCTCAGCTAGTTGCCAAAGGTTATGCTCAAACTTATGGTATTGATTATTCAGAGACTTTCTTCCCAGTGTTGAGTTAACTTTGGTTTGCCTACTTGTCTCTCTGGCTACTACTATAGTTGGAATTTACATTAGCTTAATGTTAAGAATGCCTTTCTGAATGGTGATCTTCTTAAGAAAGTGTATATAGAGCAATCACTTGGGTTTGTTGCTTAGGGGAAGCATGGGAAGGTGTTCTATCTCCAAAAGTTGTTATACGGATTAAAGCAAAAGCCCCAGTGCCTAGTTTGATAGAATTTGTAAATTTGGATTAAGCAAAAGCAAGTATGATCACTCTATATTCTATCAGTAGGTAGATATGGGCATAATTCTTTTGGTAGTATATGTCGATAATATTGTGATTACTGGGAGTAACACATTTGGAATCTCAAAACTTAAAGTCTTTTTTAACTCTTATTTCTAGGAAAAAGACTTGAGACTATTGAAGTACTTTCTAAGTATTAAGGTTATGAGAAGCAAGAAGGGCATCCTCCCGACTTAGAGAAAGTATGTTCTCGATCTCTTGAAGGAGACTAGAAAGCTTGGAGCTGTACCAAGTAGCATTCCCATGATTTTGAATCTGATCCTGGATCTTAATAATAACATGTCTGTTGACCTTCCTGATGACTTAAAGGAAAAAATTAATCTAGAGAAACTTAAGCCATTTGCATTTCCTGAAAGATATAAGAGACTTATTGTAAAGCTGAATTATGTAACGTTAACTCATCCTGATATAACTTTTACAATTAGTGTACTTAGTCAACTCATAGCACCCCCAACAGTGGCACAATGGGAGGCCTTAGAGCATATTTTGCATTATTTGAAAGGTTCCTTAGGTCATGGCATTTTCTATATAGATTATAGACACACTAAAGTTAAGTGCTTCTGTAATGTGGATCATATAGGCTTAAAGGCCATAAGGCGGTCCACTATGGGTTATTGTATGTTTGCTAGTGGAAACCTAATATCTTAGAGAAGTAAGAATCAAGGTGTTGTATCAAAATCCAGTGCAGAAGTAGAATACAGAGCTATGTCCCAATTAGTATAGGAAATTGTATGGGTCTTTCAGCTCATGGAGGAGATTGCCATTGCCTATAAAGCTATGGTGTGACAATAAGGCGGCATTATACATAGCATAGAAATCTGTGCTCCATGAGCGTATAAAACATATTGAAATCAAATGTCATTTTTTGTGATAAGATCAAAGAGAATATTGTATCTATAGGGCACATGCGTTTAAATGACAAACTGGAAGACCTTCTGACGAAAGCCTTAAATAGGACACGGGTTGAATATCTTTGTAACAAGTTAAGCATCATTAATATATATAGTCCAACTTGAAGGAGAGTGTTAGAATTATATCCCACAAAAATAGGGATTGTATGTTAGAATCATATCTCACAAAATCAGGGATTGTATGTCAACACTATTAGGCAATTATATTGTAACGGTAGGAAACGTATTATAGCATTAATTAAGAAGATACATTTTTATATATATATAGGCTCACTTGAACATATTTTGATTCAAGGAAATTTAGGATACAATTTTTCTTCTTACAATTTACACTCTTGTAATCAATACATATACTATTATAAGAAACAAAACTTATTTACAATTTTAAAAGCACGGTGGGGGGTGTTTCGATTCACAGTAGGATTGGCTGGGCTTATTTATTCAACGTGGCTTAAATGAGAAGGACGAATTAGGTGTTTTTTTTCCTCTTTATCACACGGTCACACTCTCATGGTCAAAGAAGACCGTTGCAACTCTTTCTCTAGCTCTCTTCTCCAGCTTTCTTCTCTCATGGCTGTCGGTAGTCTTCATAGGCTGTAGGTGTGACGGCGGCTTCTATCAATTAGTCACCGGTAGGAAGCATGACAGTGGTTTATTGGTTTCTTGTTGGCTACTGAGCCTCCTCTTATGTCTTCTTCCTTATGGATGTTAGTGAGATTTTTGTCAGCTCCTGTAGGCGTGAGTGGTGAGTGTGTGAAGCTCCTTGCATGTCAGCATTTCCATATATCTGAGGATGAATCTGGTCGTCATCTGTCGAGTGTTGGTGGCTGCGACGTGCTTCTCTGATTTGTAAGTTATTGGCCTCTTCTACCATCACGATCTGTTATGGGTGGTGTTTGTTGGGCAGATTTATGCTTAGGTGACTTGATCTAGCGTCGCCGAATATTTTTTGGTGGGCAAAAAATTTGAATGTTGCCAGAGCTATCTTGTTCAAGTGTGTTCGCCAAATTGTTTTTTTTTTTCATTTTGTGGGTGACACTGTTTTTCCTCCGTTGGGTATTGCTCAACTGTTCTCTTCCCTTGTGGCCTGTGTTGCACGGTGTCATCGGCACCATTGTTACTATAGCAATCTGAATGGCATTTGCTTGACTGTGCTTGGAAGTTTTCAATTAACTATTGGTATGCATTATATATCCTATGTATTACAATAATCGAAAATAGAGCTATCCAACACCACTCACCGGACCATACAGCAAAGGATCGCTAGAAAGCCACTGATTCAGTTAAGAGTATTACAACTTGAGTTCACACATGTTGACGTTGAATTCACGGGGATTTTGGTTTTTGATTTTTACATGATTTTGACATAGAAAATGGCTGGAATATTAGTTACGTTCAATTGCAATTTTGGTCTTTGTTTTTACTTTGTTTTCCTTTTTCCATTGGTACAACACTTGCTCTTAAGGTTGAGGGTGAAGACTTTCTGAAATGATGAAGCTATGGACTCATAATTTATATATGTTTATTATGTTCTCAACATGGTTTTCAATTTATTTATGTGTTTATAATTAAACGATTTTCTTCCTGCATGGATAAGATTTGCTGCCTGCTGAAGCAATAGATTCATAAATAAGATTTACTTCCTACTAAAGTAATGGATTTATATCTTTCCTTACTCGTTCTAGCTAACTGCATCATGTTTAGGTTATTGAGTATTCCATCTTGAAATAGTTAAAGTGAAATGATAAACCTACCATATTTTTAGATTTTCTCATGGAACATGGCATTATTTGATCCATTAACTTTCATATTTTCCCTTGTCATTATTTGATTCAGAATTGGTTATTAAATACTTGCATATTTGTATTTCTTTCCAGAGAAGTTTTATTGATCTCTTTTTATGCTTGATTCATATTCCCCTTGATCAGTGATGTTCTATATTCATTATTTTGATGGAAAAGTTTTGTTATCTACAAAGTGTTATAAAGTGAATTGATAATTTTCTTGTGTTTACGTAACATTATAGATTTATAACAACATTCTATGAATAAAATATTTGCACATTTACTAATTATAGTTAAGAATTTGAGGAACTTGAATGATAAATGAGTATTTTAATTGATTAGGTTAACGATAGTTAAGCATTTACAAATTCTCAATGAGATCAAAAAATTGTAGTAAACATTGTTATTATTCATGGTGATGGATACTATTCATTATTATGTACCAGATGTTACAAAAGCAATCGATAATTTCTATGTGTTTACATAATAAAAATGTTACAAAGGAAATCAATAAGAATTTGAAAAATCGTAATGAGGTGCTTCTTCGTGATTATATATATGTTTTTCAAGTTCAAGTTAGCATTTACTTTAACTGTGATTGAATTGTAATCAAATAGTTAATAT
Organism: Albizia julibrissin; assembly: GCA_037074505.1. NCBI lineage: Eukaryota > Viridiplantae > Streptophyta > Magnoliopsida > Fabales > Fabaceae > Albizia > Albizia julibrissin. The sequence goes on along the minus strand of CM073479.1, from coordinate 6,137,577 downwards.
ATGTTTGTCTGAATTTGTTCATAGTTGACATAGAAGTATGAACAAAGACAAAAGTAAGGCATCGTGGGATGTAAGTACTACGGGCATTATCACATTCCAGACTTCAGGTGACACAAGGGCTTTACAACTCCGAATGAGATGTTCAATTATTATCATTCAAGCTTGAGGACCACTATTGTAAGAAAGTTTGGAGTATGAAAGAATAGATTTCAGCTCTTAGGGGAAATAAAGTCATTTAGCTTTGAAACATAAGTCCATATTGTTTGTGTAACAATGTTTATACATAATCTTATCCGTAGAAATTCCCAAACAGATGTAGATTTTCAACAAGCTAAAACATGAAATGGATTTGTTGAAGGTAATAATGATCCAGTTGATGTAGCAACCACATCAACTATCTGTAGATTATCTTCAACACGCATGAATCATGTTTGTGACAGGATCAGAGATGAACTTGTTAGGGGTAGAAAATCAAATTTTGATTCATTCCATTTATGACATTCAGATTAATATATATATGTGTGTGTGTGTATATATATATATATATATATATGTATGTATGTATGTATGTATGTATGTATGTATATCCTTTTTTAATTAAGTATTGATGTGTATTTTTCTTCTTTTTCAATAATAATTGAACTTTATTTATTTTATAAAATCTTATATACATTTTTTCACATCAGTTATAATATATATATATATATATATATATATATATATATATATATATATATATATATATATATATATATATATATATTATTCGATAATATATATTATATATATGATAATTTTATATTATAGGATAATATTATTACATTGTGTATATATGTAAAGATATTATATGATAATATCTTATGTTTAATTTATAAAGATAAATTAAATCTAATTCGATTGGCTCTTTATTCTAATTAAATAAATAGGTTAAATTAAAATTGTTAAACAGATTTAATTAAATCTGATTTATTTAATTAGCTTATCAAAACAATTAAGTGTTAATTGAATTAATAAAGCATTAATAAGAAGGATAATGAAAAAATGTAAAAGTTGGAATGAAAATGATAGAAGAATAATAAGAGAAGAAAATAAGAAAATTAAAAGAAGAAAGAGAACATTTAATTCATTTAGAATAAGATATGAAGCCTATATGAGAATAAAAGGAAGAAATGATTTTATGGAATATTGGAAGAATAAACTAAATATATTAAGTCGTGGATAATGACTAAGCTATATTATATTCTTACAAAATTTAATTATGAAAAATATAGATCAAGAAAATATCATGCTTTAATAGATACAGGAGCAAACCTAAGTGTAGCTAAATAAGAATGGAAAGTGCAGGAAAAGAAATACATTTAATGGAATATGAAGCTTTAAATGTTAATATTCAAATAGGAAGTTATGAATTAAGATTAAAAGTATTAAATCAGTTTAATGAGCCATCATGTGATATAATACTAGGACTAGACTTTATAGAACAATATTTTCCTATACATATGATTGAAAAAACATTTATATTAACAATACCTTGTAAGCATGAAGCATGGGGAATAAGAATAATGGAACCTTATAGTAGAAAAGATGAAAAATTTCAACTAAAAAATAATGAAAATGAAGTACAATTCTTACCAAATAATAAACCAGTTCATATAAAACATATGTTAGCTACTTTGACAATAAGAGAAGTAGAAGAAGATAAAAAGAAAACAATAGAAAAAAGATTAGAAGAAAATTATAGTGAAAATCCTTTAATACATTGGGAAAAATCTAAACCATTAGCAAAAATAGAACTAAAAGATTATAGTAAAGAAATAAATTGTAAACCTTATCCATGGACAGAAAATGATAGAAATGAATTTATAATGAATATAGAAGAAATGAAAAAATATAATTTGATAAGAGAAAGTAGATCTGAATACTCATCACCAGCAATGATAGTTGTAAAACACAGTGAAGAAAAAAGAGGAAAATCAAGAATGGTAATAAATTACACTAAGTTAAATGAGATAGCAATAAGAAATAGATATCCTATACCTAAAATGGAATTATTGTTTAATCTAATAAGAGGAAAAACTATATTTAGTAAATTTGATTGTAAGTCAGGATTTTTTCAAATAAAATTAGAAGAAGAAAGTAAAAAATATACAGCTTTTAGTACATCAGAAGGATTATATGAATGGAATGTGTTACCCATGGGGTTTCACAATAGTCCAAGTATATTTCAAGAATATGTTTCTAAGTTATTAAGCCCAATAAGAAATTTTGCTGTAATTTATATTGATGATATATTAATATTTTCGAAAAATGAAAAAGAACATGAAGAACATCTGAAAAGATTTATGGAATTAATAGAACAAAAAGGAATAAACATATCTCCCAAGAAAGCTGAACTAAGAAAAGAAAAAATAGGATTTTTAGGACAAATAATTTCAAAAGATGGAATGGAATTGCAAGATCATATAAGTCAAAAAGTAAAAGAATTTCCAGGAATAAATAATAAAAAAGAATTACAATCATTTTTAGGATTAGTAAATCAAGCAAGAAATTATATACCTCATTTATCGAAATTAACAGCAAAAGTATCTAAGTTAGCAGGAGAAAAAACAATTTGGAAATGGAATGAAGAAACTCAGAAAATTATAGAACAAATAAAAGTTTTATGTAATAAATTACCAAAATTAACTATACCTTTAGAAGAAAATATAAGATGGATAATATACACTGATGCATCTGAAAATTATTGGGGTGCAGCTTTGTATTTTGAAGATAGTAAAGGAATAGAAAAAATAACAAGATATGCAAGTGGAAAATTTAATGAATCTCAGAGTAATTATCATTCTAACTGGAAGGAATTTTTAGCAATAAAAAAGGCAGTAGAAAAATTCGAATTATTCATAGTAAACTGTAAGTTTATAATAAGAACTGATAATACACAAGTAAAAGGATGGTTAAAAAATGGAAAATTGAGTAATAAAATGTTATTAAAATGGCATAGTGATATGTCTTATTATGATTATAATGTTGAATATATCAAAGGAAAAAATAATCTAATTGCTGATTACTTGAGCAGATGGAACCAGGAAAAAGAATGAGTAACAGCCATGTAAGTCATCCTGTAAGTCAAATTCCTCTAAATGAGGTACAAGAGGAAAATCCATTTATGGCACATCTAGTAATGAAGATGAATATGCTTGAAGTAAATATGAGTTTACTTGGAAGCCAAGTGAGTAATAGTGTGCAGAATTTATCTAATTCTGTAACTAATCTTACTAGCTCAGTAAACGAATTATTTACTAAAGTAAATGACCTGGAAAAATGAGTAAAGAAGGAACCAGTTATGGAACATTCGCAAAAGACGAGTAATGACAAAGAAAGACTAGTAATTGGGTCACCTACCCAGCCTGAGTCATCTACTCAGAAAACTATAATTGGGTCTTCTACCCAAATTCAAGAAATTGGGTCATCTACCCAAAGCCCAGGAAAAAACTCTTTAGCCCAAATAATAAAAGACCAGCAAGCCCAAAAACAAAAAGAAGTCCAAGTCCAAGAAAAAAGCCCAATACCAAGTCCTAAATATAAGACCTCTATACCAGACAAATCTGTAATTGCCTATAATACATCTAAGGCCTCAACCTCTAGACAACCCAATAATCTAGAAACCTTTAGTCTCACCGAGAAATACCAGTTTTATAAGACCATTATCAAAAGATTAAATACCTTATCTTTAACCCACAAGACTATTAGATATGTATCCCATTATGCCATTAATAAAGCCATCATTTACCCAGGAACACCACCAAAAATAACCAAAACTTTATATACCTATGGATTAATTCAAACTATATATCCATCCCAAGACCTAAGAGAAATCCAATTATTCCCACCTAGATTTAAAGAAGCCGTAGAAAAATACATTAAAATAGTCCTGCAACATAAAGTTTTTATCAGGTGTTATTCTACAGTTGCTGAGATTACACCAGACCAATTTTATCACCCAATTAATTTAATTCGTCTTGGAACAACAAAGAAACCAATTGAGTTTGATCCAGAGATTAAGGAAGATATGGATGATGATGAAGAATTCCAGTTCAGAATCTCCAATATAAGAGCTCAGGACCATCATATAATATTTGTGGAAATGAATCGAATAGCAATTAACTTAGAAGAAATTCCTTGGGTCTATCATACTAGTGATTTAACTTGTATTTATTCCCTTGGAAAATCCACTAATGGAACACATGCAAAATTCCATAAGTGGTATGATTTAATTAAGAAGAATGAAATGGAACATGAGGAGGAAACAGCCGAGAAAGTATGTAAATATTTGTCAGAATATCCAGTCCATAATTGTATATACTGCAAAGAAGAACAAAGAAGAGAAAAAGAAGGAGAAATTCCAATTAATGAAGACATTCTTTAATGGCAGACAAGAAGATGACTGAAGACCTCAGAAGAATCCAAAAGAAAATTAATAAGATTGGAAGAAAGATCAATAAAGTAAAGACAAGATTGATGAAGATCAGAAAAAGAATTGAAGAATTGGGAGAAAAGCAACCGTCGGCACAAGAAGACAAGGAAGAAAAAGAAGGAAAAGAAGTACTCAGAAAGATATTGAAGAAAAGAGAGCACTAGGACAAGAAGACAAAGAAAAAAGAAGAAAAAGAAGAAACATGTGAAGAAAAGTAATCAGAGTTTGTAATAAAGTAACTAGAGTCTGTATAAAGTAATCAGAGTTTGTAAACCATAGTTGTAATGTAACTAGAGTCTGTAAACCATAGTTTATTTTCAAGTCTATATAAACTACTTGTAAGCTTCAGAAGAATCATCGAGCTTTGTAATCAATTTCTTGAATACAAGCATTCAGTTTTTAAATTCTCGAGTTCTCAACTATCTTGTGTTCTTTACCCTTTTCTCTAAAAACCTCAATTACAGCAACATATACGTGGAAAGAAGAATATGAGAATTTTAATCGGCATCTAAGGTATGGAGTTCTAAACTCCTTATAGGGATTTAGGGGAGTAGTTTTATCAGATTCTAAATGAGTACGGTCTAGAATGGGATTATGAGATGCAGGTTATTATAATTTTCATATAAGGGATATATATTATGGTACGCCTCCAGTAGGAAACGAAGGAAGGCTGTGCTGTTATGATCTGAAGGAAGAAGGTTGTGGATCCTTGTGTTGATACCCTGTAATATATTCTATGCATGAAAGAGGGCATAGATCCTTCCATAACCCGGATCATATTCGGTCAACCCCATGATTTGTTCCTTATATCCTGATTATGATTTCCTGCATCCCATCTGTCCGATTTTGGTATCAGAGCTCACTTTTAGATGACGATAAGATGAAACCTTAAATCTCTATAATCTCATATTATTGTTTAGATCTCTTTATTTTATTTTGTTGATTAAAAGTGTGTTTGAAAGATTTTCTAAGTATCCTCTGAAGTTGCAGCCAGTCTGATCTGCTTCACGAGAAAAGAAATCTTTATAATCAGGAATTATAACTGTAAAATGAATCTAATAGAAGTAATGGAACCTCGAATATATGAAATAGAACCCAGTAGTTTACTAGAAAGTTCTTATATAGGACAAGATGAAGAAATCTGTAATTTAACTCCTTTTATGTTAGGAGGAGAAGGTGATAATACATGGAATTTAATAAACTGGACTAACATGTTTTTAATAAAACAACTAGGATCTTATATAAATAAAAATATAATAGATATGGAAGAAATAGATAATATAGAAGAAATAGAAAATAAAATCCCTAAAGACATAAGAAGAATAATAAAGAAAGAAATACCCCGAGAAAGAAAAGAAAAATTAATAGAACTTGTTAAACCAATAGAACAAAAAATATATGAAATCAAGAAAGAAGTAAAAAATATGAAAAAAGAAATAATTGAAATAAAAGAAGATATAAAAGAAGTAATAAAATATTTAGGAATAAAATCAAGAAATTTAGTAGAACCTATAAAAGATAATCCTCAAATAAATATGATGAATATATTTGATGCTATAAGAGAAATGGAAGAATTAGAAAAAATGCCTAAAACACAGATAGAAGAACAAAGTTTAGACACAAATGTAAAACAAACAAGATTAATGACCTCGTCTTTAACATTAGGACAATAAGTGTTAAATAAAAATATATTTACAGTATTTGATGAAATAGAAAAATTGGAAAAAGGAATAAAAGAAAATAAAATAACTAATGAAAAACAAAAACAAAAAGAATTAATAATAAAAGAAGAAAAAATGGATAGAAAAAAAAGAAATTAATATGTGAACAACCTTTTGATATGGCAGGAGGTGAGGAAGATAATGTTACCATCATATGTGAATATGAAAAACAAAAAAGGTAAAACTCCTCATGAGCTATTCACTAAAGAGCATGCTGCATAAAGAAAAGATGCCGAGTCATGGATGAAGAGAACTGCGAACTCTTGTATGGTTGTTTCAACTGTTATCGCTACCGGAGTGTTTTAAGCTATTTAGCATACCAGGTGGTACTAATGATAGTTCAGGAACTCCCAATTGTCTTACGAAAAGATCGTTTATGGTGTTTGCAGTATCCGATGCTATTGCAATGATATCATCCTCAGCCTCCATACTTGTCTTCTTGTCTATCCTAATCTCACGTTATGCAGAGTATGACTTTTACAAGTCTCTTCCCTCAAAGGTGATATTTGGATTGGTAACTCTCTTCCTGTCAATAACAAGCATGATGATAGCATTCAGTAGTGCCTTCTTCGTAACATACGACCATGGCATAAAGTGGGTTCCTAGTTTCATTTCTTTGATTTCATTTTTTCCAATAGTCATATTTCTGTTTCTGCAATTTCAACTTTTTTATGATATAATTTACTCAACATATTATTTAAGGTCTTTATTTCGACCAAGTAAGCATATGCTTTACTGAAAAATAGAGGCCAATTAAATGTTGTTGTATCTTTGTATATTTTTCTTCAATTGTTAATGTACATTTTGATACATTTGGCAATATATAAGTAATTCACATAGTATCGATCACTATGGAAGCCAATGGCTTATAAATAATGGCAGAATTTGATACATATGCTTTACTTTAGACTGTTTTTTATTCGATTTTTGAAATATTTATTTTATCAATAACTATAATTTATTATGTTAGCATAGCACACAATCCTATGATAAGGGGATAAACCAAATTAACGTTGCTCGTTCTTAGGCTTTCCTCGCTAGTGTTGATAAGAAAGAAAAGAAAAAAAAATTATGATTATCAAATTTAAATTTTCAGGGATTCACCATGTATGGTAACTTCATAAATTGATAATTACACAGTTAAACTGTTGAATATCAAGAAATTGAATTTGGATGAGTGACAAAAATACTAAGAAAAATATTATTATAGTTTTTTTTTTTTTTTGGGTAGCAAATGACTTGCAGTGCTTCTTTTCCAGATAAGTTGTTGTAATGGTGAGCCATTGAGACAGACAATCACATGAAAAATAGGAATTCTATTTTGCTTCTTCTTGGATAGAACGACAGTCCAATCATTTTTTATAAGCTTTGGAACCTTGGAGGTGAAACTACAGGTTGATGGTGACTGTTATATCACACGAAAAGGCCAGAGTTAAGAAAGCCAAAGAGCCAAGAATTTCTTGAATGCCAGATAATATTAATAAGCGTGATAATTAATGCCCTTTAATCTATGAACATGTCCTTCATTGCACATTAAAGTAGATTTAATCCAAAAATGGGAAGAATATGCTCCAAAGATTCTTCAACATCACAACCAAAATGACATGGGTGATTTATAGACAGATATAATATCCATTATGAAAATGAGAAATCCAGTGCCTAATCACCCTCAAAAGAAGCCTAAACAGCTGTGGAAACGCCAAATAATAATGATAATAAAACAAATATGCTATATACAATTATAATAATGAAAAATAAAATGTCAAATACAGGTTTAAAATAAATATGAGTTTGATGAAAATAATTAGAGGTAATCCAATTGGAAAGTTTTAATTATTTTGAATTTTGATTAAATGGACCACTTGACGACGAATTTAATTTCATTTTAATCCCAGCCCAGAACTATATGATATCCTTCCTATATTGGGATCTCTTTTAGATACTTCTCACATATCATTTTCCACTGCTGCAAATGACAGTGAAATAAAAGTGCTCGGTAAGAAACAGGAGACCAGTGCGTGCGTGTGGGTTTTTTTTTTTGGGGGGGGGGTGTTATATTGACTTTATGGACCACAATACAACTAATAATTGTCCAACGCTTTATTTTTCACCTTGTCATGTCGTAAGGCTAATCATCACTGTCACAAGCCGGGACAAATTTGTAATGGGAAAATTTCAGATAATCCCACTTCAATAATTTTATTTTAGTTAACCCTCAAAAAATTTTAAAACTCCAGTGAACTCCACGGATCAAATTGAAATTAATTTTTGTAGATAAAAAAACAATGATGCACATATGAATAACACAAATTAATTTTCAGTGGCTAGAGCTCCACCCAGCTATTGGTGATATCAGACTGATCGATGATGGCGATCAAACCCTTTTTTAGAAAAAAAAATGGCATTATTGTCTTTTTATCTCAAAAACTTAATTTTGTTTTGGTCTATAGGGATGAAGTCAAATTTAGAACTTTTTGGGGTTGACTGAAATAAAATAGCTATAGTCGGTTTTATTGAAATTTTTCCATTTATAATTGAGAGCTTGGAGCTTCTGGGAAAGAAGGAAGAAATTACTCCCCTGGTGCCTAATGTAAGGCCTATTTATATAATTTAAAGAGGCTAAAGAAGTTAAATAAGTCAATTATAACATATGTGACATAATTTATCTAAAATATTTGTGTAACATTATATTATATATTAGTTAATAAGTTAAACAAATTAGTTCAAAAAAGGAAAAAAAAAGATAGAAAAATACCATGAAAATTGGTAAAAGACAAATAAGTATATTGAATTTTAATAATTCCAAATGGACTTATTTGAAATTTCAAAATGTTGTAAAATTTGAGAAATTACCTAACTACCCTTATTTTAAAAAAAAAGATTCTCAAACCCCTACTAGCAAGCGGAGGCCTGAGCTCTGGCGTTAGTGACCTTATTGGCGATCAACCGTCGAACCTCCAATGAAGATTATTAATAACTCAAGTTTCTATTAACAACTTTAGTATTACTATTAACAACTCAAGTATCTATATTAACAACTTTAGTCAGAGAAATTCAAAAAAAGATATTAGCCGTCGGAGCTCCAGTGAATGTTATTAACAACTCTAATATCTATATTAACAACCTTAGTTAGAGAAATTCAAAATAAGGATATTAGCCGCTGGAGCTCCGGTAAAGATTATTAGGAAATATTCAACAAATACCCCATTTACAACTTTAGTATCACTATTAACAATTTTATTCTAAGAAATTCAAAAAAAGATATTAGACATCAGAGCTCCGGTAAAGGTTATTAACAACTTAAGTATCTATATTAATAACTTGAGTTTGAAAAATTCAAAAAAAAAAAAAAGATATTCACCGCTAGAGCTCCGGTAAAGGTTATTAACAATCAAGTATCTATAACAATTTTAATATCGCTCTTAACAACTTTAGCCTGTAAAATTAATATGTGTGTGTGTGTAAATCGTTAGAGCTTTAATGAAAGTTATTAGGAAATATTCAAAAAATATTCTATTTACAATTTTAGTATCGCTATTAACAATTTAAGTATCAATATTGACAACTTTTGCTTGAGAAATGAAAAAAGTATATATAGGCCATCATTTACAACTTTATTATCAATATTATCAACTCAAGTATCTATATTGACAACTTTTACTTGAGAAATTCAAAAAATATATATTCTTTCACCGGAGCTCTAGCAGTTAATTTTTTTTTTGAGCTTCTCACACTAAAGTTATTAATACAGATATTTACATTGTCAATAGCAGTATTAAAGTTGTAAATGGGTTATTTATTAAATATTTCTCAATAGCCTTCACCGGAGCTCTAGTTACTAATATTTTTTCTTTTTTGAATTTTTTAGGCTAAAGTTATTAATATATATACTTGAGTTATTAATAGTGATATAAAAGTTGTTATTGTAGATAATTGAGTTGTTAATAACATTCATTGGAACTCTGACGACTAATATCATTTTTTTGAATTTCTCAGACTAAAGTTGTTAAGATGGATATATGAGTTGTTAATAACATTCACTATAACTCCAACACTCGATAACTGACAAGGTCACCGAACTCCGGTGACAATAGTTGTCACTAGTCACCGACGCTCGAGTTTTGGCGGCCTGTGGCCAACAAGCTAAGTGGGTTGAGGATTTTTAAATTTTTTTTTAAAAAAAACACTACTACAAAAATAGAGATTAATGGCGCACCTTGTGTAGCACTTCTTTACAACTTCTTAAAGATTTTTAAATTTTTTTAAAAAAAATGCTTTGGGTGGCCTTTCTTCAAGGAAGCACCACAACTTCCTAGTGACTTCAGGTGGCGCTTCCTCACCGAAAGTGTTTTTTTAGGATATGTTTGGATCAACTGTGTGAACAAAAATAAGCCCGATTGCTGAACATAAGCCCGATGGTTGGTGTGATTTTTTTTTTCTATGTTTGGGTAGATGATATTTCGAACGGGCTTAAGAGAAAATTGTGAAGCCCAGAGTTTTCAGCAATGCACATTGGATCCTCTCTCTCTCTCTCTCTCTCGTTACACAATAGCCTCCCATGTGCATGCCTGACAGCACCTGCAACAACAGCAGCAATTTCTCTCTCCGAATCTCTGGCACCATCTGCAGCAGCGAGCATTCATTCTTCTCTTGCCAAACTTCCTTTTGCATTCATTCATCTAAGCTAAAGTTTTCTTTCATAGGAGCTCGACGATAGGAGACAGAGAGGGGATGGGCGCCGGCGACATTAAGTTCTGTGAAAGCGCTGGATACTTGAAAGCGCCGGCGACGTTAAGTGCTTTGTATTGATCACCAGCAGCATCCTCTTCATCCCTCAGATCTCCTCATATCTTATCCATCGTCTTCATCCCTGAAGGCCGGCCACAACGAAGCTCTCTGTTCAGTAATCGTCCATCCACCGCCGTCGGCCTTATCAACTGAGATGTGAACAAACCTCAACCAACATAGCGGCTCCGACATCTCTTCTTGGCAAACTTAAGTCCGCAACAACGGCGACTGAGCAACTTCCGGCGGTGCCTCTGTGATAACCTTCAACTGATATTATCTTCTGCCGTTTCTGGGCGAATTTAAAGCTCATTGTTGGTGATGAAGCTAGTCTAGTGTGCACTGTGTTGATCCTTTGACAAAGTTGAACGTCGGTGTACTCGCGAGAGCTGGTAAGCATTGTTCAACTCACCAATTTGTTTCAGTTATACATATCTGGACTAGGAAAGCATAATAGCAGCTGCTGTTTTCCAAAGGACAGATCAGGAGGAACTGTAGGGTGGTGAACTAGAATTTGCAGAGAAATAATAACGACAAATGTTTTCTTCTTCTTCCTCTTTTAATTTTGTTGTGCTCACTTGAATTGTGTTTGTGAGTTGAAGTGATTTCTTGGCAAGTTGTGAATTCTTCTTGGGTTTCGTCTCCAGTTGTATTTTTTTTGTCTTTTATTTTCCAACGTTTGGAATTGTATTTTACAGCAAGGCAAAAGTGAAATATGAGGCAGTGAATATCAATAAATTCATCTACGAATATGTTTATCGATCCAATCAAAGCAACAATATTAATAACAAAAATTCTACATGCTTTAGGCCTTTTTTAAAAATTAAAAAAAATCTTCACGCAGATTAATTTGACAATTTTTTTTAAAAAAATTCCGACCCTTCCCAAGGGAAAAAAACATATATAAAACCAAAATTGTGGTATTTGAATTGAAACATCTTATTTTCAAAGACTTAAGTTTTTTTTTGTTCAAATAACCAAATTTGAGGTGTTTTATGTTAGATATTTTAATATATAATAATTATTATCACTTATTATTATTTAGGTAATTAATTAAAATATCTTGAGTCCGGTAATTATTTAGGTGCTTCTGCCCAATCCTGTTCTAGCTATGTTTTTTGTCCTTCACAATTTGGTGTATGCTACATTGCGTTTTTGCTGCTCATGTGTGTACTTGTGTTCATGTGTTAGCATAACAAGGCCTATATAGAGTTCGGCTTGAGCGTTTGCTTATTTTAGCTGTACCTATTCAGGTAACTCTTCATTTCCTCATCTCTATGTTTTTCTCTACCGGCTTTTATGAGTAATATAGAATGATCATTTGCAATATTGTTGTTTCATTGTATCGTTATGTGGTATCATCAATAGGAAATAGGCTAGTGGATGCTTTCTGAATTCAGAAATCATGTGTTCACTTTTACACCCATTAATGTTAAGCCTTCTACGTGTGCACTAATGGAAGAAATGCTATGGTTATTGTGAATTCCATTTTCTGCGTTTCTATGTTAAACTTTGAAAGTAATCATCGATTCCTTTTTGTATGTAATCATCAACGGAATTAAGCGTAGATTACGTATCTAAACTCACTACTAAGTTTAAATTAGATAGCAACAATTAGGTTTCTCGAAAAGGGAAAAAGTAAATGTGTTCTTCGTTTACCTCATTGTTCATTGTCTGTATGGATATAGCTGTTTTAGTTACATAGAAAACAAATGCTCTCATTTGTCTTTTGTTATACCGCGTAACAGTTTAGTCACACAGACGTATTTAGGTCAATTATCCTTCAATTTTGTGGTTAGAAATATGACTGACAAAGCGGCCTGGGACAATGACTCCACGAAGGTTTTTATACATGCTATGATTGAGCAAATTTATGCCAAAGAACGACGTGGTTTGTCGTTCTCAAAGAAGGGGTGGGAAGCAATTGTGTCTACGTTCAACACCCGGATAGGTTACGAGTATGACAGGAAACAATTGAAAAACAAATTTGACATCCTTCGGAAGGATATACGGGCATGGGAAATGTTGCTTAATGAGACAGGCTTAGGAGTAGATCCTTATACTAGGGCAATCGACGCAACCGATCAGTGGTGGAAACAGAAATGTCGAGTAAGTTATCTTCGTTTAACTACCTTATAGAACAGGTAAAGAAACTACCGTTTAAATTTATTTGGTTGTTATTTTTGTTTACTTATTTGATTGCAGGAGAATCCAGCTTATAGGAAGTTCCGCAAAGCACCGTTGAAGTTTGAGACAGAACTAAGGATCATATACAAAGATGCGTACGCTACTGGGGATAGAAGTTATTGTCCATCAGGCCGGCCCTCACAGACGGATGACATGGATCTGGAAGATGTCTACCGCCCTGTAATGGACGAACAAGAAGGGTCCGGGGATAGTGAGGATGACTCATTTGGTCAACAACCGGCATCGAGCACCGGAGTCACGGATGACATGGCCGGCATGGGGGTCACTTCCTAGAGCGGTGCATCTGGCCCTGTTGACTCAGGAGGCTCCGGCAAGAGGAAGCGGGTGGTTCGTCAGAATCAAAGGAAGAAGCTGAAGGTGCCTCCAGCCTCTCGAATTGTAGATGTATTCAGTATCATCGCTGATGCTACGAGGGATAGAGCCGCTGCTGTGAGTGTTAGCGATGAGCGGAGCATTGATAGTGTTATTTCGAACCTCCTTTCCCTAGATCAAGTTAACGAGGATCCCACGTTCCGATTGCAGTGCATTGAGCTTCTGTCTGACTGCAAGAGTAAACGCGACACTTTTGCTTCGTTGTTTCCTGTGAAGAAGGAGTTGTTGGTGGACTGGTTGCGTTTTACCGTAGCCCGTTACTTCGGCTAGCTTTTTATCACTACTGGCGTCCATGTTGAACGATTTATGTCTGTTTAATTAATTCAAAACTTGTATGAATAGGTTGTTGAAACTTGTCTGCGTAGTCGTTAATATATGTATTTTATTGCCACTGTCATCCATGTATGAATATTTAAAACTTGTCTGATTAGTAGTTCATGCGAGTATTTTATGACGTGCAAATATGTTTATTCTTGCTTAAGTTTGCCCAATATGTACAGGTTTGCCGTTTTTGAATTATAATTGGATGGAAGAAGAAGATGATGACTCCCGCTTGGAAGCCCTATTGGATGAACAGTTAACGGAGTGTGCAGAACTTACTTCATTGTTGTGCTTGTATTGGATGCCGTTCATTTGCAAACAACCGCGTCGAACAAGTCAACGCACTGGCCATTTATGGGTGCAGGAGATTTTGTCAGACACAACCGGACGTTGTCAAGAGATGTTTAGAGTTGACACCCACATGTTTTATCTCTTGTGCGATAAATTAACAGAACACGGCCTACGAAATTCGAAACACGTGAGTGTTGAAGAAATGGTTGCCATGTTTTTGGTAACAGTTGGACACGGAATGGGAAATAGGCTAGTGCAAGAACTCTTCCAACATTCAGGGGAAACTGTAAGCCGCCATTTGCACTGGGTTCTTAATGCCTGCTTGCGTTTGGCCGAGGAAAATATAAATCCTATGGATCCTCAATTCTGTGAATGCCACCCACATATCTCTGGCGATTCACGATATCACCCTTAATTTAAGGATGCAATGGGAGCTATAGATGGAACCCATATAAGGTGTGCCATTAGTGGTCCTGACCGGGTTAAGTATATTGGGAGAAAGGGCTATCCGACACAAAATGTGATGGCAGTATGTGATTGGGATATGTGTTTCACATTCGTGTTGGCAGGCTGGGAAGGATCTGCACATGACGCTCGTGTGTTTCACGCTGCTATGTCAGATGCCGCCATGAATTTCCCTCATCCACCTTCATGTAACATATGGTACCAAAGATTTAACCCAAATTTATTCGTTGTTTACTTTCATTTTGCTAACATTTCTACAATTCATTATGGTTTTGGCAGGAAAATATTATTTGGTTGACGCTGGATATCCGACGCAAGAAGGGTATCTTGGCCCCTACAAACGTGAGCGTTACCATGTGCCGGAGTTTAGAAGTCAACCAGTATTTCAAAATGACAATGAGACGTTTAATTTCTTCCACTTGAGTCTGCGATCTACAATAGAAAGGACTTTCGAAGTTTGGAAGAATAGATTCGCTATTTTGGAAAAAATGCGAAAATACAACTACAACACCCAGGTTCGCTTAGTTTGTGCGACTATGGCCATACACAATTTTATTCGCAGAAATGTCTCATGTGACGTTGACTTTGACGGACTTGATAATGAGAATATGGGTCAAGATGCCAATACTACTGTGGATGATGATGTTTCGTGCGCCTATAATGTTGGGACATCTACAACTACAATTAATGAAATTCGGGACAAGATTAGGGATGAAATTGCACGGAATTTATAATTGTATTTATTATGTTATTAGCTGTCAAAATTTATGTATGTTGGAAAAACCTTTGTCTCAATCTACATTTCTTTTTATTGTTCGAACTCATTATTTTTTTCCCCATTACGCAATAGCGATTGGAAGCTACAGAAGTGATTTTCAACATTGATTCATAGAGTACGAGGTAGCTTTTACAGTCAATGGGGTCAATTTTACAGTTTACGAGGGAAATATGTGGATTAGTTTTGTCTCGATTTACGTGATCGCATAAGTCATGCCAAACACCCCCAAACTTGACCTCTCTAAAAGCGCTTGTACGTTTTTCAATGCAAACATAAATCACAATACACAATCGCACTTAAACCAATCGCACTTTTCTATAAGCCCGATTGTTATAAGTCATTTTATCTACCGATATTCCAAACAAGCACTTAAAAAATGAAAATTGAGGCAGCAACTATGGCGCTTGTGTTAAAGAAATGTCACAGTTGCTACGTACTTTGTGTGGCACTTAGTCTAGCAAGTAACACACAAAGTATTATTTTCTTAAAAAAAATTCAAACCCTTCTCTCTCCTGCAATCTACTTTAAACCTTCATTCTCTTAATCTCCACTCTTCATCCAACACATCTCATCACCCTTATCCTTTTAGTTTCCACATTTCCTCATTCTTCTCTTTTTGTCACTCATTACTGTCCACAATTCGATTTACACTTCCCTCATTTCTTTATTCCATCACTTCTCACATTTTATCTTCATATCCTCTTTTTATTTTTGCAGGACTCCTTCCTCATTTCTTTTGTCCCATTTTTTACACCAAACTGACTCGGTCACTCCATTTCTTCTCCCTCTTGGTCCCATTTCATCCTCCTTATAGCTTCATTTCTTCCTGTAAGTTGTACCCACTCATTTTTTCATTTTTTCAATATTTTGAAGCTACGTATAACATATTGTCTTATTAATTAACCACATTTTTTTAACATATATGCAACTTTGTCTTCCTCTTTTTCTTTTATTAATTTTTTCCCGGTGTTGTGTTTGAAATTTCAACTCACTCTATTCAAGCTTCCTCTATACTTTAAGTTTTTGTTTTTAATTGTTGAGCTTACAAATATAATTTTATTAGTAGTTAATAGTTTAATTTGCTCAATATATTTTATATTTAATTTATTATTAAATATGAAAAAATTATTCTCATTTTTGTATGCTAAAAATTAAATGAGATAAGATTAAATGTTATTATATATAGGTTCTATGTGAAAATATGTAGTAGTTATAATTTTTGGTTATTGTAGTAACTGTTAACATTGATGAGTTGTATAAATAAAATAATTATTTGTTTTTAAAACTTGTACTTTACTTAATAGTGATTTTGTTAATTAGTTATTTATTAATTTATATCATTTTGAAGTTATTTGTTACTTAGTTCTTTTCTTCATTTTGTCGTAGAGATATGAAAATATGTTTAAAGTGTATTATTAACTATAATTATAAGGTTCTTAAAAAAATAAAAAAAAATTATTTTTTTAAAAATATGGTCTAGGGTAGGTTAATTTCATAAAAAAAGCCTGCTTCATTGAGGAAATGTCATAGGAAAGTCAAACTTCCTGTGGGACTTCCTCAAGGAAGTGCTGAACTTCCTGTGGCACTTTCTCAATGAAGCGTTGAACTTCCTAAGTACCACCTTAGGTGGTATTTAAATTTTATAAAAAATATATATGATGTGGCGCTTGTGGGTAACGTCACAATTTCTTTTAGTGGTGTTGGAATATGTAACACTTGTTAAGTGCTACAGATAATATTAAAATAAGCGCCACAACTATATTTATTTGTAATAGTGAATTTAAGGGTAGTTAGGTAATTTCTTGAATTTTGTAATATTTCAAAATTCTAAATCAGTCCCTTTTGAATTATTGAAATTTAACATATTTATTTTTTTTTTACTAATTTTAATTGTATCTCTAATGTCTTTTTTGCTTAAAAAATAATAAATATAAGAGGTAAAATAAAATAATTCTTATAGTTAAAAATAAAATTTATTTCTAAATTAAATCTTAAATTTAATATCGGATGATTAATAAACGGTTTCATTATTCTCTAACTTTTGACATTAGGAAAGATAGTTGTGTGTGTGTGTGTGGATGCATGATGGCCCTTGATTCATGAATCTAGCTATTTTACTTTTCAGAGTACTCATGAATTGCTGTTTGGTTCCGTACAATAATGCAAATATGTTCACGCATGGTCCAGGGTGTGTTGAAAAATGTCATCTTTGCCTGGATGATATAGAACATATATCTAGCTGTGGGAGCCACATGGACCCAGGCACCTGACTTTTTGCATCATTGATGTATATTTGCACGTGCCTCTTTAAAAAATAGTTACTCTCCCCTGTCGTCAAAATAAAAATTAATTTATTTGTGATTTCAAGAGTTACGCCTAAAAAAACATGGTGTTTTGGATTCTTTCCATAAATATTTATGAGTATTTTTTTTCCCTATTTGGCTAAAGGGTAACACATTTTCGTGTAGGTAATAATGAATGCTTCCGTGTAGGTAATTAAGGGTTATGTAAGACGGGTGTTACACATTTCCTAAAAGAAGTGCCACTCTAATAGTGTGGGGTAATTACTTATTCACGACTTATTCTTACTGAATATCAGAGTTAATTCTTCTTCTCAGTGATCCGATTACGGCTTAATTCAAATTCGCGTGTATTCTTAACACCAAATATTCTCTGTGCGTAAATAATTATTCACACAGTATTCTAAATATAATTCGGTCTTCAATTCTTCTTCTTCTTTTCTTCCGAATCATCTTCAAGCATTCTCTTCTTTCCTGTTCATATACCTATATGGTTGGGGGGGAGAGTGAGATTCGAGAGAATCTCAGTAGCAAACATACAGACAATGTATGTAAGATGAATGCTAGTGCATGATATGATTGCCTTACATAGGCTAATGTTGACATAATGATATTCTGCATGCTCAATGTTTCGTACAACATACTTATGGCCATAGTAAAAATAGAAACAGAGCTTCATTCATTCATACATGCTTCACATAATCAAGCAAGGCAATACAGCAAATCAATACACAGCATAAACATCACATACATACAAGTAAGTAAGTTTACTACCTTTTGGACTTTGCCTCCTCCTCTTGTACCTTGATCTTCCAACCATAGCTTCTTCTTTGTCACTTTATGGCCCTAGATAAGTAATGACATTATTAGAGCTATGAAAAGTGAATGTCCAATGGGCCACATTAGACTTAAAGGCATACTTTCACCCTTGGAGTTCATACTAACTACATTTAATCATTTTCTTTCTCAAATTCGCATGGTAGCCAAAAGCTGCCAGCATTTTGACCAAATTTTGAAAAATCATAATTAATTCTATAGAACTCCAATTGGGGTGGTTCAAAGTCCTATTTGAAGATATTTTAGTATAATTTCTCATAAAAATCCTCAATTCGGGTTATCACAGCCACAACATTCCCAGAATTTCTCCAAATATAACATGTTCCAGATTTCATTCCAGAAACAGGACACAACTTCAAAACTTCATATCTCCCAATGTACTTGTCCAAAAATTAAAAAATACCTATCAAATTAAAGCTTAGGATGTCTAATTTAATTCTGGAAAGTTTCAGAATTTTTGGACAAATTTTACCCTATGAAAAATCTCACACAATGTCACTGTTCCAGACAGGGCAGATTCAACAACATGTACATTAAACTTTATAAATTTTCAAATTCATATACAAGCATCCAAAAATTATGAACACTTGCATACCTACACAATTTTTCGTGTAGAATCCAATGGAATCATCAAAATTATAAAATTCCTACTTCTTCATAAAGTTCTGTTCAGACCAGAAAAACAGGATTTTCTACAACAATTCACCAATTTAGAATTTTGTCCAACAACTTGGTCCAATATCATCATAAATCATAATCTAACCATAAATATATGATTAAACCTCAAAAATACCCCCACCTTTACAAATACTCATCCAAACAACAAACCAATCGGTTCAAAAGGAAGCTTACGCTTACCTCTACGCATATCCGCAGTCGGTTCGGAAATCCGGCAGTACTCCGGGAAGGGAGACGGCACCAAACACCTCCAATAAAAAATCCGAAACCGTTGAAATGAAGCTTAGGATGAGTAGAAGAAGGTTTGTGAAGGGTACTTTGAGAGAAAACGCCGATTCGGTAGTGATTTGGCCGATTGAAGTTCTGAAAATTCACTATTCACCTCTGCTCTCTCCTCCAACGTTTTTTCTTTATTTTCTATGATTTTTCTTGCCTTTTTGGGCTGCTGGACGAAAATATATGGCCAAGAAATGGTCTTGAAAAATTATGCCACGTGTCGCGATGTTACGGTGCCATTTGTTCGGTATTCCACTGATTCGGTGACCTGACCGGAGACCAGTAAATTCCATTGACTTCTGTGCCACATGTCACCATCTTAAAATGCCAACACAAAAGGCAAAATGATATTTCATCATTAATGGGACATGTGTCACCTTTCTATTTAGCCAACATAAAAGTTATGTCATGATTACTTACTTTATTAAAGTTACTTTAATAAAGTTACTTTATCGGTGTCTTCTCGGGATTCTACTCGGGACTTACTCGGGATTGCATCACGCATATCGAAGCCCTTCATATGACACCAGGTCGGAGTGTGTATGTGTTATGTGCACATCTGCACCGTCATTCTAATCATACTGTCTACAGATACCGAGCCCTTTGCCCAGTAAGGCCCAAATCTCATAGCCCTTTAGAGTCTTTCTATATGCCATAATTTCTGGGGCTCTTACTAATGTGGGCTTGGTAGTCTACTTTATTCAGGCTTATTCTCAGGCCTTTAGTCCCAAAATTTGGGATATTACAAAATGCCACAAAAGTTTGAACTTTTGGTGGCTCTTCCTCAAGGAAATGCCACCCTAGGCGATAATTAAATTAAAAATATATATATATCCTGTGCCGCTTGTGGGTAGCGTTACAGTTTTTTTAGTAGTGTTGGAATATGCTGCACTTGTTAAGTGCCACAGATAATATTAAAATATGTACTATAACTATATTTATTTGTAGTAGTGAAATTGAGGATAGTTAGGTAATTTCTCAAATTTTGTAATATTTCAAAATTCTAAATCAGTCCCTTTTGAATTATTGAAATTTAACATACTTTTTTGTTTTTTTTCACTAATTTTAATGGTATCTTTATGTCTTTTTTTCTTAAAAAATAATAAATATAAGAGATAAAATAAAATAAGTTTTATATTTTTTTAAAAAAATTATTTCTAAATTAAATTTTAAATTTAACATCGGATGATTAATAAACGGTTTCATTATTCTCTAACTTTTGACATTAGGAAAGATAGTTGTGTGTGTGTGGATGCATGATGGCCCTTGATTCATGAATCTAGCTATTTTACTTTTCGGAGTACTCATGGAATTGCTGTTTGGTTCCGTACAATAATGCAAATATGTTCACGCATGGTCCAGGGTGTGTTGAAAAATGTCATCTTTGCCTGGATGATATAGAACATATATCTAGCTGTGGGAGCCACATGGACCCAGGCACCTGACTTTTTGCATCATTGATGTATATTTGCACGTGCCTCTTTAAAAAATAGTTACTCTCCCCTGTCGTCAAAATAAAAATTAATTTATTTGTGATTTCAAGAGTTACGCCTAAAAAAACATGGTGTTTTGGATTCTTTCCATAAATATTTATGAGTATTTTTTTTTTTTGCCTATTTGGCTAAAGTGTATCCAGCAAAGTAAAATATTTTCTGATTAAAAAATATTTTAAAATGTTAGATATATATAAAAAATATTTTAAAATGTTGGATATGTTATTATAATTTAGATTACTAGATGCATATAAAAAAATACTTTAGAATGTAAAATATACATTAACTTTTGCCCCTTTATACTCTTTATTTAGTTTTTATTTTTTGAGTTGGAGGTAGTTTGGTACGTACTTTCATACTAATAGTGTGGATCTCACAACAAAAGATAATAATTCTTAGTTAATTATTTTAGATATTATGTCATTTTTACTATGATTTTGTAAGTTTAGGAGTACTTTTGCATTTTTAAAAACCACATTGTATTAGGCGTTTTTAAATAAAAATTTACAGACGTTTTCACATCTTTACCCATTTATTTATATAACAGGAGGCCACATGCACTTGTGGGTAAACAAAATTGTGACAGACAATTAAAATAAAATTCCTAATCTAACCCATTATGGGTTGCATGACTAGGAAAGGGAACACAAGAAAAATTTAAAAACTCACCACCTAATCTCATCGCATCTCTATGCAAAATTGGCTTAGTTTATATTGCCTAGATTTATCGATATCAACACCTTCAAATCTCTATCAAATTCAAGTATATGATACGTCAATAAAATATAGGATTATGGAGCTTGCAACACATGACGTTTTTATTTTTACTAATACATGTAGTACTCTAAAATATTTTATAGTGCATCTAGCACTTAATATTTTTTAGGTGTTTCTATTTTAAAAGTACCTTTTTTTAAAAAAATTATTTAATAATTTATATAATTTATGGTGTTGGATATATATAAAAATATTTTACATCATTGGATGCACCAAAAAATAATTTAAGGTGCTAGATGCTCATAAAAAAATGTTTTAGTATACTATATATGCCACAAAATATTTAAATATACTGAATGCACATAAAATATATTTTAAATTGTTTGATGCACATTAACCCTAAAATATATAGAGAAGTATGAGTGGGATAGAAGGCACTTACAAATTGCAATTCAACTAGACAAGAAATGTGATTAATTAACTCCTATTATTTCTTTTTTTCCAAAATAGAAAGCTAACTCAAATGAAAGGGGCTCAGCCATACAGAGATGCTCTGTAAACGGGTAGAAAACACTGTTTTTGTCCTCTATATTCAACATATACACAAGCATGCTTGAGAATGAATAATATTTACATGATATAGATAAGAAATATATAACGATAAGCGTGCTTAAAATAAGATCCATCCAGACGGTTACGTTTAAACATTACATGCTCATTTCAATGAGGTATCTCATCTAACATTTGTGTATAAGTTTTGTTTAATACTTTTATTATTGTGTGAAATTAATTTTAAAAAACATAAAAGCATTTCTCATAAATCATTATCTTACTATTCAGTGTGTGTATATAAAATTAATTTTAAAAAATATAAAAGCATTTCTCATAAATCATTATCTTACTATTCAGTGTGCCTATATATATATATATATATATATATATATATATATATATATATATATCCATATCCTAGGTTACAACCTACTCTTTAGGTCATTAAAATAAAGAGGTGGTCGCTTGGTCTCTATGAATATTTAATTTAGAGAAAATATCAAATAAATACAATTTGAATTCGAAAAACCTCAAAAAGTCTATTAATAAATATAAAAGACAAATAAGTTCCTAGGAACTATTTCAGGATTTTGAAATGTTGTACTTTTACTAAAATGGCCATCAATTTTTTTTTCCAAACAAAAATGAAAAACCCTCGCCGGTGTTAGAGCTTTGCCTCCACCACCACTGCCGGAGCTCCAGTGAAAAATTGAGTAATGAAATTAATTACTTGAACTCCTTAAACGCTATCAAACGTTGTTAACAAGTTGAATAAAGATAATGACAACTTTTGTGTAGTCATTAATAACCTTGGGAGTCCAATTTGTCAATTGTTTTATCAAGTTGTCATTACCTTTATTCAATTTATTAACAAGTCAGATAGGGTTTATGAAGCTCAAGTAGTCAATCTCATTAATCAAATTGTCACCGAAGCTCTAGCTGCCGGTGCTAAAGCTCTGGTGACTAGCCTCCGATGTCTTGTCAGCAGGGTGGTGTCAGTCATTGGAGCTCTGGTGACAAGTTTTTTTTTTAAGAAAAAATTGAGGATCATTTTGATAAAATTACAACATTTCAAAATCCCAGAATAATCCTTTAGAACTTATTTATCATTTTCATGTGGTATCAGGCTTTTTATGATTTTCTAAATTCAAATGGTGTTTATTTAAAATTTTCACTTTAATTGAATTATTGGAATTGACTTAATGCTATCCATTGACTAAGAGGACCCACCACCGCAAGTGTTCACACATCGCTATATATTCTTTCACATCACACCTCAAAATATTAAGCAAACTCATTATAAAAGCAAAGAACATATAAAGACATTCCACAAGGTAAAATAACAGTCTTAGCTTCTTTCTCTACTCATTTACGGATACCTCATCTTCTACTGCATTGGGTGTCTGTACTGCTCACTTGTATGTTTTCATTTCATTCTCCTTTTTCATTTTAAACCACTTTGTACTTGACACTAATTCTTTTCATCTTTGTCGATAAGTACGCTTCCTGAAATGTAAACTCATCTTTTCCTTTTTATTAGGATCATGCCACTTACCATTATCAGCTTATTGCTTGAGATTCAATTTTAAAATTTTATGTAATAATATCCCTTTTAAATTTTTAAAATTGAAAACTTTGGAGCAAAGTGTCATAGGCTTAGAATCCAGTGTAACTCACAGCGCCCGTGCGGTGTACCGAGGGCATCCCTTCCCTCGGCAACCAGTCTTACTAGAAACGGTGTCAATTGGCTTTGCCTTGCCATAGGCTCATCAGGGGGATGACATTAGCTTCTGACCAGTTATATCCTTAGATTGACTTCAGCCGCTACATACTGAGACTGTAGTGTCTAAGGAGAAATAATGCCCAAACACTAATGTCACCCTCCTATCACCCAATAACAAAAAAATAGATGACTCGTGTTTTGTTCGTCACCCCAAAAAGGGGCATGACAAAAGGCTCTTCCATCACAAAGATGGAATAAGGAAATCATTGGTTTGGTAAAGTTATTAACTCGTGGGGCCGAACGCAGAGTTGCTTCCTACAACTTGCTCAATTTTACCGATCACCCAATACCCCCTTGCTCCCATTTATTGGTGGTAATTAAAAAAAAGTTAACTACTTGGGTTAGTTTTATGAATAAATTTATCAATTCCAAAACAAATGGATAAGTTATGTTTTGTAATTAGTGGATTTTTCTTAAAGTATGTATGTATATATTATTATCGAACTTTTTATCAGCAGGAATAAGTGCTTATTTTCTAAAATATAAATTTGACAGAAAATTCACACGCTGATACTCAATATATATATATATATATATATATATATATATATAATATGAAGTGTTAAATAATAATGTGTATGCATAAATTTTGTAGATAAATGTTTGCGTCAAGTAGTGGCGATGTAGAGAATCCTCCTGAAACTGGAAGACCA
The DNA here is from genome assembly GCA_037074505.1 of Albizia julibrissin. Classification (NCBI taxonomy): domain Eukaryota; kingdom Viridiplantae; phylum Streptophyta; class Magnoliopsida; order Fabales; family Fabaceae; genus Albizia; species Albizia julibrissin. The sequence continues at coordinate 6,112,876 of CM073479.1, read as the reverse complement.
AGTCAACCGTGATTAAGGAGGTTTGAATCAGCTACTTTTAATAGACCTATCCTTGACCTTTTAGAAGATACAGGTAATTAACTACATACTCTCTCCATTCTCTCTAATGTCATATAAAACACTAATGTGTTCAATTATTTTGGGTTTCCTCACGATGTTCCTATAAAATTAACAAAAAGAACTAATTTAGCACGTATCATCAAATATTCTTTAATCTTTTGATAAATTTAACATTTATGTATTCTTATACTTGAGAAGAAATGATATAAAAACACACATCTCATATCTACAGTCATAATTTATTTTCCATTTATATTTACAGAAATATATTTTTAATCATTTTGTTTGGCAATGTTTTTGTCACCAAGGCAATTCATAAAAATAACGTAATAAATAAATAGCTATTTTGTAACTCGCAATATATACATTATGTTATCGGAAATGTTTGTCCATCAACTGTATTTTCATTGAAAATTTTGGTGATGAATACTTAATAAGCTAGTGACGGAGGGAGGGGCGACTAGCAAGGGATTTTTGATGCCCCACTATCTAATGCTCCTTAAAATATTAGAGAGTGAGCATTTTACATACATACATATACATACATATATATATATACATATACATATATATATACATATACATATATATATACATATATATATATATAATTCACTCAAACTGAGTTATATGCATATAAAACCCTTCATATTTAAAGAATTCTCACATACATAATGAACAAAACTAAAAGCATGAGAATTATATATATAAATGTAAAAGTTTAGAGAAGTTTATTGTAAAGTTTCAAAGGTTATGGAGATGATTTACATATGATATAAAGTTCAGGATAATTTTGTATAATTTAATCCGTACTTTTTTATATGGACTCTCCCAATAAACTAAACTTTTCCCATAAACTAATCACATTCCTAAAAATTAGTATGAGAAAATCACAACCAAATCACTGTTGTTTCAGTGGAGGCCAGAAAAGACTACTTGGATTCATGTGCGCCTTTGTTCAAGTATGCATCAGAAGGAAATTTAATAAGTTTAATTGTATTTAGGTAGTAGTGTCTTATATTTTAGTTTAGTTCTATTCCACTTCATCTTTTGTCATTAAAGAATCAATCTTAAAGAAAACCCATAGTTTACATACAAGTTTAAATCTTAAGAAGCATATCTATTAGGAGAGGAAAAAACCCTTTATCTAAGCCTCAAAAAAGGAAATCCTTGTTCCTACAACTTAATTTTAAGAAAACTACACTGTAATGAATTAAACAAAGTCCCCAATTATATTAGGACAATTATAACTCTCTCTATATAATTATATATGTATATATAACATACATGAGGCCCGCCAGATGCACTTGTTAGTAAAAAATAGTAAAAGGCTTAAAATAAAATCCCTAATCTAACCCATTATGCTTTGCATGCCTAGGTATTCATGGGACCACTAGAAATTTAAAATTTCACTACCTAACCTCATCCAATTTCTCACTAGGTATTCATGCCTAGGTATTAGCGATATCATCACACCTTCCCATCTCTACCCAATAATTTCATTAAGTGTCATTTTTTACCATTAGACCCTATACTACTTAATTTACCCGGCCTCCTCATCAGCATATCCAATAACTTTCTTTGTTTGTGTCTGAACCATGCATTTCAAACATTTTTCTAACATTTTCGCTATTCTTACTTATAAGAATCTTATTTTTTCCAGCATGACTCTGCACTCATTTCAATATTTTCAACTCAGCTACTCTCACTTTATGTCCTTTTAAAACTCAACATGCACTAAATGTGATTAATTAATCCACATTATTTCTATTTTGTCCCCAAAACAAAAGCTAAGTGAACATGGGTTTCATCCATATAGAGACGGATGGAAACCACTGTTTTTGGTCTATATGTTTTGGTCTATATGTTTTATTTAATTTAATTATTGGAATTTACTTAATAATTTACTAAAACTCAACTTCACTAAACGTGATTAATTAAGCTAAGTGAACATGGGTTTCATCCATATAGAGACGGATGGAAACCACTGTTTTTGGTCTATATGTTTTATTTAATTTAATTATTGGAATTTACTTAATAATTTATATTGACTAGGAACGTTCCCCGAAGGTCCTTTCACATCGCTATATATATTCTCTTTATCAAGCAAACTCATTCTAAAATCAAAGAACATATAAAGACGTTCCATAAGGTAAAATAACTGTCTTAGCTTCTCTCTCTATTTATTTACAGATACTTCGTTTTCTTCTTCTGCAAATGGTGTCTGTTCTGCTCAAGTTCTTACAAGCGAATTCATTTTAATAAATCTCACTTATATGTTTTCATTTCATTCTACTTTTTCTTCTTCCTGGGCTGCCTTTATGATTTCACGAAAGATGTAGGCAAGTTATTTTCAAATATGAGTCAGTCTCATATCTCTTAAATCTCATTTTTCTGTGCATACAGTTCAAGAAATTGATTCTAGGTAAGTGCTACGAGAGGAGAATTTCGTGTTGGGTTCGAAATTTCAGGTATGGAGTATTTTCATTAAAATTACTTAGTACTTTGTTCTTTTTTGTCAAGTTTATAGATTTTGTGTCTGAAGATATAAAAATTTTCTTTCTATAGTTTAATCTTTATGATTAAGCTTTTAAAATTTCATATAATCTTACTCCTTTGTAAACTTTTTTAAATGAAAACTTTGAAGGAAAAGCTCCTCAACCATAATGATAGAATAACGATCAATCACATCATTAGTCTGGTGTAGTTATTAATTAGTGGGGCCAAACGCTTGTTTCCTTGAACTTGCTTAATTACACCGAACACTCAATACTCGTTGCTTCTTTCTTCATTCATTTCGTTAAAAAAAAAAACAAGAAACACTCATAGGTTGTCATAATTAACAGTTCATTATTATCATCCGTATATAGTTGACAAAAAAAAACAAAAAGGTTAATGTCGATCCTGTACTCTGATTTATTTTTCTAGCTGCGTCTGATAGTCTAAGGTATTTTGTGATTTATTTAGTACCTTGAAACACTTTCATATGCATCCAACACCCTAAAATATTTTTTGATTCATCCATCACACTAAAATATTTTTGTTAAATGTGTATTTTGTAGCATCCCAAAGTATTTTGTGGTTCAATTTTGCCCTAAGAAATTAAGGGTGTGAAAGGGAAAAAAAATACTTCAGGGTGCTGAACACACTTAAAAAAAATACTTCAAGGTGCTAAGTAAAGCTTAACCCATAAAAAATCTACATCCTTCAATCATAAATATAAGTTATTTTAAGTAATTTATAAATTCCAAAAATGGGTAAGTTAGTTTTGGTAATTAATATGTAATGAATTAATTTGTAATGCTTTATAAAAAAATCATTTAATGATTAAAATTTAATGTGTCGTGATATAAAAAAAACATGGGTATCATGGGAATAAAAAAAATTTGACATAGGGGTAAGCCCCCTTACCACCTTAAGCAACAACTTGTTGGTATGTGTGTGTATTATTAATTCAAGTATATGTGAACATATTTTTATCACATATTTTATCAGTAGGTGTAATTAAGTGCTTATTTTATTTTTTTAAAAAATAAATTGATAGAAAATTCTCATGCGGATACTGACTGTGTTAATCAATGTGTATAATTTTGAAGAAAAATGGATGAGTCAAATGGTGATGTAGAGAATCCTCCTGACACAGGAAGACCTAATCAACCACGATTACGGAGGGTTCTATCAGCTACTTTTAAGAGACCTAACCTTGACCTTTTAGACGATACTGGTAATTAACTACATACTCTCTCCATTCTCTCTAATGGCATATAAAACACTAATGTGTTCAATTATTTTGGGTTTCCTCACGATTTTCCTATAAAATTAACAAAAAGAACTAATTTAGCACGTATCATCAAATATTCTTTAATCTTTTGATAAATTTAACATTTATGTATTCTTATACGTGAGAAGAAAATGATATAAAAACACACATCTCATATCTACACTCATAATTTCTTTTCCATTTATATTTACAGAAATATATTTTTAATCATTTTGTTTGGCAATGTTTTTGTCACTAAGGCGATTCATAAAAATAACATAATAAATAAATAGTTGTTGTGTAACTTGTAATATATACATTATTATGTTTTCAGAAATGTTTGTCCATCAACTGTATTTTCATTAAAAATTTTGGCAATATTTAATAAGCTAGTGATAGAGGGAGGGGCGACTAGCAAGGGATTTTTGATGCCCCGCTCTCTAATGCTCCTTAAAATATTAGAGAGTGGGCATTTATAATCTCAAATTATCAATATTTATACCCATTAAGATTTATTTTCGAATGCATACATACATACATATTATATATATATATATAAACCGAGTTATATGCATATAAAACCCTTCATATTTAAAGAATTATCATATAAATAATGAACAAAACTAAAAGCATGAGAATTATAATATATATAAATGTAGAAGTTTAGAGGAGTTTATTGTAAAGTTTCAAAGGTTATGGAGATGATTTACATATGATATAAAGTTCAAGATATTTTGTATAATTTAACCTGTGCTTTTTTATATGGACTCTCCCAATAAACTAAACTTTTCCCATAAACTAATCACATTCCTAAAAATTAGTATGAGAAAATCACAACCAAATCACTGTTGTTTCAGTGGAGGCCAGAAAAGACTACTTCGATTTATGTGTGCCTCTGTTCAAGTATGCATCGGAAGGAAATTGGGAAAAAGCTGAGCCCATGTTGTTAACTCATGAAATGCTTCGGAGCGCTGGCATAGCACAAGGATGGACAACAGTACTTCATGTAGCAGCAGGAGCAGGCCATGTTCCCTTTGTTAAGGAGCTTGTGGATTTGATGAATGAGAATCACTTGGACTTACAAGACTCTAATGGAAACACTGCCCTCTCCTTTGCTGCTATTGCTGGAAACCTAAAGATTGTTGAGTTATTGCACACAAAAAATAATTCATTACCAAATATAAGAAGTAGAACAGGATTCACTCCTCTTCTCTTAGCTGCATTACAAGGAAGAGCTGATGTGGCAGAATATCTATACTCTCCCACTACTGGTAATAACGATTTTGATGAAGCGGAATGGAATAAGTTATTCCTCACTTGCATTGACTCTGGTATTTATGGTAAGTGTATGTTGCCTTTGTGTGTGTGTGTGTGTGTGTGTGTGTGTATAGCATGAACACACTCAATTATTACAAGTGAAGTATAGGTAGTTTGGCACCAATAAGTATTCGGTATGTATTAAAACTACCCAAAACACAAAAGGCGGAATTAGATGATTTTGTCATTAGATAGACTGTCACTGATTAGTTAGCGATGAAATTCCAATGATAATTAACTGTTTTCTTGTAGCATAAAAAGTCGACCTTTCTTGTGAAGTATTTGAACTTAATTGATATGTAGCTCTATGTTTCTTGTTAAACCGTCAACTTTTAGAATTTGCATTTCTTGACTATTTTTTTCAATATTTCGTAGATTTAGCATTGAAGGTGTTGAGAGAGAGGCCAGGAGTAGCATTTGCAAGGGATGAAGATGATAGGATGACAGGTTTGCATATCATGGCTCAGAAGACAGAAGATTCGGGAAGTGGTAGACCAGATCATCTAAATCAACCCACAAGTACAGGTCAATTAGCATTATAACTACGGGTTTGTGGAAGAGTACTTGCTAACTTACTAATTTGGCATATTCAATTCATCAAATTATGTATCCCAGGTACGAAGAATGGTGTTGCTGCCCTTGAACTGGTTCGTTTGCTGTGGGAGGGAATTATCAGGAATGTACCCTTGAAGTCAAATATCAGAGAAATTATAAATGAGCCATCAAGACTGCTATTTGATGCAACAAAAGTTGGAAATTTTGACTTTTTAGCAGAACTTATGAAGGCTTACCCTGATTTGATTTGGGAATTGGACGAAAGAAGATATAGTATAATTCACGCGGCTGTTTTACATCGTCATCCTAAAATCTTCAATCTAATCCATGCATACAGTGGAAGTAAGGATATCATATTGGCATATAAAGACGAAGACGATGGAAATAATATATTACATTTGGCTGCAAAGTTACCCCCAGCTGGTCGACTAGAGATGATCTCTGGAGCGGCCTTCCAAATGAAGCTCGAACTGTTATGGTTTGAGGTACTTTTAACTAATTAAGTAATTTTAACCGATTTCTTAAATTACATTACTCGGTTATCAGGCTCTTATAAGAATTGTAAGAGGAAGTATATATAAAAATGAAATTACTATGTAAACAACCTTTTGATATGGCAGGAGGTGAGGAAGACAGTGCTACCATCATATATGAATAAGAAAAACAGAAATGGCGAAACACCTCGGGAGTTATTCACTAAGGAGCATGCTGCATTACGAAACGATGCCGAGTCATGGATGAAAACAACAGCCAAGTCATTTATGCTTGTTTCAACTCTTATTGCTACTGGAGTATTTTCTGTTGCATTTAACGTACCAGGTGGTACCAGTGATGATTCAGGAGCTCCCAATTATTTACGGAAACCATGGTTTACGGTATTTGCAATATCAGATGCTGTTGCAATGATCTCATCTTCAATTTCCATACTAGCCTTCTTATCGATCCTCATATCACGTTATGCAGAGCGTGACTTTTATAAGTCTCTACCCTCAAAGCTAATATTTGGGTTGATAACACTCTTCGTTTCCATAACAAGCATGATGGTAGCATTTAGTAGTGCTTTCTTCGTGACATATGACCATGGGCATAGCTTAAAGTGGGTTCCTAGCTTCATCCTTGTGCTTTCATTTTTACCAATAGCCATTTTTCTAGTTTTGAAATTTAGGCTTTTTTATGATATAATATACTCAACATATTATTTAAGCTCTCTATTCAAGCCAACCTAGCATATGCTTTACCACTAGCTAGAAAATACAGAGGCTACTTTCGTGTAACTGTACATCTTTGTATTTTGATTACTTCAATTTGTAATATATATTGGCCTTACTTAGATTTGGCAATGTATAATATAATTGTGCATATAGGATTTCCGTTCAAATGATTTGATATTCTTAATGACAGTAGATACTTGACACATTGGTTAGCTGCATACAATATTCATTGAAAATCAACTTAACTAACGCTGAAGAATAACTGAAAGTCGCTTTATATAGAAAATATAAGGCAACCTAGCTACTATGAACTAATTTTGCTCATCCACATGGGTCAGTAGTAACAACAATCAGCTGAACCAAATTGAAACAGAAATAACATGGCAGACAACCAACCACCCCCTCCATTTGTTTATGGCAGACAACCAACCACCACCTCCATTTTTCATGCTTTGTGTTTTTGCTTTTTGCTTTATGTGTGGTTTTCCAGTTGTACCATTATCTGTCCATTGATTGCTTCTACTCGTTTTCCTGTCTGTGCAAGAGCTCCTCAACTATTATAAATAGGAGCCATTGTGTGTTGTAATGGATCAGTGAAGAATTTGAAATACAGTGTGTATTCAGTGTGAGTCCTTTGAGTGCGTTTCTGAACCATTTGGTATCAGAGCAGCAGTTCCAGAGGGAGGAGAACGCCGAAAATCAACGGAGGAAGCCACTGGAAATTTTCCGGCGATCGGAAAATTTCGGACACCTTCGAAAGTGTACACTCCGGTCATTTTCAGGTGACAATAATATCACCAAAGTTCTCAGGAGGCAAGAAAACCTTGAAAAAGGGTCTGCATCCGCCGTGAAAGTTTTTCACGCGCTTCCACGCGCCGTCACCTGTGTCCCACGCGCCGGCGACTGTAACTCCACGCGCCTCATGCGCTGCTGGAGGTTGAAGACGACCACGTCATCGCCGCGTAATCGGTCAACGCTGTTTCAGCGAATAACAGGTTGACACGTGTCATATCTGCCCCGTCAGCACTGCCCAGTCACCAGTCCTTGCGGTAATTACAGATTTGGCCCAGATATTTGGTTAAAATTACATTTTGGACCCCATAACTTTCAGGAATCATAATTTTGGCCCAAAGTTTTGCAAAGTTTACATTTTTGCCCCAAGACTTTCTGTAATTACGTTTTGGCCCCAGAATTTTGCAGAAATTATATTTTGGCCCCAAAACTTTCTATAATTACAGATTGACCCCCAACCTTCCCAAAATTACACTTTTACCCTTGAAGCCTTCTCAATTCATTGTTTCAGCCTGAAACCTCTAAAGTTCACCCTTTTACCCCCTTAAACTTTCCACAATTATATTTTTATCCTTTTCTTCCTTGAAATACCCTACCTACCCAATACCCAAAAATGCCTCCAAGACGCAGGAACGTACTTGAAGTTGAGATGGAAGAAATGAGGCGTCGTTTACGAGAGCTGGAAGCTACAGTAGAAGTTCAGCGAGCCTTGCTAGAGAACCGTAATGTACAACCAGAAGCCGATTCTAGTGGCAGCTCATCTTCCTCTAGCTACCATCGACCTCCTCGACAACAGTCCTTCCGCGCTAATGATATCAAGGTAGACATTCCTGAATTTGAGGGGAGGCTACAGCCAGATGAGTTCATTGATTGGCTTCAAATAGTAGAACGGGTTTTCGAATACAAGGAGATCCCAGACGAACAGAAAGTCAAAATTGTAGCCTTGAAACTGAAGAAACATGCTTCTATTTGGTGGGAAAATCTTAAACGAAAACGAGCACGCGAAGGCAAGTATAAAATTACTAGCTGGGAGAAAATGAAGCGACAACTCACCAATAAATTTTTACCAGAACATTATCAACAGGAGAATTTTATACGGCTACAAAATATTCGACAGAATTCCTTGTCGGTAGAAGAATACTCCAGAGAGTTTGAGCAACTAATGATGAAATGTGACATCCAGGAGAAGGAAGAGCTAACCATTGCCCGATACCTTGCAGGTTTGAACCCTGACATTAGCCGTATAGTCCAGCTTCAACAATACTGGACCCTAGATGACGTGATTCGTCTAGCTATCCGTGTAGAAAAGCAAACGCCCAAAAGATATCCTTTTCAACCTTCATCTTCCTTTCAACCATCTTCTTCCAGAAGATATCCTGACAAGACAGCAACCACACAAGCCAAGCCACAGTATAACACAGCAAGTCGACCACCACCAAAGACTAGCAACGTAACTGGCTCTAAAGCACCAAAATGCTTTAAGTGCCAAGGATTCGGCCACATTGCTGCAAATTGTCCTAACAGGAGGGTCGTTACTATCAGAGAAGGGCAAGCACTTGAAGTTCCTACAGAAGATGATGAGGAGAATGTCTTCTATGAAGAAGAGCCTATTTATGACGAGGAAGTTACGCCCGCCGATCAGGGAGAGATGCTGGTAATTCGACGAAGCCTGCATATGACAGTGGTTAAGGAGGAACCCTGGTTACGCCGCAATATTTTTCACACCCGTTGCACGTCACAGGGAAAAGTTTGTAATGTCATCATTGACAATGGAAGCTGTGAAAATGTAGTCTCTGACAACATGATCAAGAAACTGAAGCTGCCAACACTTGACCACCCGCATCCATACAAACTACACTGGCTGAATACTGGAAATGAGGTAAATGTTTCTAAACAGTGCCTTGTTACTTTTTCCATTGGAAACAAATATAAGGATGAAGTTCTTTGTGATGTGGTTCCTATGGATGCATGCCACCTGCTACTGGGAAGGCCATGGCAATATGACCGGTATGCTCTACATGATGGACGAGCAAATACTTATTCCATCACGAAAGACAGAGTTAAGATCAAATTGACACCTTTGCCACCCAGTAAAATTAATACTACTTCCAACGAAGAGAAGCCATTGGTATCATTAATGACCAAAGAAGAACTCAAAGTAACAAAATTTGAGCCACAGACGATGAGTTTCATACTGGTACTCGAAAAGAACATAAAGTCTGACATTCCACCAGAAGTCTTGCCTTTACTTTCTGAATTTGCAGATGTCGTAGCTGATGAGATACCAGCCGGATTACCACCGATGCGTGATATCCAACATGCCATTGACTTTGTTCCTGGAGCAGTCATTCCTCACAAGCCTGCCTACAGGATGAGTCCTCAAGAACATGCAGAAATCCAGCGACAAGTTGAAGAGTTGTTGAAGAAAGGGCTGGTTCGAGAAAGCATTAGTCCTTGTGCTGTACCTGTTCTTCTTGTCCCTAAGAAGGATGGGAGTTGGAGAATGTGTATTGATTGTAGAGCTGTCAATAAGATCACTATCAAGTATCGGTTTCCGATACCTCGACTTGATGACATGCTAGATCAGCTACATGGTGCTACTATTTTCTCCAAGATTGACTTACGAAGTGGGTACCATCAAATCAGAATTCGTCCCGGGGATGAATGGAAGACTGCCTTCAAGACAAGAGATGGCTTGTATGAATGGAATGTGATGCCTTTTGGGTTATCCAATGCCCCTAGCACATTCATGCGATTAATGAATCGGGTATTGCGCCCTTTTATTGGCAAATTTGTTGTGGTCTACTTTGACGATATTCTAATTTATAGCAAGAGTCAAGAAGAGCATTTGGAGCGTCTACGGCAAGTTTTACAAACCTTGCGGGAACAAAAGCTGTACGCCAATATACAGAAGTGCATTTTTCTTTCCCAAGAAGTTTTGTTCCTTGGGTACATCATAACTGCCGAAGGTGTTCGAGTTGACCCCAGCAAGGTTGAAGCCATCAATAGCTGGCCAGTTCCGCAGTCTATTCAGGAAGTCCGAAGTTTCCACGGGCTAGCCTCTTTTTACCGGAGGTTCATACGCAACTTTAGCTCTATTGCCGCACCACTTACAGATTGTACTAAAGGAGATAAATTTCAGTGGACCGAGCAAGCCCAGAGAAGCTTTCATGAACTAAAAAGGGTACTGACTAAGGCCCCCGTTCTAGCTTTGCCAAATTTTGATCAAGTATTTGAAGTTAGTTGTGATGCTTCCAAATCAGGAATCGGTGCTGTACTCAGCCAAGAGGGACACCCAATTGCATATTTCAGTGAGAAACTTAATGATGCTAAGCTCAAATATTCCATCTATGACAAAGAATTCTATGCCATTGTTCGAGCTTTGCAGCATTGGAGCCACTACCTGTTGCATAAAGAATTTATCCTCTATTCTGACCATGAAGCCCTCAAGTATCTGAATTCTCAACAAAAGATCAACCACAAGCATGCCCGCTGGAGTGAAATCTTGCAATCTTATCCATTTCTGATTAAACACAAGGCTGGAATCCTGAACTCAGTAGCTGATGCGCTTAGCCGTCGACATATGTTGTTGTCAACAATTCAAGCCAAGGTTGTTGGGTTTGAATGTGTTAAAGAATTATACCAAGATGACCCAAATTTTCGGGGATTATGGGAAGCAACTGCAGATCAACCTTTCCAGCAATACTATAGGCATGATGGGTTTCTATTCCGAGGTAAAACCCTATGCATTCCGCAGTATTCCTTAAGAGAAGCAATAATCTGGGAGGCCCATGATGGAGGATTAGCCGGTCATTTTGGCAGAGATAAAACAGTCGCCCTAATCAAAGAAAATTTTTATTGGCCTAGACTTGAACGAGAAGTCAACCAACACATACAAAGATGTAGAACGTGTCACTTGGCTAAGGCGAAAGTTCAAAATACAGGATTGTACATGCCATTACCAGTACCAGAAGCACCTTGGGAAGATGTAAGCATGGATTTTGTGCTTGGGTTACCACGAACGCAGAGACAGAAAGATTCTGTCATGGTAGTTGTTGACCGATTGTCAAAGATGGCCCACTTTATTCCTTGTCAGAAAACCAACGATGCTGTCCAGGTTGCTGATTTGTACTTTAAAGAGATTGTCCGTCTCCATGGCATCCCTAAGACTATCACCTCTGATCGTGATGTCAAATTCCTTAGCCATTTCTGGAGAACTCTTTGGAAAAAGATGGGTACTAAGCTACAATTTAGTAGTGCTAGTCATCCACAAACGGACGGACAAACAGAAGCTGTAAATAAGATTCTTGGCAATCTTTTACGAAGTTTTGTTGGAAAGAATTTGAAGCAATGGGATCTTATTCTGGCTCAAATTGAATTTGCTTATAACAGTTCCTTTAACCAAACCACTGGTAAATGTCCTTTTGAGGTTGTTTACGGTACACGACCTCTCAGTCCGTTAGATCTGGTTCCTTCAAATGATAAGCAGTATTTTAACACAGATGCAGAACAAAGGGCAAAAGAAGTTAAGAAACTACATGCACAAGTACGTGAAAGGATCCAGAAGCAGAATCTGAGACTCAAGGCACAACGAGACAAACATAGGAAGCAGCAAAATTTTAATGTTGGAGATTTGGTTTGGATTCACTTGCGTAAGGAACGGTTTCCAAAACAACCTAACGCCAAATTATCTCCACGTGCAGATGGTCCATTCAAAATTGCAGCGAAGATCAATGATAATGCTTATAAAGTGGAGCTACCAGGTGCTTATGGAGTTTCTGCTACCTTCAATGTTGCTGATTTATCTTCTTATATTGAAGATGATACTAATTGAGACTCGAGGACGAGTTTCGTCCAACCCGGGGAGAATGAAACAGAAATAACATGGCAGACAACCAACCACCCCCTCCATTTGTTTATGGCAGACAACCAACCACCACCTCCATTTTTCATGCTTTGTGTTTTTGCTTTTTGCTTTATGTGTGGTTTTCCAGTTGTACCATTATCTGTCCATTGATTGCTTCTACTCGTTTTCCTGTCTGTGCAAGAGCTCCTCAACTATTATAAATAGGAGCCATTGTGTGTTGTAATGGATCAGTGAAGAATTTGAAATACAGTGTGTATTCAGTGTGAGTCCTTTGATGAGCAGACGATGATGAGCTTTATCTTTATGAAGGCAAGCCAGTTTATGATGAGGAGGTTACGCCGCCAGATCAGGAAGAGCTTTTGATGATTAAACAAAATCTGCACCCAGCTGTGATTGAGGAAGAACCTTCGTTATGCTATAACAATTTTCACACTCATTACGCTTTCCAGGGAAAAATTTGCAATATTGATAATAGAAGTTGTGAAAATGTAGTGTCTGACTACATGGTGCAGAAATTGAAGCTGCCAATGCTTGACCATCTACATCCTCACTGGCTTAATACTGGAAGTGAGGTGATGAAATTTGAATCACCGCAGGGAGTTACATCATTTTCAGACGTGTTAGCTGATAAAATGCCGCCTGAGTCGCCCCCTGACAAGACCAACCACCACCTCCTTTTGCTTATGGAAGACAACCAACCACCACCTCCTTTTTCTTTTGCTTTTGTTTGCTTTGCTTTATGCCTTTACTTTTAATCTTGTCTGCCATTGATTTATGTTCTTTCATTTCCAGTCTGTATGTCATTTGCTTATGAGGGATTGAGTAGTATAAATAGGAGTGATGGTGTACTTGTAAGTCAGAAAAGAAGTGAATTAAATCAGTGTGTTTCGTTTCTTGTACCACAAATAACTTCTTAGATTTTAAAACTTTATAATTTACAAAAGTAACAAGGTAAGATAAGGCAATTGATTTTGATTTGATCACCAATTTTAGACATGTATGTTCATTCTTCTCAATAAGCTAGAGATCATGATGGAATATGATATTAATAGGGGATAACTGGATGTACTCTAGATGAGTAGGTAGATTTACTATTAATTTTATAATTATCTTCATTACGACTTTGATTAAACTTTATATTATTTTTTAAACAAATGATTTGGATTAAGTTTAGATTTATTTTTTATTTAGTGAATTTTTTTATTTTTTATATGTATTCTAACACATCTTATTTTGAACAAATATTGGGTTCTCTCTGCTTTCTCCCTAACATCCTATCCGCCGACATTAGCCCTAAAGGCTTACTTTCACCCTTAAAGTTCTTACTAATTACATTTGTGCCATTAAGCCTTAAATTCACATAAGACAGATTTTTCACCTAACTTTGAAAAATCATAACTACTTCTATAGAACTTCAATTGAGGTGGTTCAAAGCTCCATTTGATCCTCTTTAAGCATAATTTCAAGGAAAAATATCATGTTCTAGAAAATACTAACACAAGATCCTCAGAAATTTTCCAAACATCAACTGTTCCAGATTTGGTTTCAAAAACAGGGCCAAACTTTAAAAATTCATCATTAATTCTAAAAAACTCCAAATTGAGTGGTTCCAAATTCTATGGAAAGATATCTCAGTGTAAGTTCGCATAGTAATACTCAAGTTTGGACATTACAACCAAAAAATTCCCAGAATTTCGCCAAACATCACTTTTCCAGATGTTCTTCCAACAGCACAGCATAACTTTGGAAAAATCACATCTTTTAGCACACTTGTCCAAAAATTACAAAATACTTATAAAATTAAATATTTATTCTATCATTTAATTCTGGAAAATTTCATAATTTTTGGACAAGGTTTGCCCTATGAACATTTCGCACAACATCACAATTTTAGATTCTTTCTAGAAAATGAGACATATATTCAACAATTCATATCTCCTACTATACTTATCCAAAAATTACAAAATACCTACGAAATTAAAGCTCCACATGTCTACTCCATGTCTAAAAAATTTCATAATTTTTGGATAAGGTTTATCATATGAAACAGCTCACAAAATTCCACTGTATAGACAAGGCAGAATCAACAACATGCATATACAAACTTCCTAAATTTCTAAATTTATATACAAGCATCCAAAAATCATGAACACTTGTATACCTACACAATTTTGCCTCCTAAAGCCAATGAAAGTATCAAAATTACCAAATCTCCACTCCTTCTCCACGAAAAATCCAGAACAGAAAGAGTTTGTCGGTTTCTCATTTTCTTTAGCTTAATCACTTCCTTTCTACTTCTAATCAAATGATTAGCTATTTAGATATTCATTGGACATCATTTAGCCATTGAAAACACCCTTTAAAATCAGACATATATTATTAATTTTATAATTATCTTCATTAGGACTTTAATTAAAATTTATATTATTTTTTAAACAAATGATTTGGATTAAGTTTAGATTTATTTTTTATTTAGTGAAGTTTTTTATTTTTTATATGTATTCTAGCACATCTTATTTTGATCAAATATTGGGTTCTCTCTGCTTTCTTCCTAACATCCTATCTGTTGGAATGTGCATGGGTTTGCCTAACACGAGGACAATTTGGTCTTTACACGTTATTGTTTTCGCATACAAGGAATATGGGCCTCCATAATTATTTGACATGTTCGAGGTCTTTGGGAATAAAAGATTTGTAAAGGTGGTCATTAGACATAATTTCTCCTATTATATATTAGCCTTCCTCATTTGGGATGTAGAAGGCCCAACTACACATGCTCATTTTTGTTTGATACAATGTCAGGATCAGTTTTAGCTTTGGTAGTATTAGAGAAGTTGGAGGGAGTGATGCGAGAAGGAAAGGAGATAATAGATTCCTACGAAGCGTGAGGTAGAAATTTGTGGATGGATGGGAGGTGGAGCTTAAGGCCTACTAGGTATGAGAGATGTTGAAAGGAGAGGAACTATTATAAGTTGAATTTATAATTATAGGCTAATTTTATTCTGAAAGCATTCATTGAGAGGTAATTTTATTTTAAAAATGTCAAAAAAAGAATAATATTACCTAAATTTAATAGAGTTAGACGGTCAACGGTTAGTTGACCCACTTTTGCTGAAATGGCTCAGCCATGTATGATAGTAATGCCACATAGTTCTCCACCTGTTACACCACATCAGCATTCATCATCTTCTCCTTCCCTTCACTCCTTTCCTTATTCTCCTTCGGATCTCAGACTCCCAAGTCCTTCTTCTTTAACCTTCCTTTACTCCTTCATTCACTCCCTTCCCTCCAACGCTCATCTCTCCTCCATTCAAACTCAGCACCGCCTCTTTCTTCCTCACCATAAACTCGGCGCCGCCTCCTTATCCATGGTTGACACTTTCTCAGCCTCTCCCTCTAAACGCCGAGGGATTTTTCTGCAACACCACACGCTGCCGCCGATGCCGAAGGATTTTTCTACCGAACCCTTTCCTCCACATCCTCCTTCGCCACCCTCCTTCCTTTCCGGTAACCTCCTGATCCAATCCATCACCATCTCCAGCAACCTCGTGCTCCTCATTGCGACAGCCCACAACCTCACCACCACTGTGCCGCATTCGAGTATAGGTAAATGTCGACTTAAAAAATTGACGATCTGGAAAGTTTGAGGGAGAGGTCAGAAATTTGAAAAATCAACAAAAAAGTTTTAGATTCCAATAGACCCTTTTCTAATTTCTGCCTCATCAGATCAACCTTCTTCTCCTCCCTGGCTTTTCTCAAATGTTGACAATGATAAGCAACCGACAAATTTCATGTATGTTTTTTTGTTCATTTTAGAGTTATTGTTGAATGTATTTTGTTGTTTTGTTCCATCTTTTGCTTCGTATGCATCTTTTCAAGTTGGTTGCAAAATGTTGTATGACATTGGGGATTTGATGTTGTTTAGAAAATTTCTAGTTGGTAGATATTGTTACAGCTTACTATTTGTGATTTTCACATCAAGAAACTGCAACTTGGGATTGTGGGTGACTGAATGAGGAAGCTTGAAATGGATAAATAAATGTGTGAATGAAGTAGTTGAATGTTTGTTCATGGATGGGGATCTTCAAACTCGAGTTTCATGATTGTGCATGGATGGGGATGATAATATCGAAGGTGGGGAGAGGTTTCTTTGCTTTTTTTAAGGATGATCATAACGACATGGCGTATCATGTGGCATTGCTGTCTTATGTGGCCGAGCCACCTCAGTAAAAGTGGGTCAACTAATTGTTGACTGTTCAACTCTATTAATTTGGGGCAACATTGCTCTCTTTTTTATACTTCCTGGACAAATTAAAATGCCCTTGGGAAAACTTTTGAAGCAAAATTACCACTCAATAGATACTTTTATGACAAAATTGGCTTTAAGCCCTTGAATTATTATTTTTTTAAAAAAAAGAGAAATAAGGTTATAAAGTTTTAATAATAGGAAAATGTAAGATAAAAAGGTAATAAAAAATTAATTAAAATTTTTTAATCTTATTTCTCTAATTTTTTTAAATTCAACTGAAAAATATTTTCCCCTCCACTAACTTTCCCTCACCTCCCTCATTCCAAATAGCCCTTAGAGAAGGAAATTGTGTGGCAGATGGGCTTGCTAAATGAAGCTTCCTTCAAATCAACACCATTTAACAATTGCATGAGCCACACCAGGAGGTTTAGATAGTTGGTTGTATAGGGATTTGTTTGGATCATATGGATTTAGAAGTTGTCTCTTTTAGTTTACTCTTGTTTGGGCTTTACCGGCTTTATGATAAAGAAAAGAAAAGAAAAGAAATGGCTATGTCTTTTTTTTTTTAAGGCTAAGTGTAGATATCCTCTTATGGGAGACGATCTTATTCATAGCACTGTCGGGTACTAAATATAGGCACCTCTCTTAACTAAGATTTAGATATTGATTCGCCACGTTATAAGGGACTATCGCCTTCCACTAAACCCAACCCCCATCAGTTTGGCTAGGTCATTTTGATGTGGAGAATAAGGGTAATGTGATAATTGGGCCAGCCTAATGTCTTGAGGCCCAAAAGAAAGTAGTATCCTCTCATCTGTAGTTTATCTTTCTTCATGATCCCATTATTTCTATTGCTTCTAGGCAATCAATGAATCAATGAATCAATGAAAGTTAATTTTAGGGTAAATAGCATTGAACACTCTGATATTATTTTTAATAACATTTTAGTCTTATTTATTATGCATCTAGCACCTCTTAATGTTATTTTACAATTACATCATACTAACTTTATTTATAATTTAGGATGCTGGATGCACTATAAATAAAATTATTGTGCTGGAGTTAACTAGAAAATAATTGCAAAGTGTTGGATGTTACTTAATTTCAATTTTATGTGGTAAATTATATTTTTGTTATCTTTATAATGTTATTTAATGTTTCATTTTTCATCCCTTCATTTCATTTTGTTTCAATTTATCATCTAATTACTTTAATTTAAATTTTATTTTCGTACTCTTAATGCTTTTTAAAATGATTATATTTTTGCTTAACTCCATAAATCAAAATATTTCAAAAAATAAAAGTTCTATGTGGATCACGGGGTAGAAGGAAAATATTAGGTAGGGTAGAGTAAATTAGATAAAAATAAAATGAAGGGAGATAAGTAAAGTTTTAATCAAATTAGGAAAAAAAATCAAAACTAAATGGAATTAAGGGGTGAAAATAAAATGAAAAGAAAAAAATATCAAGAAGCGAAAGTCAACATGTGTGTGTATCTATATACATATCTGTGTGTGTGTGTATTATTACAAAAACACATGCTTCTTTCTTTCAAGCGGGACTATAAACCCTTTTATTTAAGGAAAGTCAACATATAAATAAGAACATATGAGTTAAAAAACAATACAAGCTATGGCATAACAATCAGATGTGCGACCCGCTTCCAATTCTAGCGTTCAACATCCCGCCTCTACATGAACCGGCATGTAAACTAAAGTGAAGAATTAATACATATTCCCTTGCTTTTTGGATGGTTTAGTTCGACCATAACCAATACTGTACTTGTTCCAACAGTATTACCTCCTCCGTTTGAAGAACCCTGTCCATCAGAATCCATGTGCAACTAAAACCACCAAGTAGCCACAAACAACTCTATATATATGCTTTGAGATCTACAATCTTCTATTTGTGTTTTTGCCTTCAAGCTTAAGCCCTATTTATAGCTCTCTTCAGTAATGAACAGTGCACACAGATTTCATGGAAATGTATATGAAATTTTTCTGAAAATGTATCCCATTTTCATTTTAATTATAAAAGTTTTGTACAAATTTCACAAATAATTAAGGTTCCTTGCCGTATTTGTTTTGCTTGGCTGCGCTATGTCGTGTGGTTTTGTTTACAACCAGTGCTACTCATCATTTGCGGTGAGATATTTCAAATACAATTTCAACAGTTCAAATTTAAAATCTTAAACAAATGATTTTTAAGAAAAAAAAATCTTTAAAAAACTGACACTTAAAAATATATAAAAAAATATTTTAAAAAATTTAAAATAATTTTTTTTTGAAAAAAATAAAGTAAAAGAATTGATATGAACTATCCAAATTAGATCTGGAGAGTGTGCAATGATGATAAGTTTTCAATGATCATCACTTTTCTTAGTACCCAAACTTGTTCTGTTACACAAATTTGTGCAACAATTTATATACAGGCTATCCACTAGATGAACATATGCTAGTAATTCAAGTAGCATAATGTGAAAAATGTTTGGTCACTTGGGGTATAAAATCCATGATGATCTTCTAAATGGGAAGAGAAGTCGGGTGCCATATGTGCTGCAAGCTTTTAACAACAATTAATTATTTTAGGTTATTATCATTATTGTTTTTTATAGTTTGATCGAATTTTGATTTTGATTTCTTTAATTTTAAATAATTGGTTTTGATCTATATAGCTAGTTTTATAAAGAATTGGTTTGAGTTTAATTATAGATACCAAAACTAGTACTCTTTAAAAATATAGAGATCAGTCATCAAACTCAATACCAAATTTTACAAAACTATATCAAAACCATTTCTTTAAAATTACATAGAGCAAAACCAAAATTTGAATAAAATTATAATTCAAATATCTATATTAATAACCTTAGTCAAAGAAATTCAAAAAAAGGATATTAGTCGGAGGAGGTCTGGTGAAAGTTATTAGGAAATATTCAACAAATACCCCATTTATAACTTTAGTATCTCTATTAATAACCTTATTTTGAAAAATTCAAAACAAGATATTAGTTGTTGGAGCTCCGGTGAAGGTTTTTAACAACTCAAATATCTATATTAACAACTTTAGTATGAGAAATTATATATATATATATATCTTAACTGACAAAGCTCTGATGAAAGTTATTATGAAATATTCAACAAATATTTCATTTACAACTTTTGTATTACTATTAACAATTCAAATATCAATATTGACAACTTTTGCTTGAGAAATGAAAAAAAGTATAATAAGGTTGTTGTTTACAACTTTAGTATATCTATTAATAACTAAAGTATCAATATTGACAACTTTTACTTGAAAAATTCAAAAAAAAAATACATTCCTTCACCAGGGCTCCGACGGCTAATATGTCTTTTTTTTTTTAAATTTCTCATGTTGAAGCTGTTAATACAGATGCTTAAGTTGTCAATAGCAACATTAAAGTTGTAAACGGGATTTTTGTTAAATATTTATTGATAGCCTTCATCGGAGCTCCAGTGACTAATATTTTTCCTTTTTTTTTTTATTTTTTTAGACTAAAGGTTTTAATATATATACTTGAGTTATTAATAGTGATATTAAAGTTGTTATTATAAATATTTGAGTTGTTAATAATCTTTATTGGAACTCCAGCGGCTAATATCTTTTTTAAATTTCTCAGACTAAAGTTGTTAAGAGTAATACTAAAGTTGTTAATATAGATATTTAAGTTGTTAATAACCTTCATTGGAGCTCCGACGGCCAATAGCTAGCAAGGTCACCGGATTCCGGTGACAATAGCTGTCACCGGTCACCTATGCCGGAGCTTTGGCGGCTTGCGGGCAGCAAGTGGGTTGATATTTTTATTTTTTTAAAAAAAAAAACTAAGGATAGTTAGGTGATTTTTTGAATTTTTTAATATTTCAGAATTTCAAATTAGCCCCTTTAAAATTATTGAAATTTAACATACTTATTTATTTTTTTATTGAAATTTTTTAATCGTTCCGTACAATAATGCATATATGTTTATGCATGGTTCAGGGTATATTGAAAAGTATCACCTTTGCCTGGATGATATAGACCATATATTTCGCTGTGGGACCCACATGGACCCGAGCACCTGATTTTTGGCATCATTGATGTATATTTGCCCGTGCCTCTTTAAAAAATGGTACTCTCCCCTGTCATTAAAATAAGAATTAATTTATTTGTAAGTTCATGACAATAGTTACGCCTAAAAGCACGGTGTTTGCATTCTTTCAATAAATATTTATGAGTATTTTTTGTGTGTGCTTATTTGGCTAAAGTCAATCTAACAAACTAAATTATTCTCTGAGACGTGTCAAACACTTTAAAATATTTTGTAGTATAATCAAAATTTTAAAATATTTTAGAATCTTGAATGTATCAAAAAATACTTTAAAATGCTAGACACATATAAAAAAATATTTTAAGATGTTAAATGTACTACCATAATTTAGAGTGCTAAATACATATAAAAATATATTTCAAGATGTAAAATATACCTCAACTTTTGCCCCTTTATACTTTTTTATTTTTTTTTAGTTGGAGGTAGTTTGGGAACGTACTATCATACTAATAGTGTGAATCTCACTATAAAAAATAATGATTGTCAGTTAATTATTCTAGATGTTGTGTCGTTTTTGCTATGATTTTGTAAGTTTAGGTGTACTTTTACACTCAAAAACCACATGGTATTAGGCATATTTTGAATAAAAATTTATAGGCTTTGTTACATCTTTACCCATTTTATTTATACAACTGGTAAAAAAAAAGTAAAAAAAAATTGTGACAGACAATTAAAATAAAATTCCTAATCTAACCCATTATGCGTTGCATGACTAGGAAAGGGACCACAGAAAAATTTAAAAGCTCACCACCTAATCTCATTGCATCTCTATGCAAAATTGACTTAAAAAAATGTTTGTTTCAATTAGCGATTAAAGCCTTCAAAAATTACTTTTTAATTAAAATTTAATGTATATGAGATAAATATGTGGGATAATTGTTATTTCAATTTATATGCATAAGTACTTTCAGGCCTCCCAATCACCCTTGGTTGCCTAGATTTAATGATATCAACCTAGGAACTAACAACCAAACCATGTATTGAACCGATTAAGGTAGTTCAAGGGTTAATGGTTAGATCAAGGTTAACTCTGGTCAAACTGATATTTATTAAAATAGTATAATTTATTTAAAATTGATAAAAATATTCATATTTTAATTATAAAAAATGAAAAATAATATTTTTGAATATATGTTCTTCTTTTACAGATTGCTTATGAAATTCCTTCCCATTTTTATTTTGCTTTCTTTCCTTTTTTTTTTCATTCTGGTTATTTTTCCCCTCATAGGTGACTGTCTAATATTCTCCTTCTCTCTTTTTTTTCCTCTTCTCTTTTCCTTTTTCCTCTCTCTCCCACGTGACCTACTCTATTTTCTGTGAAAAATCAAGTCACACGCATTACGGGGATAATGCTTATCCCTCTTTCCAACTATCACTCATTCATCTCTTTACTCTTTTTTCTTTTTTTTTGAGTGATAAAGACAAGACACATGTCTTGGGATTAGTCATAAGACCACATACAATCAAAATAAATAACTCATCAATTTTAGCTTAAATAAGCTAGAATCTACATCGAACAGGACGCTGGTTGATGTTGAATAAATGTCAGCTCACTATTCGCCTTCTGAGCCCCCTTAGCTAAGTTTTAAATTTACTCTTTACTCTTTTTTCGGCGAGAGAGAAATAACATTTGATAAGCTGAGTTTTAAATTTTTGAAAATCTCCAAAAGTCCAAACTATGCATCTTACTGGTGTTTTGGCATTCTTGATAGAAGCATGATATAAGACTGAGGGATCCAAAAACTCCGGTAACCACATTGTCGTTGCCATCGCTAGGTCCCTTGAGGTCATCCTCTCTCTTCCAACTCAACCTTCTTGAAGCCTGAGGTCTTTCATTTATTCTCCATCCTCCATCACAACATTCTTCTTATCCACCTTTCTCAGTCATTTTTCTCGTGGCTTGTATTTTCTTCCCTTCTTTCATTTTTTCTTAGATCTATATCGATCATTGATCTCATAATCTGTGGTTTATTTTCTTATTTTTTTTCTTTAAAACTATCCCAAAATAACGATGCTTCCAGATAATTTTAACAAAAAATATTGACTCAGTAAACCTAACCCACCTAGCGGGTTGCCCAACTAGATTGCCCGAGTCAACTCAGATTTCATGGGTTTGATGATCCTCCTAGTTCATGCCTCAAACCAGACTAGACAAGCATCCTCAACAATTTTCCGATTGAACCGGCCATTATAATCCGGTTTTTTTTCCCTTGATGTCAATACCTTCAAACCTCTATGAAATTCAAGTATATGATACTTCAATAAAATATCGGATTATGGAACATGCAGCACTTGAAGTGTTTTTTTTTTAAAAAACATACATATAGTACTCTAAAATATTTTATGGTGCATCTAGCACCTAGTGTTCTTTTAGGTGTGTCTATTTCTAAAGTATTTTTTAAAAAAATTATATTTAATAATTTATGTAATTTAGGGTGCTGGATACACATAAAAAAATATTTTGCATTATTGAATGCACCAAAAAATAATTTAGGGTGTTAGATGCTCATAAAAAAATATTTTAGGATGCTATATATGCCACAAAATATTTTAATATACTGAATGCATATAAAAAAAATACTTTAAATTGTTTGATACACATTAACCCTAAAATATATATAGAAGTATGACTGGGGTAGAAGACACTTATAAATTGCAATTCAGCTAGACATGAAATGTGATTAATTAATTCCTATTATTTCTTTTTTCCCAAAATAGAAAGCTAACTTAAATGAATGGGGATCAGCCATATAGGGATGCTCTATAAACGGATGGAAGCACTATTTTTGTCCTCTATATTCTCACATATACACAAGCATGCTTGATAATGAATAATATTTACATGATACAGATAAGAAATATATAACGATAAGCATGCTTAAAATAAGATCCATAGATCCATCTAGACAGTTACGTTTAAACATTACATACTCATTTCAAAGAGGTATCTCATCTAACATTTGTGTATAAATTTTGTTTAATACTTTAGTATTGTGTGAAATTAATTTTAAAAAACATAAAAGTATTTCTCATAAATCATTATCTTACTATTCAATGTGTGTGTGTGTCTATCTATATATGTGTGTGCGCGCGCGCGCGCTTCTGTCGCTAAAGCAATCAATAAAACTATGACCGACTAATAATGCAATATAGTGGCAACCTTGGTCATTCTCCCAAAGAACAATATGTGGGTTTTTCTATAGGATTGAATTTAGGTGATAATTGACATAAATAAAAATGCATGACTCTACTACTCAATTGCAAGATGCAAATGACTCTAAGTCTTATATGAGAATGAAATTAACCTAAATGAATGCAAATGCAACTTTTGGGGGGTTTTCCGTATGAAAAGGGGAATTAAAATCCTAAGAAAAAGAAATAAACTAATATCTAAAAAAAATCAAATAAAAAAATATAACGAAGGTTACTTCAAATACGGTGAAGGGGACAACTTAGGATTTATATGGAGTTAGTTTTTTTTAGCCTAAATTAATTATTAGACCAAACGGAGATTGGTAAAATAGAGGAATTAATAAATTTAATTACCTACTTGAAACATGGGAACCATCAAGCTTAATAACACTTATTCCACTAGAAAATTCATAATGAAATAAGTGCTAGTTAATTAAATCCATTAGAACCAGTCAAAATAGTTTAAGATAGTTTTGAGAATCATGCTCACAATTATCTAATTAAACAATTTGAAAATTAACCAACCTAATTAAACAATCAAGAGGTTAAACCCAAATTGACAATTAAATTAATTATGAGAACTCAAATGAGAACTTAAATTAATTGACAATCAAGGGGTTTGCAAACAAAAAATTCCAATAATTATTTAAGCACAAATCAAATCCAAATTATCAATTTGATCCAAATTAAGTAATATGTCTATAATCTAAAACTAGATTGTTTTCAGGAAAACAACTCAAAATTATCTAAAACTAAATAATCTTAAGTCTCGAAACAAATTGATAAAAAGAAAGACACTCCCTTATGGTTTTCAAATGTAAGCTATTAGGCCTTAGCTTCCTCCATACTCATCCTAAATTGTCTCCCAAAAGAGCTCACACTGCCATGAGAATTCCTCCTCTTCCTCCAAACTCCAACCGCGTCACAGCCATAAGGAAATATTGAGAAGAATTGATGAATTCAATTGTCTCTTGTCACTACGCATGCAATGGAGAAATAGAGATGAGCTGAAGTATTTTTTTGGGTTTGTGGAGGTTGGCCCGTGGCTAGAGAAAGGGATTAAGGGTATGACAAATTGATAATGAATGGAGACAACTTCCTTCTCGCCCTCCTTCATCCGTGAGTCGCTTTCAATAGTGGAGGCATTTAGGTTAATTAATGGGAGGAAGAGAGAGTTTTGGAGTCCAAACTTAAGCCCATGCATTAAAATTCAAGTAATCCAATAAAATCCAACCATTAGATTCTCTTTTCAAGAAAGTTCTGCACCGTAGGATCTTTCAATCTATGTTTCTTTGCCCTGTAAGAATTAAATAAAATCGTGATCTATCATATATTTGGAAATATTTTTCAATCACAAGATAACAATCAGAATATTAACAATTTAAGCCTAATAATATCATAATCAATTCAAATTAGCCCAAAATAAATAAATAAGGAGGAATAAAATATATTTAATTTGGGATTTATCAGTATGTATCCTAGGTTACAACCGACTCTTTAGGTCATTAAAATAAAGATCAGGTCGCTTTGTCTCTATAGATATTTAATTTAGGAAAAATGCCACATAAATACTATTTGAGTTTGAAAAACCCCAAAAAGTCTGCTTATACATGCAAAAGATAAAAAAGTTCTTAGGGACTATTCTGAGATTTTGAAATATTGTACTTTTACCAAAATGCCCATCAAAATTTTTTTTCCAAAAAAAAAATGAAAAACCCTTGCCAATGCCGAAGCTCCGCCTCCGCCGCCGGTGACAAGTTAAGCAATGTGATTGACTACTTGAACTCCTTAAGTTCTATTAAGTGTCGTTGATAAATTGAATAAAGACAACGACAACTTTAGTATTGACAATGACAATTTTAGTGTAGCCATTAATAACCTTAGGAACACAATTTGTAAATCACTTTACTCAACTGTCATTGCTTTTATTCAACTTGTTAACGACGCTAGATAGAATTTATGAAGTTCAAGCAATCAATCTCATTACTGAACTTGTCAATCACATTATTCAACTTGTCACCAAAGCTCTGGCCGTTGGCGATGGAGCTCTAGTGATCGGCCATCGGAGTCTTGTTAGCAGGGTGGTGCTAGTCGCTGGAGCTCCGGCAGCGGAGCTCTGGCGCCGGCGAGGTTTTTTTTAAAAAAAAAATTAAGGGACATTTTTGTAAAATCACAACATTTCAAATCCCAGAATAGTCCCTTGGAACTTATTTGTCATTTCCATGTGGTAATAAACTTTTTGGGGTTTTCCAAGTTTAAATGGTATTTATTTGAAATTTTCCCTTTAATTTAATTATTGGAATGTATACTATACATTGACTAAGAGGACCAACCACCGTAGGTTCTCGCACATCGCTATATATTCTTGCACATCACACCTCAAAATATTAAGCAAACTCATTATGAAAGCAAAGAACATATAAAGACATTCCACAAGGCAAAATAACTGTCTTAGCTTCTTTCTCTACTTATTTACGGATACCTCATCTTCTTCTACTGTACTGGGTGTCTGTAATCCTCACTTATATGTTTTCATTTCATTCTACTTTTTCTTCTTTCTGGGTTTCCTTTATGATTTGATGAAAGATGTCGACAAGTCATTTTATTTTATTTTATTTTATGCCGAGCCATTTTCAAATATTCTCATTTTCTTTGCATCCACTTCAAGAATCATAATTTTTATATTACCAATTCCCAGAAACCTAACCCTCTCGATCCTAGAAGCTGGATCTCGGCAAGTGCTAGGAGAGGAAATTTTCCTGTTGCAGTCGAAACTCCAGGTATGGATGATTGTCATCAAAATTACACAGGATTTAGTTCATTTTTGTCAAATTATACAGATTTTTAACTCTGAAGAAATAAAAAATTTTACATACTAATACTACTTCTGGTAGTATATATAAACTAAATATTATTTTGATGTGATAACGACCGGAGGTGTAGTGTGTGTATATATAGTAAATATTCTTTTTATAGTTTAAACATTATGATTAAGTTTTTTTATTTGATAACGGTATCCCCAAGCCACTTTTTTTTTTTAATTTCTTAATTAAGGATCCTTATGAGGCTTAAAGAACAAAAGATTTTCACCTCTCCTAATAATTGTGTTTCTTGGAATTTGAATTTGTATTCTTATCCTTATGGAGTTGAGGTCATTTACCAAATCAACCAATAGCTTCTTGTTGGTATGCTTCAAACCACTTTGTACTTGACACAAATTATTTTCATCTTTTTCGACAAATGCACTTTTTGAGATTCGAACTTGTTTTCTTCTTCTTATGAGGATCATTTCGCTTACCATATCAACTATAAGCTTATTACTTGAGATTAAGTTTTTAAAATTTCATGTCATAATATCCCTTTTAAATTTTTAAAAATGAAAACTTTGTAGTAAAGGCTCTTCTATCACAAAGATGGAATGACGAAATCATTGGTTTGGTAAAGTTATTAACTAGTGGGGCCGAACGCAGAGTTGCTTCCTACAACTTGCTCAATTTTACCGAACACCCAATACCCCCTTGCTCCCATTTATTGTTGGTAATTAAAAAAAAAGTAACTACCTTGGGTTAGTTTTATGAATTAATTTATAAATTCCAAAAAAATGGATAAGTTATGTTTTGTAATTAGTGTGATTGTTCTTAAAGTATGTATTTATATATTCTTATAACGAACTTTTTATCAGCAACAGCAGGAATAAGTGCTTATTTTCTAAAAAATAAATTTGACAGAAAATTCACACGCTGATACTCTCTCTCTCTCTCTCTCTATATATATATATATATATATATGTATATATATAATTTGTACGTATAAATTTTGCAGATAAATGGATGCGTCAAGTAGTGGCGATGTAGAGAATCCTCCTGAAACTGGAAAACCTAGTCAACCCCGATTAGAGAGGGTTGAATCAGCTACTTTTAAGAGACCTATCCTTGACCTTTTAGAAGATACAAGTAATTAACTACATACTCTCTCCATCCTCTCTAATGTCATATAAAACACTAATGTGTTCAATTATTTTGGGTTTCCTCACGATTTTCCAATAACATTAACAAAAAGAACTAATTTAGCACGTATCATCAAATATGCTTTAATCTTTTGATAAATTTAACATTTATGTATTCGTATACTTGAGAAGAAAACGATATAAAAACACACATCTCATATCTACACTCATAATTTCTTTTCCATTTATATTTACTGATATATATTTTTAATCATTTTGTTTGGAAATGTTTTTGTCACAAAGGCAATTCATAAAAATAAATTAATAAATAAATAGTTGTTTTGTAACTTGCGATATATACATTATTATGTTTTCAGAGATGTTTGTCCATCAACTGTATTTTCATTGGAAATTTTGGTGATGAATATTTAATAAGCTAGTGATGGAGGGAGGGGCGGCTAGCAAGGGCATCATTCTCAGATACTTTTCTTTTTCCTATTTCTTAGGATTTTTCAAGGAAAAATACCCTAAAGTGAACATTTTGATTTATTTTTAAAAAATCATTAAAAAAATTCAAAACTATACTTTTTCTTGTCCATAAGATATTAAAATGTTACTTATTTTTTTATAGCATCTCATGACAAACATTTGGGAAGTTGAGACATTACAAAGGATATTAGAGAGTGGGAATTTATAATCTCAAACTATCAATATTTATACCCATTAAAATTTATTTTCGTATGCATATATAATTCACTCAAACTGAGTTATATGCATATAAAACCCTTCAAATTTAAAGAATTATCATATAAATAATGTACAAGACTAAAAGCATAAGAATTATATATATAAATGTAAAAGTTTAGAGAAGTTACGTTCGAGATGATTTACATATGATATAAAGTTCAAGATAATTTTGTATAATTTAACCTGTACTTTTCTATATGGACTCTCCCAATAAACTAAACAGACCCATAAACTAATCACATTCCTAAAAATTAGTATAAGAAAATCACAACCAAATCACTTTTGTTTCAGAGGAGGCCAGAAAAGACTACTTGGATTTATGTGTCCCTCTGTTCAAGTATGCATCGGAAGGAAATTGGGAAAAAGCTAAGCCCATGTTGTTAAATCATAAAATGCTTCGGAGCGCTGGCATAGCACAAGGATGGACAACAGTACTTCATGTAGCAGCAGGAGCAGGCCATGTTCCCTTTGTTAAGGAGCTTGTGGATTTGATGAATGGGATTAACTTGGACTTGCAAGACTCTAATGGAAACACTGCCCTCTCCTTTGCTGCTATTGCTGGAAACTTGGAGATTGTTGAGTTATTGCACAAAAAAAATAATTCATTACCAAATATAAGAAGTAGAACAGGATTCACTCCTCTTCTTTTAGCTGCATTACAAGGAAGAGCTGATGTGGCAGAATATCTATACTCTCCCACTACTGGTAATAACGATTTTGATGAAGCGGAATGGAATAAGTTGTTCCTCACTTGCATCGACTCTGGTATTTATGGTAAGTGTATGTTGTCTTTATATATATATATATATATATATATATATATATATATAAAGCATGAATACACTCAATTATTATAAGTGAAGTATAGGTAATTACCCAAAAAACAAAACAAATTAGCGACGGAATTAGATGATTTCATCATCAGATAGACTTCCACTAATTAGTTAGTGATGGAATTCCAATGATAATTAACTGTTTTCTTGTAGCATAAAAAGTCGACATTTTTTGTGAAGTATTTGAACTTAATTGATATGTAGCTCTATGTTTCTTGTTAAACAGTCAACGTTTAGAATTTGCATTTCTTGACTATTTTTTCAATATTTCGTAGATTTAGCATTGAAGGTGTTGAGAGAGAGGCCAGGAGTAGCATTTGCAAGGGATGAAGATGATAGGATGACAGGTTTGCATATCATGGCCCAGAAGACAGAAGATTTGGGAAGTGGTAGACCAGATCATCAAAATCAACCCACAAGTACAGGTAAATTAGCATTGTAACTACGGGTTTGTGGAAGAGTACTGGCAAACTTACTAATTTGGCATATTCAATTCATCAAATTATGTATCCCAGGTACGAAGAATGGTGTTGCTGCCCTTGAACTGGTTCGTTTGCTGTGGGAGGAAATTATCAGGAATGTATCCTCGAAGTCAAATATCAGAGAAATCATAAATGAGCCATCAAGACTACTATTTGATGCAACAAAAGTTGGAAATTTTGACTTTTTAGCTGAGCTTATGAAGGCCTACCCTGACTTGATTTGGGAATTGGACGAAAGAAGATATAGTATAATTCACGCGGCTGTTTTATATCGTCATCCTAAAATCTTCAATCTAATCCATGCATATAGTGGAAGTAAGGATATCATATTGGCATATAAAGACGAAGATGATGGAAATAATATATTACATTTGGCTGCAAAGTTACCACCAGCTGGTCGACTAGAAATGATCTCTGGAGCAGCTTTCCAAATGAAGCTCGAACTGTTATGGTTTGAGGTACTTTTAACTAATTAACTAATTTTAACCGATTCCTTAAATCGCATTACTCGGTTATCAGGCTCTTACAAGAACTGTAAGAGGAAGTATATATATAAATGAAATTAATATGTAAACAACCTTTTGATATGGCAGGAGGTGAGGAAGACAGTGCTACCATCATATATGAATAAGAAAAACAGAAATGGCGAAACACCTTGGGAGTTATTCACTAAGGAGCATGCTGCATTAAGAAAAGATGCCGAGTCATGGATGAAAACAACAGCCAAGTCATTTATGCTTGTTTCAACTCTTATTGCTACTGGAGTATTTTCTGTTGCATTTAACGTACCAGGTGGTACCAGTGATGATTCAGGAGCTCCCAATTATTTACGGAAACCATGGTTTACGGTATTTGCAATATCAGATGCTATTGCAATGATATCATCTTCAATTTCCATACTAGCCTTCTTAGCAATCCTCATATCACGTTATGCAGAGCGTGACTTTTATAAGTCTCTACCCTCAAAGCTAATGTTCGGATTGATAACACTCTTTGTCTCCATAACCAGCATGATGATCGCATTTGGTAGCGCTTTCTTCGTGGCATATGACCATGGCTTAAAATGGGTTCCTATCTTCATTGCTGTGCTTTCAATTTTGCCAATAGTCATATTTTTAGTTTTTAAATTTCGACTTTTTATTGATATCATTTACTCAACATGTTATTTAAGCTCTCTATTCAAGCCAAGCAAGGATATGCTTTACTAGAAAATAGAGGCTATTTTGATGTTATTGTACCTGTGTGTATTTTGCTTACTCCAATTTGTAATAATGTGTGTGTGTTTATTTTCCTTAGCTTGACAACGTATAATTGTGCATGTAGATACTTGATATATTATATTGGCTGTCTAAGTAACTTCAAAAGCTTTCAAAAGAATTTGGGACCACCCTTATATCATTTTAAATTTCTTGATTTAGTCATAATTTCTTAAAGTTGGACTACTAAATTGTAAATGCCAAATGTGCAGCAACTCAAGGATAAGGATACAAGCTTTTTTGATTTATGGCTTCAATTAGCAATCCGTCCGAATCACACAACATTATGGGCGAGTTCGGTGGAGTGTAGAGTGGGTTAAAGGGGTGATTGCGTGTAAGTTTATGATGGGTGGAAATAAATTGGAGTGACAAGGAAAATAAAATTCGAAGAGAGCCAAACAGAGGAAAAAGTGAAAAGGAATATTTCTGTTTTGCATATGGGGATATTTCTGTTTTGCCGTCCTAAATGTATAATACATAGAGTTGAGTCCTTACATTGTCCGAACTAACCTGTGGGCAACGTACATTGGACGAAGTCTGAGATGAGTAGCATGAATAAATGGCTTATGTGGGATTTACTATAACCTGTTATATTATATATTGATGATGATTAGTCTGTGTCTTTTTAACGTTTTTCCCCTGTTGGTTTGTTGTTCATTCAAAAACATCAGCTCAAGCAGCGCAGAGGTTGATTGCCCAAGGAATGGGGTTAAAATTGTCATCAACAAGAAGATGCGAGGAAGAAGCGTATATATAGTTACCAGACAAAAATTAAGAGATGAGGCTTTGGGAGATGATTAAACTTCTCTAAAGTTTGGCATTACAGTAGGAAGTGTAATTCCCTGATTCATCAATGCGCTAATAGCTCGGTTACAAAAGAAGTGATTGAGTATGAAACAATGGGCTAATAGCGCAGAATTTTCTGTGAATCTGCAGGTTTTACAAAAATGTGAAGCAAATTGCTGAGAGATCAATCTTCTTTCACGATGCTTATCCTGGCTATATATTTCAAACGGTCATGAGATTTTTCTTAACCAAAAAAAAAAAAAAAGTTTCCCTTCCGAAGTAAATGATGTTTTAACGATTGAGAACCAAAATACAGTAGATATATATATAGTGAATGGCTCAGGCCAAAATTGCACCCTGAAAATAGTTCAGAGCCATAATTGCACCTTTACCCATTTTTAATCTTCTTTTCAATTACTACCAAACAAGGTATTAATACTATCTTTGGCTAACCAGATCTTATATTTATTATAGGAGGTAGTAATACACTGTTGCCACATTTTCTATGCATCATTTCTAGAGATTTTGACCAAAGTTGACAAAACTTCCAAGAAACATTATGAAATGAACCAACAAGGATGCTTTATATGTATGCGTGTATATAAAACCATCAGAATATGAACTATTCATAAAAGAAAAGGACAACGATTTACGCGTGCCTCTTTTCCGCTCCTGCTGGAGCCCTTCCAATATTCTTCCCCGACCCCATGCATGTGCTAATGCTTTCACACACTGAATTTCTCTGTCCATTATCTGATTTATGATTTTTATGTGTATGCAGAAGTCTCACACACTCAGTCTAAATAAAATTAATTTATTTTATTATAATTTTAAAAGAGAAAATTTCAGAAAAATATCTTCAAAATTTGAAAATACCAAATTAGTAATTTCCTACTGGAGTTGTGAATTGCTAACTATGGTCAATACCTAATCTATTTTTTGATTTTTTTTAATGTTTTTTTATGTTCCCATTTAAAGAAGAAAAATAATTATAAAATAAAAGTGGAGAAAAGGTCAAGGAAAAAATCAAAAGACGACAAATTTTGGACCCACGTAAAAGGGGGAAATGCAATATAAAGCCAAAGCCTATATATATAGGCTATAGCACTATTTAAGCAGAGTACTATTCTAACTTTTTTTTTTTTTTTGACCTGAAGTACTATTCTAACTTGAATATAGATGATTGATGTCCAGAAAAAATATCACAAAATAGTGGTATGTATATAGGCGTCCGATTTGATGAGGGGGTGATTTCATTAAATATCTACTGATTTCTCACAGCTTTTATTCTTCCTTTCTGATCAATAGGATGAATTATTAATTGAATGGGTTCCCCGTGATATGCAACACAACACAATATTGCCCGAGCAAACGTAGGATTTGTTTATAATAACAATTAGAGCTTCTGGAAATTAGCTTCTCAATTATAATTTGTAGTATATTAAATAAGTTTGTGAAAAAAGTTTTATTTTAACTTAGGTGAATATACTTATCAATCATAATTTCAAACAAGCATTTGAGCTTAATTTATCTATGGGTAACAACAATCAAGGACTAGAATCACCTGATTTTTTTCTAAACCCGGAAATCAAGAATTTTTATGGGGATAATTGATAATTAATTGATTGATTGATTACAAAGGTAAACAGTCATAGGCTAATGGTTGTATTTGTATACATTGACAAGGTCTAACAATTTGATAAGGATTAGAAAATTTAACTAAGGATTGACGTGTGTAGATGTTGGATTCAAGTGGGAGATCTGTTGCCTAATCACCCTCAAAAGAAGCCACCAATAAATACTAAACACAACTATAAATAATGATAAATGAAAATTTCAAAGACAGCTTAAAAGTACATGGAGAGTTAATTTGTTGGAAATAAGCGGTAACCCAATTGGAAACTTTTCATTATTGAGAGGAAGAAAACTTGATTTATTTTTAATTCTAACCATGAACGCAACTATTATATCCTTTATTGGGATCTCTTTGAGAAGCTCCTCTAGTCCATAATATAATATATATTTTGGGAGTTGATCTTGGTCCTAAAGACATATTTTTTTTTATATTTTTCAATCTTTTTTTAATTAACCCATATTGATTATCTCTCACTAATAATTAAGAAGGAGAGAGAATGAGTGAATTAAGGAAGATGATTAGGATATTTTAGAAAATATATGTAATATTAACTAACTTTTTTAGTTTAATATTTTATATTTTATATTAAATACAGGAGAGAATATAAAATACTGTGTGTGTTTTTTGGCTTTACCCGCGAAACAACAAATAATTATGGATGCATGATGACCCTTGATTCATGAATCTATGGCTATCTACTGTTCAAAGCACTCGTGGAATTGCAGTTTCGTCAGTAACTTGTAATTAATTAACTGAGTGGACACAATAGAATTAGACAAGATAAGGATGAAGATCAATTACAACACTCGACCAAAAGAATCTACTTTTGTGGCCATCCACGTCTCTTGTTATAATTCCAACACTCTGATTAGAAATCCGTGCAATAATGGAATTGGCTTCTCTTCATTACCATTCATATCCTTGTCCTCTCTTTTGCTCTTCTCTTTCCTTTTCAACCATTGGATCAAAATTTTAATAGTTTAGATTTAACATCTTCTAAGAATATCATAATAATTTTATTTAAAAAATATATAAATAAATATAAATTGTCAAAATTTTTTCTGAACAGTTGGTAACTGTAATGAAAAACTTGGAAGAAATTCTACAATGATAATAATATACATCTTTTCAGATTAAATTTTGTCAGTTTATATTTTTTATATATATCCTTAAGTAAAATTATAATAATATTTTTATAAGATGTTAAATATGGACCATTGATACTTTGATCTAAAGGTTGAGAAGGGAAGATGAGAGTAAAAGAGAGGAAAAGGGTGGGAATGACAATGGAGAAAAGCCAATTCCGTGCAATAATATGCATATTGGGTATTCTCCAAGCCAATGAAAAGTCTAATCTTTTACTGAGATGATATAAGCCATATATTTCGCTGTGTGACCCACAATTTGGACCCAATCACTTGACATTTTTGGTCATCAATCATCAATTTACATATGCATACAAATATATTCACGCGTGCCGCTTTAAATTAAGAAATTTCATATTCATATTTAATATTAATTGAGAATATAAAACAACTTACATGCACAGCCAAAAGTTTTAAAATAGGTAGTGGTGGTGGTAGGAGGAGGAGGAGGAGGAGGAAGAGCTTGTGGAGGAGGAGGAGGATGAATAGAAAGAGCTACATGGTGTCTTAACATAATAAAGGAGAGAAGGTAGAGGTCGATGAAGAAAAATAAGAAACAAAATGAAGAGGTGATCAAGAAAAATAAGAAACAAAATGAAGAGGTGATTTAAATAGAGTGGAAATATACTTTGAATGGGAGTTATGAAAAGGTATTTGGTTGTCAGGCCAAAAAAGGGTCAGAGCCACATACTTCGAATGGGAGTTATGATATATAGCCCATCTATTTCCCAGTGCACCATTGAAGACCCATGTACTAGGTGCTTTTGGTGGTCAATGGGACCTCTATTAATTTTCATCCATTTGAGTTAATTATTTATTTAGTTTTATCATTAAGAAACCCATCCCTGAAAATGTGATCAATTTTTAATCTTCATTTCAACTATCACCAAACAAGGTATTAATACTACCTTTGGCTAATGAGATATATTTATGACCACATTACTATAGAAAGTACTTTTAACGTCGATTTTTAGACCCTTTTAACATTTTTTTATAGGAAGATGTCTATGTGAGTGGCGCAGTAAATAATGGCAATAACGTTCATTAAAAAATAGACATCTAAAGTGAAAACTTTAGGCGTCCATTTTTGTTTACGGACGTAAAATTTTTATTTTGAAAAAATATTTATTTATATTTTTCGTTGCCCAGCAATTAAAAATTATAGAAATAGGATCGAAGAATTATTCATAAGCCACAATGTCCTTACACATGGTAAGGAAACATCCAGCACTAGCTAATTAAAGTGTTAACTCCTACTACCTAATACTATGTACAATAACCACCACGAAGTATCAAAAAGTTATTTACTACACAACTATACTAACTAATATAAAAATACACTTTATTGATCTATGTGTTAAAGAAGATGTCCAGCCAAAAAGTCTCTGATCAAATTAACATCTTCATATAAGTAGGCAGCTTCATCATCAAAATCTGCAAATTAGGAAAAAAAAAACTTAGATAAAATAAATAAAGTGAATGAATTAATTAGCAATTCAATTACAATATCCAAAATATTTTCATTTAAGAATAAAGAAGTAATTACCTATTGAAAATCACTTGTAATTCCGCTCTGAATGATGTTATACATATAAAGCATAGTATAGTATCTACATTCAATACTCCCTAGTAGTTGTCGAAAGCACTATAAATCAAATGTAAATAGTTAAAATCAATAAAGACATATCTAAAACAACTGTCAATGAAAGAACTTGAATTGAAACTACTTATTTTTAGATAAAACCACTTCAGATCTCTAATAGTTTTACCCTCGCGTGACCTACCAAGAAATCTATATGTCTTGCTTGCACTATCATTAAAATGAAAATTCATAGAAATTAGAACAATTCATTTAAGTCAAGAATCAATAAAATACAAACAAAAGAACTTACATGTTAAAGACGGATTTTATTTTTTTGTCTGGCTTTTTACCCAAAGAATCAAACCAATAGATGGTGTTGAGATGAGGATAAACAACACACAGACTCCAATAGTAACTATAACAATATATACAGATTAAAATGAAGTTAGATGACAAGGCAATTATTTCTTAAACATCTTATATAAATAAAATTAAAGTACATAGCATTGAACAGTTGATGCTAGATAATAACAAAATTTGGTCTGTCCCATTATGTAGCCCACATAGCTCATCCTTACTTCCAAAGTATTAGTATCCCTTGTCGTATTTGCAGGACATAATAATCCATATAAATCATGTCTTTCCATATTGATGCATACACTACTACAAAAAAAAAACTATAGACGGTGTTTAATTTTACAAATATCATGACATTTGGAAAACGCAGTAGCTTCCAGCGTTATAAAAGTAACCTATGGTGCTTCTTAAATTTCTAAAAACATCATAGGTTTTTTTTAAAAAAAAATACACTTCTTACAGCGATTTTGTAGAGAAGTGACATAGGAAGTGATGACCTCCTACAGTGCTTCCCTGGCTTCTCCACAAAAGCGTCATAGAAGGTCGATTTTAAAAAAATAATTTTACGTAATTGTTTTCTTTTTCCTAATGAAACCCTCGATCTGTATTTACATTCAAATCTATCATCAAACTTGCAGGTCTCCTTTGTAATATTGAATTCCCATCTTCATCTATCAAGCATGGAAGAACTCCAAATAAATACTTGAAAAAAATTAAGCATACGTATAAGATTTATGACAGATTTTAACTTAAAAGAAGAAGAAGAAGAAGATATACAGATTTAAGCTCAAAATTTAACAAACTTACAATGTATAGAAAGTTTAAGAATGTAGAGTTGAAACTTCAAGTAAATACTTGGAAAAAAAATGAAGCATACATATAAGATTTATGACAGATTTTAACTAAAAAGAAGAAGAAGAAGAAGAAAACGTACAGATTTAAGCTTCTGTACATAAAAAACACTTAAAAGCTAAGGGACTTTTGTAGGAAATGAGGACTAAGACAATAGAGTGGGGACTGAACGTATAAAACAAGATGGCGGAGTAATAGAGTTTTAGGAAATTGGGAGCTGGAGAGCGCACGAGGAAAATGATAATGAAAAATTGGTGAAAAGTTAAAATAGAACCTTATATAGCGCTTGATGTACAAGTGGCATACAAAGTATAGAAAAGCTTCAACGCTTTCCTAAACAAGTGTCATAACTTTCAATAATTGAGAAAAAAAAAACAATGACCTGAATTGAACAAGCATCGTTGAAGTCAAATAGATATATATTGCCTTAAAAAAATTTGTAATATTATATAATATATATATATATATATATGTATGTATGTATGTATGTATGTATGTATGTATGTATGTATGTATGTATGTATGTATGTATGTAAAATATTATAATATTATATATTAAATATAATTGCCTTGGCTCAACATTGAGCCACGACAATTGATATTGCCTTACTAAGGCAATATATTGCCTTAGCATCGACGCTTCATCTTGAAGTGCCAGCTAAGGCATATTTCCTTAGGCAATATATTTCCTTAGCATCAATGCTTCATCTTGAAGTGCCGGCTAAGGCATATTTCCTTAGCGCCAGCGCTTCAGGATGAAGCGCCGGCTAAGGCAATAATGACTTTAGCCGGCACTTTATTTGAAAGTGCGGGCTAAGGTGCACATCGATAATTTTTTTATATATATTTGAAGGACCAAAGAAAGTGCCGGTAAGGTGCACATTGATAATTTTTTTTCTATATATAGGCCAGTGGTTCATGAAGTGTCGGTTAAGGTAATATTTGAAGGACCTTAGCTGGCACTTTCTTTGAAAGCTTCGGCAAAGGTGCACATTATTTTTTTTCTAATAATTTTTTTTTGAATTCTTGCTATTGTTACTGGTACTTTGGATGTGTATATATGTGTGTGTGTGTAGTTACATTATTTAGTTAATTATCAGTGAATCCACATATACACATACTAACATATCTATATATACCATAACTTGGATTCTTTTGCTAAGGCCAAATTATTCAACCTTGACCGGAATCCAAGGTCACATATGGAAAATATTATAAAAAAATTGGATTTAGTTTTATATTTAGTTAATTTATTTTTAAAATTTTTACTTATTTATTTTTACTTCATAATTAAACCATTAGAAACAAATAAGTATGGGAAAGTTTGGTAACCACATGTTCATTATTTATATACAAGCTAAGAAACATTTAATGTTCAGAATAATTTTAAATATTTTGAGTTTTACACCAACTATAACGCTTTGCTACAAGCGTTATAGTTGATACTTAATTTTTTTTTTAAAAAATAAAGGTCTTGTATGATGTTTCTTAAGAAAGTGTTATACAATCCTACCACTAAGTTACGACATTTATAATAGAAAGCGTCGTAGCTTATAATATTTTTTCCCCTTATAAAAAAAAATTACCTACAACGTTTCTTTAAGAAATGCCATTAGAGATGTGCCATTAAAAGCATCTTTTGTAGTAGTGATATATGGTGGAAAGTGCTAAAATATAATTAAAATGATAAATGAATTATTAAATGTATGAAACCAAAAAACCACTACATTAATTGAAGGAAAAAAAGAAAAGAAAAAACCGACTAGATTGTAAATTTAACCTATTCTACATCTATCTCTTCCAAATGAATGAACTCCCTGATATCTTTCTTGTCAATGGTGAAGGGATAAGTCAATGTTAGGCATACAATCCCTAGAGGCATCTGCAAGTCAATCTAGTAAATGACTTTTGTGGAGTTGTTGCAGTTGTGCTAAGAAGGGACATTTTGCTATATTTTGCTCATCCTATTATTAGAACATAAAAAATAGATTATTAGTAGGATGCTGTTAACCTCATAAAATTCCTGTCAAAGTATGTAGTATATTTACCTTTAGTTTTTCATACATTTTAGGTGAATTTATAGATAAATGAGGATAAATGTGCAAAGGTAAGGTGCCCAGTGACACTTGTGATAAAATGATATAAATTATCTGTTTAAGTCCCTAAATTGTATTAAATTTACATCAACACTATTTTTATAGATTTCATTGTGTTGATAGGTTAACATTTGAGCCACAAAGGAGTCATTGGAGGCACAAATAGATGACCAAAAAGTGGGACAAGAGCTTATGAGGACAAAGCATCATGAAAGAGCAAGAAAATGGATGAAGGAAGGCTAAAAAGCTTTATCAGAAGTTTGGTCACGACCAACCATCATTGGCTGCAGCCAAAAGAAGTTCTAGAGACTTTTTGGCTGCAGCCAACCATCGTTGCCCGCGGCCAATGCCTGAAAATAACATAAACATGTTTTGATGACAGTACGGATTCTAGGGCCTATAAATATGAAATTAACACATCAGAGCCTCATTCTAGACCTGGGAGGCACCGTGGAGACAATGCTCTACTAAAGTTTTAGAGCTTGGAGGTGGAGATTGGGCTAGAAGTTGAATATTTGAAGAGATTTGAGCTTTTCCTCTTGGTTTTTCCTCTCCTTTTGATGTATTTCCCTCTTGTTCTGCTTTGTATTTGATGTATGCCTTGTTTCTCCTGAGTTTTATGAACATGTGTAGCTAAAGATTTATTGTTTGGATTGTTTTGAACCTTTGTATGGATTAAGTACTCATTTCCCCTTTATATTTATGTTGAATGGTTGGTTTATGTTGATTTTACTTTGTTCTTAATGCTCCTTGTTGATTGATCACCAATGAGGTTGTTGGGTTCACTTGGTTGACGCATGAGAGGGATAGATTGAATGTAGAACTTGAGTTTAATCGTGTGGGAATTTGAAATCCATGAGAGGGATGGATGGTTTTGTTAATGAGGTGGAGATACACTCATTGACCTCACATAGCCATATAGGTTTTACAATGTAGGCTGGGCTTAATCCTTCAGTTAAGAGATTAATGAACCAATTAAGCTAAATACTTATTTGGAGACTTGAGAGAGTACTTATGGGTAAATTAGTGACATTGGTTAGCATAATCAATCATTGAGAGCTTATATTGTGGGGATTTGAATGATTACTTATGAAATGCAAGGAGGATAAACAATCCTAACTTCCACTGCATCTTTTCTAGTACATGAATCATTTTTTTTATATTTTACTTTTAGTTTATAATTCTGTTTTCCCTCCAACTGTGATAATTGTCCAACTCAAATTAGGTGAAAGTGCAATAGTCGCTACTTAACTGGGTTTTGGAACCAAATCCTTGTGGGAATGATATCTTACTCATTAATTTATTACTTGACATGACCTGTGCACTTACGGTACATTGCGGACATATGCCAACAAATCTCAAGTAATAGTAAGGTAGTTCCTACCATTGGAGGTGTTGCTTAAGATTTTGAGGCCAAAAGATGAAACATCATATTGCCTGATCTAGCGTGTCAACCTCTACATCAGGAACAGGGATTGCACCTTCATCCCCCTCTCAAACACATGTTACACTCTACGTAAATGCTGTGGAATTTGCTTATAATGGTAGGTGATAGCTTATGTGTGAACAAGAGCATCGACAACATCACATAGCAATACGGTATCCGAATAGAGGGTGCAAGGTTCTCCTGGCCTTAGAGTAGGAGAAGGGTCACCAAGGGGTTTCTCCGGCAAGTTATAACTTCCTTTGGTGCTGGGGAATGCTGGGGATTCTTGGGTTCTATGCCCGTCACTTTCAATCTTCGATTCAAACATACATTTCATTTCACCACATAGCTCTATCAATAGCTCTTCTCAAAGCTTGTTGTGAAGTTTGACCTCAAGGTCTTGTTCGACTTTCTCGTAAATCTTGACCACAAGCTCCCTACTGGGTTTAACTTGTGACGAATAATGTGAGGCTCATCCAATATACTTCATGATACCAACTTCCCTTGGCTCCCCTCGAACACAATTGGGTAATCTGTCTTCCTAATCACCGTTAACAAGATGTCCATCTGTCCACTTGGAGTAAACAAACCTTGGCTACTCTGATCTTCAAGTTCATCCTCTAAGATATAATTTATGGACTGAACTCAAGGGGAGATAAGGGAAGTTAGTGTCGCAAAGTTTTTTGGACAAACCTCACATAATTCATCACAAGCTGAACCCTGTAGAGAGCTTGTGGTCAAGATCGAACAAGAGCTCAAGGTCAAACTTCACAACAAGCTCCGAGCAGAGCTGTAGGCAAAGCTACGTAGTAAAATGAAATCTATATTTAAATCAAAGATGGAAAGTGACGTGCATAGAATCCAGGAATCATCGGCCTTCCCCAGCACCAAAGGAAGTTAGAACCCGCCGAAGGAACCCCTTGTCTAGCCTCCTCCTACTCCAGAGCTGGGAGAACCTTACATCCTCTATTTGGATGGCCCGCTACTGCGTGCTGTTGCCGATGCTCTTGTTTACACACAAGAAACCACCTACTATCATAAAAAAATTTCACAGCATTTACGTATAGTAACTATGACATGTGTTCAAGAGGGGGAAGAAGGTGCATCAGTCCCTGTCCCTGATGTAAAGGTTGTCATACTGGGTCAGGGGATAAGATCTTTCATTCATTAGCCTCAAAATCTTATTGGCATGTCAGTAATACCTCCAATGGTAGGAACTACCTTCATATTACTTGACATTTATTGGCATCCTACTAATAATTAATTTTTTATGTTATGATAATAGGATGAGCAAGATGCGGTGAAATGACCCCTCTTGGCATGACTGCAATAGATTTATAAAGGCATTCATCAGATCGACTTGCATATGCCTCTAAGAATTGTGGGCCTAATATTGATGTATCCCTTTACAATTGATAATAAAGATCTCAAGGTGTTTATCCATTTTGAAGAGATAGATGTAGGATCAGTGAAGCTTGTCATCCGGTTAGTGTTTTTTCCTTCAATTAATGTAGTGGTTTTTTGGTTTCATATGTTCAATAATTTATTTATCATTTTATTTCTATTTTAGGTCCTTCCATCACATATGTATCGATATAGGAAGGTAGGAGTTATATAGATTCTTGTGTACATCAAATACGACAAGGGATAGAAATACTTTACAAAAAAGGACACATTATATGGGCTACACAACGGGAGATACCAAATTTCATTGTTATCTAGTACCAATTTTTCAAGGGTACGTACTTTAATTTTGATTTTTTAGAAAGTTTAAGAAATAATTGCCTTGTCATCTAACTTCATTTTAATCTTTATGTTGTAGTTACCATTGGAGTCTGTGTTGTTTGTCCTCACATCAACCACATCTATTGGTTTGATTCCTTAGGTAAAAAGCTAGACAAAGAAATAAAATCGTCTTCAACACGTAAGTTATTTTATTTTTATTTCATTGATTCTCAACTTAAATGAATTTTTCTAATTTTTGTGGTTAACATTTTACTAATAGTGGGACCAAGAGGTATAGACTCCTTGGCGAGTCAAGTGAGGGTAGAATTGTTAGAGATCCGAAGTGGTTTTATCTGAAAGTATGTGGTTGCAATTCAAGTTCTTTCATTGACTATCATTTTAGATATGACTTTACTGATTTTAACCAATTGCTTTTGATTTATAGTGCCATTG
Source organism: Albizia julibrissin (assembly GCA_037074505.1). Taxonomy (NCBI): domain Eukaryota; kingdom Viridiplantae; phylum Streptophyta; class Magnoliopsida; order Fabales; family Fabaceae; genus Albizia; species Albizia julibrissin. Next base: position 6,069,443 of record CM073479.1, on the reverse strand, counting down.
ACAGTCAGGGACCATTGAATGCGGCTACTACGTTATCTTTTACATGTATAACATCATTTAGAGCGATGTTATAAATGATTTTTAGCAGGTAATCAAATGATAATATTTTGGGTATTGTAATTGAATTGCTAATTAATTATTTCACTTCACTGATTTTATTTAATTTTATTTTCTAATTTGCAGATTTTTGATAATAAAGCTGCCTACTTACATGAAGACATTAATTTGATCAGAGACTTTTTGGCTGGGCAACTTTTTCAACACATAGATCAATAAAAGTGTATGTTTATGTTGGGTAGTATAGTTGTGTAGTAGACAACATTTTTTACAACCCTTTGTGGTGGTTCTTGTACATAGATGGTAGTAAGAGTTAATTAACTACTGCTGGATGTTTCCTTACCATTTGTAAGGATATTGTGGTTTATTCTTCGATCCTGTTTTTGTGGTTTTCAATTTTTTAAGCAAAAAAAAATATAACAATTTTTTTTTAAAAAAGAAATTAGTTTTTACGTGAATAAACAAAAGGGATGTCTAAAGATACTTTAGATGTCCCTTTTATAATAATGGGACACCTAAAGTCCCCACTTTAGCATCCCTTGTGCCAAAAGGGACGCCTAAAGTCCACTTTAGGTGTCCCTTTTGGAAAAAAAGAAGCCTAAAGTGGATTTTAGGTGTCCCTTTTTTAATGGAAGTTATTTGTTATATTTACTACATCTCTCGCATAGACGTCCCCCCATAAAAAAACGTTAAAATGCCCTAAAAAGGGACATTAAAGTGCTTTATGTAGTGGTGTCATTTCTTTACAATATGCAATCATTAGGGAAAGCATGTATCTTTTTATACCCCATACCCATTGTATACAAGATTTTCTTGGCCTCATATATTCATACATACGATTTGGAAGTATACTATTGTCTGGAAACATATTACACAACAATTCAAGCAGTAATGTGAAGCTACTATTGGCCCACCCACAAGTTACCTTTAAGTTGACCAAATGCAATATTCCTATTAGCCTTGTGTACTTACTCCCAGGGTATAAAGGTGTCTCTACATCACTCTGCAAGCTATCATATTCATGTGATTACGCAAATGATTCTACTTCAACATCATAAATTATTTTCTTCATTCTATCTTCATCTATGACATTTGCAGCTTCATTCTTATGCGATGGACAATCAGTTACTTCCTCACCATGCCATATCCACCTTGTGTATTAAAGCTTTATTCCATCATATAATAGGTGATCCCTTATAACATCAACATCCTATCAACTCTCATTTAAACAATTGATATAAGGATAAAAATACATCCCATTTTTTGACGAAGCATTTCTTCTAGCAAAATCAATAAAATCTTTCACTTTATTCTCATATTCTTCATTAGTTCTCAAAGCATTCATCCAACTATAATCTATTTTATTACTACTTAAGCCATTACCAATAACACTCAAGTTTAAAACAATTGTCAATGATGGGATTGCCTTTTATCACTTTTTCAAAAAACAAATCATCAGCATTTCCCCTTAAAAGCAAGACATCCCAAAATTTTAATAACAAGACATTTCAGCTTAATTCAAATAAAACAAACTAACTGAAGCAATTCAAGACAATATCAACAATTTTTTTTAGGAACTAATATGAGGTTATGATGTACACAATTTTTTAGCCAAATAGAGAATCAATGATATATAATTGGGTTTTCTTTAGGAAGCGTGGCTAGTATTAATGGGATGTATAAATGAATACATTAAGAGTTAAATAATGAATTTAATTTTATTTTATTTACTTTCTCATTGAGAACATAATTTCTATCATTTATTCATCATCTTTCTTAAAAGAAAGAATTACAAATAGTTCCTAAATAAAAAAGAATTATCCATGGGTTTTAAAACGAGAGGATTAAATTAGTAGAAGTTAAAAGTTCTATGTTATTGACAAGAAGTACCTAACATATTTTTATATATAAAAATACTACTAATACTCTAATTCAATTCATTGTATCTAATAAAATTTTTAAATTTGTGCTAAGCGGCTTCTCTTCCAAATTTTGAAAAGGAAAAACTTGATCTTTGCTCTCCAAATCTCAAAGGGAAATCCTAAAAAATTTTAAACTTATAATAAATTTTAAGAATTAAATAAACTCTGTCTCCATTGCACAAGCTTGTCCTCATCTTCTTGTGGATAACACAGCAAGCTTATATTTAGATTTCAACTTGAAATATGTTAAATTTAAAACATATAATTAATTAATAATGAAAATTAAAATAATCAGTAGACAAAATTATATGTATTAATAAACAGTCATAATTTGATAATAAAAAATATAATGATTGTTAAATTACACTAGGAGTGTATATATATATATATATGTAGTTTGATAAGGCACTAAATCAAAATTTTAGGAGTGAAATGTGATGGTAATAGGATTAAGCAACATATACTGGGTGTGAGCTGTCATTATCTCTCTCATTGCCAAATCATAACTAAAGCTTAAGGAGGAGGAATACAAATACATGCAAAGTTATAATAAATGCAAAACAAAAATATATAACAAGGAAAGACTTATTTTAAACATACATTGTATTTTTTTAAAAAAATTGAAAGCTCATACTATGAGAGAGGGAGGAGGTTGACAGCGGTATAATAAAGTGAGAGAGGGATGGAGTCCAACAGCGCTACAACACCTTGAGAGAGGGTGGGAGTCCGATTGCGTCAAAGATTGAGAATGGAGAACGCCAACCACCTTCAACAGTGGAGAGGGAGAGAGGTGGATGGCGGATGACAGTGGTGAGAGAGTGACAGCCGGTAGTGAGAGGGAGTAACGATGAAGGGGGGGGGAGAGAGCGAGAGAGAGAGACTATGAGGGTTGGTCATGAAAGGGAGTGACGGTGAGGGACAGCAAAAAGGGAGGGTAAGGGTTGGTCGTGAGAAGGAGTGACAGTGAGGGAGAGCAAAAAGAGAATGAAAAAGAGAGTGAGGGACACGGAGGTGAAGAAGAGAGAGGAAAGTTCTGAACATTAAAAAAAGAGGCCTTTTGGCGTCCCAAATTTGAATTTGGGACGCCAAAACCTAGGGCCTAAGCTGTTTTGGTATCCCAAATTCAAATTTACGGGACAAATTTGTGACACCAAAACTATTTTGGTGTCCTAAATTTAAATTTGTGAGACAAATTTTTGATACCAAAACTTAGCGCCTGGGACGCAAAAACTTGGTGGCTAAAGCTCTTAGGCGTCCTAAAATTGACTTTAGGCTTCCCAAAAAACTTTGTGATGCCTAAAGCTCTAAGTTTTGGAGCCAGGGAATAATGTTTGGGTAGGAAGAGCTTTTTGGGACATAATGTTTGAGTAGGAAGAGCTTTTGGTGTCCCAAATTTGACTTGGGATGCCCAAAATGATGCTTTAGGCGTCCCAATTCAAATTTAGAACATTTAAAGCTTTCCACTTCCTGTCTAGAATTACAAAAATGTCACTTTCTTTATTTTTTATTCTTTTTTTTAAAAAAAAAACGGAGGTCCTTTAAGGTAGTAATATTTATATCTTGTAGTAGTTCTAGAGGGAGTAATACATTGTTACCCCATTTTCTATGCATCATTTCTATAGATTTTGACCAAAATTGATAAAACTTCCAAGAAACATTATGAACTGAACCAACAACGATGTTTTATATGTATGAGTGTATATAAACCTATCAGAATGTGCACTATTCATAAAATAAAAGGACAACGATTTACGCGTGCCTCTTTTCCGCTCCTGCTGGAGCCCCCATTATTCTTCCCCGACCCCAAGTGCTAATGCTTCCATGCACTGAATTTCTATGTCCATTATCTGATTTATGATTTTTATGTTTATGCAAAAGTCTCACACACAGAGTGTAAATAAAAGTAATTTATTTTATTATAATTTAAAAATAAAAAATTTCAAAAAAATATCTTAAAAATTTAAAAATCCCAAATTAATGATTTCCTACTAAACAAAAGTTGTAAATTACTAACTAAATGTGCTCAATACCTAATCTATTGTAGAAAACAAAATTGATTTGGAGTTTTGATTTTTTTTTGAATTTTCCCAGTTAAAGAAAATAAAAAAATTATAAAATAAAAGTGGAGAAAAGGGTAAAGAAAAAAAAAGACGACAAATTTTGGACCCACATAAAAAGGGAAAAATGCAATATAAGGCGAAAGCCTATATATATGCTATAGCACTATTTAAGTAGAGTACCATTCTAACTTGTAGACAGATAATTGATGTCCAGCAAAAATATTACAAAATAGTGGTATGTATATAGGCGTCTGATTTGATGAGGGGGTGATTTCATTAAATATCTACTGATTTCTCACAGCTTTTATTTTTCCTTTCTGATCATCATTAGGAAGAATTATTAATTGAATGGGTTCCGCATTATATGCAACACAACACAATAGCCTGACCAAATGGAGGACGACTTGTTTAAAATAAAAATTGAAGTTTTCAAAATCAGCTTCTCAATTGTAGTTTGCGGTATAAGAGACAAGTTTATTAAAGGAATTTTATCTCGACTTATATAAATATACTTATTAATCGTGATTCCAAAACAACATTTGAGTTTTTTCAGTTGGTAACAACAATCAAGGACTAGAATCACCTGATTTTTTTTTAAAAAACCTGGAAATCAAGAATTTTTATTGGGATAATTGATAATTAATTGATTGATTGATTATGAGGTAAATAGTAATAGGCTAACGGCAATGATTGTATTTGTATACATTGACAAGTTCTAACAATTTCATAAGGGATTAGTAAATTTAACAAACGATTGACGTAGTAGATGTTGGATTCAAGTGGGAGATTTGTTGCCTAATCAACCTTAAAAGAAGCCACCGATAAATACTAAATACAACTATAAATAATGACAAATGAAAATGTCAAAGACAGCTTAAAAGTACATGGAGAGTTTGTTGGAAATAAGAGGTAGCCCAATTGGAAACTTTTCATTATTAAGAGGAAGTAAACTTGATTTTTTTTTTAATTCTAACCAAGAACGTAACTATCCTTTATTGGGATCTCTTTGAGAAGCTACCTCAGGTTCATAATATAAGATATATTTTAGAAGTTAATTTTGGTCCTAAATATAAGACATGTTAGATATGATTAGTTTTGATGATGACAAATATAGATGTCAAATATTAAGCATAAGAAGCTTGCATAGTATACTTTTCTAATACATTGACTAACTATTTGATGTTGCATATATTGTAGATTAGTCAAGCAATGGAAGAAAGAAACTGAGGAATAAGGAACTTGCAAGAATTAATGAAAAATATGAAGATTCAAGTTTTTATGGGTACTGTAGCAAACGGTTACTGTAGCAATTGGGACTGTTTGGCACTGTTTGGAACTGTAGCAGAGTGATTTTTAACAAATCACTCGAGTGATTTGAGGAATCACTTGAGTGATTCAGCAAAAATAAAAATCACTCGAGTGATTCAGCAAATCACTCGAGTGATGTTCAGCATTTCAGAGTCTGTTCATCGTCCAGCTGAGCGAGGTCTGGTTATTTGATTATATCTCTCACAATACAACTCCAAATGAGACCAAACCAATTGTATATGAAACTATACTCCTAATGCGTCATTTGGACACCAAAACCAACGTTAAAGGAGCTCAGATGAAGGAGATATCAGTGTTCGAATTGGACCTTCATGTCAGCGTCACTTTCTGGAACAGTCTTGGTATTTTGGATATAACTCTCAAACCACTGATCCAATTGAGCTGAAACCGGTGCCATATGAACGTAGACTTCCAGAGCTTTCCATTGATATATAACACAGAAATTTTGAAGTCATATTCGAAGAGTTATGGTATCTGGAAGTTGACCTCTGTTTACTGAAGATCTGAAAACGGATCACTCGAGTGATTTCAGCATTCACTCGAGTGATGTGGCATTTCACTTCCAGTGATCGAAAAATCACTGCAAGAAAAATTCACTGTTTCATATTTCACTTCCAGTGATTTCCAAATCACTCGAGTGATATGTCAACTTTTCCAAATCACTTCCAGTGATCTTGAATCACTCGAGTGATGTTGCATTTTCGCCAAATCACTTCCAGTGAACTCAAAATCATTGCAAGAATATTTCACTGTTTGCCAAATCACTTCCAGTGATCTTGAATCACTTGAGTGAAGTTTGAAAAGTTGCAAATCACTTCCAGTGGATTCAAAATCACTGTAAGAATATTTCACTGTTTACCAAATCACTTCCAGTGATCTTGAATCACTCGAGTGAAGTTTGAAAAGTTGCAAATCACTTCCAGTGGATTCAAAATCACTGCAAGAATATTTCACTGTTTACCAAATCACTTCCAGTGATCTTGAATCACTCGAGTGAAGTTTGAAAAGTTGCAAATCACTTCCAATGGATTCAAAATCACTGCAAGAATATTTCACTGTTTACCAAATCACTTCCAGTGATCTTGAATCACTCGAGTGATATTTGAAAAGTTGCAAATCACTTCCAGTGAATTAGAAATCACTCTAAGAAGAAATCACTATTTACAAAATCACTTCCAGTGATTCCAAATTCACTTGAGTGAAATATAGAAATTTCAATATCACTTCCAGTGAACCAGCAATCACTGTCAGAAGCATTCAACGTTTTCAAAATCACTTCAAATGACATTTATTCACTTCCAGTGATATTGCATTTTCTCATATAATGATCTATTGTTCCAGTATACACTTTCCTACATATACTATGATCCATTTGCTTTTACCTTCATAAACAACAACTGATTTTGCTAGTGAAATTCTATTATTACTGATTTCTCCAAATTACTATCAAAATCATAATCCGAATGGGTTCATATGTTATGCAATCTTTATGTTTTTACTTGCTATCATTCTTAGACATTGCTTAATACTTATTTCAAGTGTGAAATAGGGACTCAAGCGTTTGGGTTAAAACTTCAAGTCTGGAGGTGACTCACGACAAGCATCATCACTTGAAGTGATGCAACCCAGAAAGCGGAAATCCTGTCTTTGGTCAATGATCCAACATATTTATGATTAACACTTCATTGTATTGATATTTGATGTATTGTTACAGAAAGAACAATGAAGAGACCATAGAGAAAGGAAAAACCACTTCGCCGAGAATTCGAGCGTCCACTGATAACGGCTAGTTTTTCTGAAGTGGAAATCTGTCAGAACAAGCAGTGCGACTCCAACGGGTATGTTGAGATGCTATCAACAGAATTAAAATGAACAACCAAGAACGTGCAAATAGAAAGCAACTGTATGAATCATATGTCAGAGCACGATCAACGGGAAAATATTTAAATACACTCAACGACCGTGCAAAGCAATGGGACTCCAACCGAAAATGATAAACGTAGTGTTGCCCTTCAACTTGTTCGTTTGCTGTGGGAAGAAATTCTCAGGGGTGTCCGCTCAAGGTCACATATCAGAGAAATGATAAATGAGCCAAAAAAACTACTAGTTGAAGCAACAAAAGTTGGAAATTATGAATTTTTAGCTGAGCTTATGAAGGCTTACCCTGATTTGATTTGGGAGTTCGACGTCAGAATGCAAAGTATAATTCACATTGCTGTTTTGCATCGTCATCCTAAAATCTTCAATATCATACATGCATATAGTGCAAATAAGGATATCATATTGTCATATGAAGTCGAGGAAGATGGAAACAATATATTACATTTGGCTGCAAAGTTAGCACCACCCGATCGGCTTGAATTGGTCTCTGGAGCAGCTTTCCAAATGAAGCTCGAACTTTTATGGTTTCAGGTTCTTGTTAATTCCTTATCAACTATCATCTATGATAAATGGCTAATATGATCCCATCGCCATAGAAATGGAAGTAATTTATGAACAACCTTTTGATATGGCAGGAGGTGAAGAAGATAGTGCAACCATCATTTGTGAATAAGAAAAACTTAAAGGGTGAAACTCCTCGTGACTTATTCACAACAGAGCACGCTCCATTACGAAAAGAAGCAGAGGTATGGATGAGCAGAACAGCTAACAATTGTATGCTTGTTGCAACACTTATTACTACTGGAGTGCTTGCCGCTGCATTTAGCGTACCAGGTGGTATCAATGATAGTTCAGGAACTCCCAATTATTTACGGAACAGATGGTTTATGGTTTTTTCAATATCAGATACAATTGCATTGATCTCATCTTCAGTTTCCATATTGGCCTTCTTATCGATCCTCATATCACGTTATGCAGAGTATGACTTTTACAAGTCTCTTCCCTCAAAGCTAATATTTGGATTGATAACACTCTTCGTTTCTATAACAAGCATGATGGTAGCATTTAGTAGTGCTTTCTTCGTGACATATGACCATGGGTATCGCTTAAAGTGGGTTCCCCGCTTCGTCTTTGTGCTTTCATTTTTACCAATACCCATTTTTCTAGTTTTGAAATTTAGGCTTTTTTATGATATAATATACTCAACATATTATTTAAGCTCTCTATTCAAGCCAACCAAGCATATGCTTACCACTAGCTAGAAAATACAGTGGCTACTTCCGTGTAGTTGTACATCTTTGTATTTTGATTACATCAATTTGTAATATATATTGGCCTTAATTAGATTTGGCAATGTATAATATAATTGTGCATATAGGTTTCTAATCAAATGATTTGATATTCTTAATGACAGTAAGATACTTGACACATTGGCTAGCTGCATACAATATTCATTGAAAATCAACTTAAGTACTGAAGAATAACTGAAAGTCGCTTTATATAGAAAATATAAGGCAACATAGCTACTATGAACTAATTTTGCTCATCCACATGGGTCAATAGTAATAACAATCAGCTGAACCAATAACTTTTGAGATTTTAAAAATTTATAATTTACAAAAGTAACAAGGTAAAAGCAATCACTGCTTTTATGCAGTTGATCTTGATTCGATCACCAATTTTAGACATGTATGTCCATTCTTCTCAATAAGCAAGAGATCATGATGGAATATGATATTAATAAGGGATAATTGGAATGTACTCTAGATGAGTAGGTAGATTTATTATTAATTTTATGATTATCTTTATTAGGACTTTGATTAAAATTTATATCATTTTTTAAACAAATGATTTGGATAGATTTATTTTTTATTTAGTGAAGTTTTTTTATTTTTATATGTATTCTAACACATCTTATTTTGAACAAATATTGAGTTCTCTCCGCTTTCTCCCTAACATCTTATCCACCCGAATGTGGGTGGGTTTACCTAACACAAGGACAATTTAGTCTTTACACGTTATTGTTTTGGCATATAAGGAATATGTGGGCCTCCGTAATAATTTCACATGTTCAAGCTCTTTGGGAATAAAAGATTTGTAAAGCTGGTCATTAGACATAATTTCTCCTATTATATATTACCCTTCCTCATTTGGGATATAGAAGGCCCAACTACACATTGCTCATTTTTGTTTGATACAATGTCAGGATCAGTTTTAGCTTTGGTAGTATTAGAGAAGTTGGAGGGAGTGATGCGAGAAGGAAAGGAGATAATAGATTCCTACGAAGAGTGAGGTAGATATTTGTGGATGGATGGGAGGCGGAGCTTAAGGCCTGCTTAGTACGAGAGATATGGAGAGGAGAGGAACTATTATAAGTTTAATTTAGAGTTAAAAGCTAATTTAATTCTGAAAGTATTCATCAAGAGTCATTTGATTCAAAAAAGAAATAATATTACCTAAATTTAACAGAGTTAGACGGTCATCGATTAATTGACCCACTTTTGCTGAGCTGGCTCAGCCACGTAAGATAGCAATATCACATAGTTCTCTACCTGATACACCACATCAGCATTCATCATCTTCTGATCCTTCCCTTCACTCCTTTCCTTATTCTTCTTCGGAACTCAAACTCCAAGTCCTTCTTCTATAACCTTCATTTACTTCTTCATTCACTCCCTTCCCTCTAACGCTCATCTCTCCATTCAAACCCGGCACCGCCTCTTTCTCCCTCACCATAAACACGGCGCCGCCTCCTTATCCATGGTTGACTCTCTTTCTCAGCCCCTCCCTTTAAACGCTGAAGGATTTTTCTGCGACACCATACGCCGCCGCCGATGCTGAAGGATTTTACTACCGAACCCTTCCCTCAGCAACCTCTTGCTCCTCACCGCCACAGCCACAAACTCACCACCACTGCGCCGCATTCGAGTTTAGGTAAATGTCGATTTCAAAATTTGACGATATGGAAAGTTCGAGGGAGAGGTCGGAGATTTGAAAAATCAACAAAAAAATTTTAGATTCCAATAGACCCTTTTCTAATTTCTACCTCATCAGAGCAACCTTCTTCTCCTCCCTGGCTTTTCTCAAAGGTCGACGATGATAAGCAACCAACAAATTTCATGTATGATTTTTTGTCCATTTTGGAGTTATTGTTGAATGGATTTTGTTGTTTTCTTCCATCTTTTGCTTCGTATGCATCTTTTCAAGTTGGTTGCAAATTCTTGATATGACATAGGGAATTTGATGTTGTTTAGGAAATTTCTAGTTGGTAGATATTGTTAGAGCTTACCATTTGTGATTTTCACATCAAGAAACTGCAACTTGGGATTGTGATTAGGTTGAATGAGAAAGCTTGAAATAGATAAATAAATGTGTGAATGAAGAAATTGAATGTTTGTTCATGGATGGGGATCTTCAAACTAGAGTTCCATGTTTGTGCATGGATGGGGATTGTAACACCCTAAAATTTAATGCAAGGATTAACTTATGGAAACTAGATAATAAACTAAATTATGGAACCTACGAAATTTAAGGAATCTTAAATTAGATAAAGGGAAAAATTAAGGCCTAGTGTGCGTAAATAATAGGATAAAAATATACCTATATGTATATAAATACACACACACCCAAGTCTACCAACACTAAGAGACACACACAAAGCCACATTTGTTCATTTATGAGAGCACACGTACAGCCCACGTTGCATTATAATTCTATTCCATCAATGCAACACACATGGTCCATACATATATTCAAACCTACACCCTCATCATTTCTCTCTTCTCATTTGGCCAACACACACACACATTCATCACTCAATTAACCAATAAATAAAACACTCTCTTCCCTTTTCATTCATTTCAACTTCAGCTCTTCATTCGGCCAGCAGCAGCTGAAACAAAGAAAAGAAAATAGAGAAAACAGAAAAGAAAAAGAGAGAGAGATGAGTGAGAGAGTTGAATTGGTGGAAGGAAGAAAAGTCTTAAAACCTCATATAAAACTCTATATCTTGACCTAGGTGAGTTTCATACATCCTTATCTTATTTTTCCATTGGATTTGAGGCTATTTTCAGTGGTTTTTCTGGTTGTTTGGCTGCTGGAAATAAGAGAAATCGCCGAAAAATTTCTGCAACAAAAACCAGTAATTGTGCATCCCTTTTACGTGTGATTTTTGGTCTCTTTCCTTTTGTAATCTCATCCCCAAACACAAGAAATATATTTAAGAGTATGTAGAGTCAAAATTTTTGAGATTGGAGTGAAAAACCATGGTTGCATGTGAGTTTTCTCAACTTTGTTTTACTGGTCGGAAAATAGAGTTTCTATAGGAAAGTTCCAGAAGCTTAAATAGAGGTTATAGATGGTTTTTTTTGTCTGGTTATTTTTCCTATATAAATTTTAGGATGTGTAGTATGAAATAGAATCAAGAAGAGTATAATTTGGAGTCAAAATGAATGAGTTATTGAATTTTGAAGTCAGCCTGTCAAAACTGACGTTTTTCAAAATCAATCCATTTCGTATTGAGTTTTGACCAACCTAATCATATCTAATATTTATGAAATTTTACATGAGATAATAGACATCTCAAGATTTAAAATGAGTCATAAAATGCATCATTTGGATATATGTAGAGGGAGTTATGATTTTTGAAATTAATGTTCAGAAACAGGTGCAATCTGGAAGTCCAGATTCTAATAGTTGGTTTCGTGGTGTTTTTGAGAAATGAAATCTTTTTCAATGACCATGAAACTTTATAGAATGAAATTTTATATTCTAGGCTTCAATTTGACATATAATTTGTGATATTTGGATTAGTATAATTAGAATTTTTGAAGTTAGTTGCTGTCAGACTATATTTCTGGAAGTCAGATTGGTTTTTGTGAGATTTTGGAAAACCAAAACATCATCAAAAATTATGAAACTTTCCAGATTTAAAGTAGACATTCAGAGATTTAATTTGATATGTGGATCATAATTATTAGATGAGTATATTAGGAGATATGTATTTTCAAAGTTGTGTTCTGTTTCTGAAGAGTAATTTGGAAAAGTTATATTTCATAACATTATGGGAGCAATATGGTGAAACTGGATAGATTTTTATATTTTTTCTTAAAAATATATTTCAAGAGCTTCATTTAGGCTTTGAACTCAGTCAATTTGGAATTTTCTAGAATTAGTTATGATTTTTCAAAGTTGACTGAAAAATCTGCCAATTTTCTGAAAAATAGAAAAATTGCACTATGCAAAATTATATAGTGTAGAAACCGCTGAAACTGAGATAACCGTCAGAATATGATTAAAAGAAATAGTAATACAAATAATAACTAATTACTTGTTAATTTTAATTTATAGGAATTGGTAATAACCCGAGCCGGAGAAAAATTTTTGGATAAATAGTTGGACCGAAAAAGGACCCAGGTATTAACTCTTTCTTTCATACACTATGTGATTATTTATATATTATGTATGCTATTTTTTGTAACATGACAGTGCCTAGGGCACAACATGCAAATAAGCCATGGTCTAAACATGTCGTTTGACTATGGACACGAGTTAAGCTAGGGATCCAAACATGTCATTTGGCCTTGGACAGTATGCATACAACACAAGTTAGCATTTTACATATCATGATACATTGCATATTTATTTATCGCATTTTATATGATTGATTGCATGTTACTATTGAGATTCATTCGAATCTCACCCTTTTTCAACATTTAAAAATATTCCAACAGAAAGGTAGCGGCTCTAAGGGCAAAATTGTAAATACCGGTGTTTGAGGTCCCATTCAAATGAAACTGCAGTTGGTTATATTTAGTTTTAAATTTTATTTCTGTTGGTCTCTGTATATATTTTTCAAATCTTATGGGATTTCCTGTAATGTAAACAAGCACTTATTATCAGTATATTTCTGCTATGTCTGTATGCTTATGAACTATGCATTTATTACTCTACAAATATTAAAATGTTATGGGATTTGACAGAGATGATAGTATCAAAGGTGGGGAGAGGTTTCTTACTTTCTTTGCTTTTTTTAAGGATGATCATAACGACGTGGCATATCATGTGGCATTGCTGTCTCATGTGGCTGAGCCACCTCAGTAAAAGTGGGTCAACTAATTGTTGACCATCCAACTCTATTAATTTGGGAGCAACATTGCTCTCTTTTTTATATTTCCTGGACAAATTAAAATTACTCCTGAAAAAACTTCTGAAGCAAAATTACCATTCAGTGAATACTTTCAGAATAAAATTGGTCTTTAACCCTAGAATTATTTTTTTAAAAAAAATGAGAAATAAGGTTATAAAGTTTTAATCAAGGGAAAATGTAAGATAAAATGGTAAGAAAAAATTAATTAAAAATTTTTAATCATATTTCTCTTATTTTTTTAAATCCAACTAAATTTTTCCCCCTCCACTAACTTTCCCTCACCTCCCTCATTCGAAACAGCCCTTAGAGAAGGAAATTGTGTGGCAGATTGGCTTGCTAAATGAAGCTTCCTTCAAATCAACACCATTTAACAACTGCATGAGCCACCAGGAGGTTTAGACAGTTGGTTGTATAGGGATTTGTTTGGACCATATGGATTTAGAAGTTGTCTCTTTTAGTTTACCCTTATTTGGGCTTTACCCGCTTTATGATAAAGAAAAGAAAAGAAATGGCTATGTCTTATTTTTTAGACTAAGTATAGATATTTTCTTATTGGAGAAGGAGACAATCATATTCATGGCACATTTTGATAATAAATATAGACACCTCTTCTAACAAATATTCAAACTTTAGTTCGTCATATTGTAAAGGATTATCACCTTCCGCTAAACCCAACCCTCATTGATTTGACTAGGTCATTTTGATGGGTAGAATAAGGATAATTTGATAATTGGGCTAGCCTAATGTCTTAAGGCGCAAAAGAAAGAAGTATCCTCTCATATGTAGTTTCTCTTTCTTTATAAGCCCATTATTTCAATTGCTTCTAGGTAATCCATGAATCAATGAAAGTTAATTTTAGAGTAAAGTAGCATTTAACATATTATTTTTAGTAACACTTTAGTTGTATTTATCATGCATCTAGCACCTCTTAATGTTATTTTACAATTACATCACACTAACTTTATTTTAAAATTATGCACTATAAATACATCACACTAACTTTATTTATCATTCATCTAGCACCTCTTAATGTCATTTTTGCTTATCTCCATAAGTCGAAATATTCCAAAAAATAAAATTTCTATGTGGATCACGAGGTAGAAGGAAAATATTAGGTAGGCCAGAGTAAATTAGATAAAAATAAAATGAAGGGAGATAAGTAAAATTTTAATCAAATTAGGAAACAAAATCAAAACTAAATTGAATTGAATTACGGGGTGAAAATAAAATGAAAGGAAAAAAAATATCAAGAAGCGAAAGTCAACACACATACAAACTCACACAGGCTTCTTTCTTTTAAGCGGGACTATAAGCCCTTTTATTTAAGGAAAGTCAACATATATATAAGAACATGAGTTAAAAAAAAATACAAGCTAAGGCATAACAATCAGATGTGCGACCCGCTTCCAATTCTAGCGTTCAAGGTTCCGCCTCTACATGAACCTGCATGTAAACTAAAGTGAAGAATTAATACATACAGAGATATCAGATATATTAATTAAGAAGAACATACATAGCCTATGTGTAAACCCTAACTGTAAAAATAAAAACAAAAAACAAAGAATTTCATTTACCAGGATTAATGATTTCAATGATTCCCTTGCTTTTTGGATGGTTTAGTTCGACCATAACCAATACTTGTTCCAACAGTATTACCTCCTCCGTTTGAAGAACCCTGTCCATCAGAATCCATGTGCAACTAAAACCACCAAGTATCCACAAACAACTCTATATATATGCTTTGAGATCTACAATCTTCTATTTGTGTTTTTGCCTTCAAGCTTAAGCCCTATTTATGGCTCTCTTCTGTGATGATGAACAGAACACACAGATTTCATGGTAATGTATATAAAATTTTTCTGAAAATGTATCCCATTTTCATTTTAATTATATTGTATTGAAGTTTTGTACAAATTTCACAAATAATTAAGGTTCCTTACCGTATTTGTTTTGCTCGGCTATGTCGTGTGATTTTGTTTACAAGCAGTGCTCATCATTTGCGGTGAGATATTTCAAATACAATTTCAACATTTCAAATTTAAAATTTTAAACAAATGTTTTTTCAGTAAAAAAAATCTTTAAAAAACTGACACTTAAAAATATATAAAAAAATATTTTAAATAATTTTTTTTTGAAAAAAATAAAGTAAAAGAATTGATATGAACTATCCAAATTAGATCTGGAGAGTGTGCAATGATGATAAGTTTTCAATGATCATCACTTTGCTTAGTACCCAAACTTGTTCTGTTACACAAATTTGTGTAACAATTTATATACAGGCTATCCACTAGAAGAACATATGCTAGTAATTCAAGTAGCATAATGTGAAAAAAATTTTGTCACTTGGGGTATAAAGTCCATGATGATCTCCTAAATGAGAAGAGAAGTCGGGTGCCATGTGAGCTGCAAGCTTTTAACAACAATTAATTAGTTTTAGGTTATTATCATTATTGTTCTTTATGGTTTAATCGAATTTTGATTTTGATTTGTTTAATTTTAAATAGTTGGTTTTGACCCATATATCTAATTTCATAAAGAATTGGTTTGAATTTAAGTATAGAGATCAAAACTAAAACTCTTTAAAAATATAGGGATTAATCATAAAACTCAATACCAAATTTTACGAAAGTATACCAAAACCATTTCTTTAAAATTGCATAGAGGAAAACCAAAATTTGATTAAATAATTAATTTTTTACGCTAGATAAAGTACAAATTGAAATTTCATAGGATTCACTGGAAGCACTGTTAATTTCAACTATAGCTACTAGTCGTAGGTTTGACCCTGAATGATAGGAATCTCTTCTGGAAAATCAGGAAGTTAAAGAATTTTCACTGCAAATGAGAGGAAACATAACCCGTCCGTTGGGCAGTTGACAGGAGTGTTGAGGGGAAGTTTCAATTTTTCAGATTACAGAATTTCGCATCTCTGCGGAGGTTTGTGGTTGTTAGCGTCTGAAACGGCTCATCGATAACACCATTGTGCCCTTGGCTTCTCCGCCGCTGGGCTGATGTACTTAAAGCTGAACGTGAAACCGCCCATATCCAACCCAAACTCGAATTCTAAACCCTCCAACTCCGACTTATGTGACGGTGACGGCTATCGGGATTGGGATAAAGAGCAGGAGCAACAGAAGAACCGTGAGCGTGATCGGTTGGAGAAATTGGCAGAGCGGAAACGGCCATTACGAAACATGTTTAAGATTATTTTAACGGTTGTGACATTTGTATTCGCTTGCACACACAACTCAAAATTACAATAATAAGAAATTAACTTTTATATGTCTGTGTAGTTCAATTTATATTATTATAATGGATAAAATATATGTTTTTAGTCTTTTAAGTTTTATATGACTTATTCTTTTAGTCCCTTAATTTTATAAAATATATTTTTAGTTCTATATTTCTAACACCATTAAAGTTGTTAACTAAAATTGTTGACACAATAAACTCAAATAATGATTGTGCAGTCAACAAAATATATTCAAATTTAATTTTTTTAAAATACTATATTTAGATAAGTAAACTAAAATAAACCAACAAATCATTGCAAATGAAATCAAAGTTTTACTATTTATATTATTAAACTAATATATTTAGATTATTAGACAGAAATTTTTAATACAAATATACAATCGAAGTTTTGATATTGACTTCTTTATTATATTTTTAGATATTTTTCAATTCATGCATATTTTAAATTTAAGACTAATAGCATTTATTTGCACACTCATCACTTAAGTTTACACAAAATCATCACTTGAATTCATTGCATCAGTGTTTTTTTGCTAACAGCATTAACAATGTTAGAATTATAGGACTAAAAGTATACTTTATGAAGTTAAGGGATAAAAAATATACTTCATGTAAACTTAAAGGACTAAAAATATATTTTAGACTATTATAATTTTAATCGTATTGCATTTGGTGAAAGCTCAAGATTGAAATAATGTATATATCCATAGGGAAAACATATGATAAAATATTATTATATTTAATTTACAAGAATTAAGGAACATAAATATATGGACAAATAAACCATATACACACACAATGGAAAAGATTCTGAAACTTCCTAGCTAGCTGCAAATAAACTTCTATAGATTACTGTTTACATTATTGTAATCTCCAATTAATCAAATATCACACAAAAGTAAGACATGAATCAATTCAAAAAAATAAATATAAGATGGAATCTTCCACACAATAAACTTTTTCCTTCGTCCATTTGCAGCACATATAGGTCCCACTTCTACATGAACCTGCATACATGTAAATAATGACCGAGAATTAATACATATATAAAGAGACATTATGTTATTAGCTAAGAAAAAGCTAGATGACATAGGAGGAACTACTGTGAATTGAAGTCCCAAGGAAGGAAGTCCCATTGATAATTAGGAGTATGCAATAACAAGTTACAATATGTAAAAGATAACAATACTTCATTTATCATTGGGATTCTTTTGATAATAAAGTCCTTTTTCTGGGACCTCATAGTAATTACCCTATAACATAATTGTAAGAATAAGGACTAATATCATTGTTTGTCCTTATAGTTTAATTACATTCTGATTCTGGTCCCTATAATTTCAAATAATTGGTTATAGTTTCACAAGGACTTGGTTTAAGTTTAAAAATATAAACCAAAACATAAGGACTAGTTATTAAACTAAAACTACATTTTTATGAAACTATATACATAGAGACCAAAACCAATTATTTAAAACTATACATGGACTAAAACCTATATTTGGTCAAACTATAAGAATTAAAATGATATTAATCCCAATAAAAAAGAGATAAAGACAACTTATTTTGATTACCCGTAATATTCATTTCAAGAACCATAACCAATGCTATCTCCAATAACCTTAGGTCCATTTGAAGTTGAATTCCCTGAAGAACTCTGTGACCTATATGTTGAACCATAACCAAGACTGTCTCCAATAACCTTAGGTCCATTTGAAGTTGAACTCCCCGAAGAACTCTGTGAACTATATGTTGAACCATAACCAAGATTGTCTCCAATAACCTGCTTTCCTTTTGAAGTTGAACTCTTCGGTGGACTATAGTAAGTAGTTCCATAACCAAGATTGTCTCCGGTAATATTCTTCCTTTGACCCGAACTCATCTGCTAATTAAAAGCACCAAGTGCCTTACAACCTTCTTTTGTTTTTGCCTTAAACTTATGACAATCATTCTGTATTTATAAGCTAACCCAGAAGCATATGCTTTCCTCTTTAATGAAAACGCAGTAATATTTCATGGAAGAGAAAGTGAAAATTTTCTGAAAATATCTCCCATTTTCTTGTAAATTTTTATTGAAGTTCTCTGCCATTATTCCTAAATTATCCAGGTTGCTTATCGCATTTGTTTTGCTCGTATGTTCTGTGTGTGTTGTTTTGGGTACAATTTATAAAAGGAACTTTACATGAAAATTTTCAGAAAATGCACGAGTTTTCTCTTTTACTAATTCAGTTATGTGAGCTTCAGGAAATGATGAGTTTGACATTTCTGTACAACTTTTAAGCCCATTGTCTTAAATTAAATTGATATCACACACATTTACTATACCAATGTACCAGATAATTAATATATCCCAGTGACACCACCTTTTAATATTGCAAAATACCTTAGCTTCGTGCTTCATTCACCATTTTGTGACTGCATGTAATTATTATATTACCACATTATATTTAATTAAGGAACAATAAATATTGTCTTGATGTCTAGTAATACTTCGTCATCTCTTCTCTCTCTCTCTATATATATATATATATATATATAGGTGGGTGGGTGTGTGTTCTGTAGTCAAGACATTTATATTTATCTAATTTATTTATAACTGTTTAATTTCTGTTTATAATAGACTTTTTTTGTAAGTTATATTATAATAAAAATTTAAAAATACGTAAAATAATATTTTTAGTAATTATAAATTTATAATTTAATCTACCTAATTTTGTTCTGGCCCATACTTGTGTGTGTATATATATTGATAAATTGTGTGTTTATATATAAAGGGAAAAAAGAATGAGATATTTGAATTTCATATTTTTATACCAAAGTTTTGTGCCTAACCCACAAATATGATATTATACCTTCGAAAAGCTTGGGTTTCTCCCGTGCAATGGACGGGATGCAAACCTTGAGATATGATGTTGTAGGACTATCTCTGTAATTATTGAATATGTAAATGGTTGCAAATGTATTTATGTTTTCTGTAAGTTTAATTTATTTTAAGCTGTACGTGTAAGTTTAAATATGTTTTTCCCCCTTTGATTTTCCCAGTCGATCACAAGGGTGGTTGGTATACGCATAAGTTTTGAAGTATATAGCTAATGCATGTATTCTACCCGGGGGTGCATACTACTCTCAAGTATGAATATGATACGCACATGGTGATTGAGTGTAGATAACATGAATCATAAAAAGATAAGGATATTGGATATCATGATGAAGTTGAGAATCAAATGTAGCCTTAGTGACACTCCTGTAGCTTTGAAATATTTTGGATCCTAATCCAATATTTTTATTAATCATATTTTGGGGCCCTAGCTTGGGTCCTCTATTTATGGTTTTGCAATTTTAGTGCAGTGCTGCAAATTTATCAGCATGCTTAGAAGGCATTTGTTCCATCCACTGTAAGGAATATACAAAGAAATGTACCAATTATCCAGCATTTGGAAGTTGTCCTATTGAACCTATTGACCATCAACATAGACTTGTTGATGGTAGAACGTGGTAGCTAATAAGTGATCAGGAGGACCTGTAAAACAATAAAAATGTATAATTTGAGTCACATCATTGTCATTAAAAGTTATCCTGTGACTTTTCAATGAATAAAGATTCGACCCTCAACTTGATTAGATGAACCCTTCCTGTAAAAAATAATGTGACAAAACAAGAAAAATATAACAGTATAGTAACTCTGGAGGAAAGAGAGGAGGGGAGCTCAAGATAGCCTACATCAGAAATGTTTGCAATGGTCCATAGATCATCTTGCATTCTGACATCTTCATCTGAACCCTCTTGTCCTTCACCTGCACATCGAATAATTTAACCACCACAATTTCATTGGTACTGCAATAGTGGATTACTCATATTCCTTTACAACCTTCATAGAAGTGCCTGTGACTTGAGAGTTATATATTGATGTATTGCTTTGCCATTGCTTGCGATTCTTCTTTAATGTCAAGCTACCAATGCTTCTATTCCATTGGTTGGCATCTTGCTGGCTTTGAGTTACACATCTCTCGTCGGATTGTCTTGTTGAGTTTCTTGAGCAATTTGTAAGGGTGTGTTTAGGATCACCCTTGGGTCTTCAAACGCATACTCAACAGCCAAAAGCCACATTTTGGATCAGCGTTTTTTCAATTGAACTTTTCAAGAATAAGCTGCTTTTAGCCAAGAAAAAGTTATATCATGGAAAGAGAAGAAATTAAATACCTTGTGGAGAAAAAATAATGGATCCCATCTTCTTTACTCTTTAATTGTAAGTAACCACATACATATGCCAACAACTCGGGGCCTGTAAAGACCCGCCTCATATATCCCTTATTACTGACCTTACTCAGAGTAGCAATGTGTAGTTCAGTGGGCACACAGGAATAGCATGAATATACTGATAATATTAATACAATATTGCTTGATTATAATACAAAAGTTTCCCCACCAGGGGTTTACACAATATTTACAGACCTTAATAATTAAAAGGCCTTCAAACAACCAGCAACATTCCTCTTCGTGCATACCTCTTTTCTGATCTCAGCACGTTTCCAATGCTCACATGTCTGAATGGTTGGTTGGGAGGAGTGAGATTCGAGAGAATCTTAGTAGCAAACATTACCACTATGCATGCTAGATATATATGAATGCATGACATGCTTGCCTACACTATTTCATGCCAACATAATGACATGTTACATGCTCGATGTTATGACATACATATGGCCATTGCACAAATATAACAGAGCTTCAACCAATCATACATGTTCCACACAAATAGGCAAAGCAGTGACATAATCAATGCAAGACATATATATCACATACATGCAGAAAAGTAAGTTCACTACCTCTCGGACTTTATGTTCTTCTCTTCTTGTCCCTTGATCCGCCAACTATTGCTCCTTCTTTATCACTTCATGGCCCTAGGCAAGTGATAACATCATTAGAGCCATGAAAAGTGAATACTCAATGACCAACATTAGCCCTATAGGCTTACTTTCGCCCTTGGAGTTCATTCCAATTATATTTGGCCAATTTCTTACTTAAATTCGCATGATAATCAAACTACCAGCATTTTTGACCAAACTTTGGAAAATCATAACTAATTCTATAGAACTCCAATTGAGGTGGTTCAAAGCTCTATTTGAAGACCTTTAATTTTAGTTTTACATAAAAATACTCAATTTTAAACGCCACCAATACACCATTCCCAAAATGTTTCCAAAAATTAACTGTTTCAAATGTTCTTCCAAAAAACAGGGCAGACATTCAAAAATTCATATCTCCTAATATACTTGTCCAAAAATTACAAAATACATTTAACTTAAAGCTATATGTCTCTACTTTAACTCTGAAAAGTTTTAGAATATTTGGATAAGGTTTGCCCTATGAAACATTTCACACAACATCACTGTTTCATATTCTTTCCAGAAAATAGGGCATATCTTTAACAATTCATATCTCCTACTATACTTATCCAAAAATTACAAAATACCTACCAAATTAAAGCTCCACATATCTAATTTAATCCTAAAAAATATCAGAATTTTTAGACAAGATTTATCATATGAAAAAGCTCATACAATTCCACTGTATAGAAAAGGCAGAATCAACATGATGTATATACAAACTTCCTAAATTTCCAAATTTATATACAAGCATCAAAAAATCATGAACACTTGTATACCTACACAATTTTGCCTCCTAAAGCCATTGGAAGCATCAAAATTATCAAATTATAAATCCTCCTATATGAAACAATACAGGGAAGAAACAGAACAGGAAATTAGATTCTCAGAAAGAGGTTGTTGTTTCTTCGATTTCTCTTGCCTAATCACTTCCTTGCTACTCCTAATCAAATGATTAGCTATTTACACACTCATTACACATGATTAGAAGAAATTTGGGCATTAGGACCCCTTAGGGTTTTATCATCCATATTCCACAAATCATCCCAATCCAAGCCAACAACAACAACAACAACCACAACAAAGGCACAAGAAGCATATTTGGAAGTTTACCTCTTGATTTCTTGTTGTTTCTCTCTCTAAAACGTATGGCCTCTCTCTCCCTTCTCTTGACATTTTGCCTTCAATCCATGGATTTGATGAAGTAAAAGAGATTAGGAGAAGCTAGAGAGTGATTAGGAAGTTTAAACCTTAAGATTACAACTTCCTTATCTTAGATTTTGAAGAACCTAGCTCTTTGCTTCCATATTCTCGTTCAGCTCTCTCCCCCTCTGTTCTGTTTTCACGAAAGAATGGAGATGGAAAGATGATAATTGATGATTAAAGGAAGTGTTAAAATGGCTTGCCACGTGTCAGCACCTGGTTGGCTCAAAATTCCAATTTTCGCATATAATGCTTAATCTGACAGAATTTTCATTAAATTTTGAAAATTCATATCTAATTGTACAAATGTCCAATTGGAGTGATTCCAAAGGCTATATGACCCTTATTGAGTCTAGTTTTAAAGAAAAATATAACCTTTGGCCAATTAGAAGCTCACTATTCCCAGCATTTTAATCTTTGAATGTTGTCCCAGAAAATAATTAATTTCACTAGGCTAACTTCAAAAATTCATTTCTCTTTGTGTACAATTCCAAATGACTTATATGACCTATAAAATTAAATTTTGATAAGTCTACTTTCATTCTAGAAAGTTTCATAATTTTTCACCATCATTTACCCATCGAAACATGTCACACAATCATCACTGTCATACCAGGAATTTCACCGGTAGCAAAATTACTTTGTGTTCCACTTTACTATATTGTGTATGACTTCCAATCACTTTGTTTTGTTATTCCCCGAGCTCTTTAGCTCACCAATATAATTTCTTTTAATATTCAAGGATATAAAGGAATTTTGGGGAATTTAAACATGCCTCATATGGACATTTGCTAAACCGGGGCTTAGCAGTCCACTTGATATATGCTTAATCTTATGCCTTTAGTCCCAAAATTTGAGATATTACAGGGCCACTATATTGTGTACATATTGTCATTCTTTCTGATTTAGATTTATTTTTTTCTCCAAGTCTTGAGCAGAAGAAATTATTATTGCCCTAATTGTTGCATTTTCAAGTTCTTGTCATTGAATGGTATTTGTAAAAAAAAAAAAAAAGATTGGAGTAATATTTCAATATAATGTGAATATTTCATAAAACCGAGAAGCATAGGCTTTCCTCTTTAATGAAAATGGAGTAATATTTCATGGAAGAGAAAGTGAAAATTTCCTTAAAATGACTCCTATGTTCTTGAAAATTTGTATTGAAGTTCTCTACTATTTTTGTAAATTATCGAGGTTGCTTATCGTATTTGTTTTGCTCGTATGTTCCTTGTGTTTGTTTTGGGTGCAATTTAACATATTGACTCTATTCAACAAAGGAACATTACATGAAGATATTCAGAAAATGCATTTGAGTTTTCTCTTTTCTTAATTCAGTTTTGTGAGCTTCAAGAAATGAGTTTGACATTTCTATACAACTTTAAGTCCATTTCCTAGCCTAAATTAAACAAATATTGCATACATTTACCATACCAATGTACCAGATAATATATTTCAGCGAGACCAACTTTTCACATTGCAAAATACCATCGAGCTTCATTCACAATTTTGTGACTACAGGTAGTATTCAAGTTTATGTTTTTCTATTATAATTATTAGTTTTTGGTTTGAGGAATTTAATGAATTTTCGTTGTAAATGAGAGGAAACTTATTTCAAGAAGCTATGAGTTTTGTTGAAGGTCACGCGAGTGCGGGACATGTGAAATTCGCCTCCTTTTCACTGTTTTGTCTTTTTGCTTGACTTTTTATTTGGTCATGTAAATATTATGTTGACTCAAATTGCATGAAAATCTATAGACTGATTCAAAGTCAGAAATAAAGTAAGGAGAGGTATGGGAGAGGCAAAAATGCGCTCTAAATTTTAAAAGGGATAAGTTTCAAGTCCAAAGTGACTTAGGATCAAACCCATAAAAAAAAGATATAGAGTTTGAATAGATATAAGTATCTTCCAATTACTCATACCCCTCTCTTAAGTTAAAATTGTTATTCCTAACTAATTTACTCAAGAGGAAATAAAAGTTCAATTTCACTCTAAAATGATTATATGGGTCCAATAGGTATATTCCTATCCTAATGGCAAATTAGAATAAATTCTAATCCCACATTATTTAATCATATGGTCCAATTAAGACCCCTCTTCCAAGACTAATCTAAATTCTTCAATTCATATTTAGTGATGATCAAGCACTAAATAGACAAAACAATACAAGATTAAGTAAACAAAATAACACTAAGCACAGTTAATTGGTTCATTTATGCTCAAATCCTCAAATTAGTTCTTAGCTACTCTAGGCTTAAAAACAACTAACCACACGTGAATTTAATTTCGGTCATCACAGCAAAAGCAAATATAACAATTAAATCCATAATGGAAGGGAAGCAATTAACCCAAACAGCAAAATTCCATTGCCTTTCACTCTGTCTTTCCTTCTCGCTGATTCAGTTCTGGTTTAGATTGAAGAAGACAATAATATTGATTAATGAACAGTAATTCTCTCCCCCTACTCTTGCTCACTGATGCTCTCTATACGCAGCTGCAACCAGAAAATGATTTAGTGAAATCTGAAGCAGAGAAAGAACCACTGTGAAGCCATCTCCTTCATTCGCAAATTCACGTCCCAGCTAGAGGAATGCAATCGATGATGGTGATGAGTCCCAGCTCTCGATTCTGTTTCCCGAGAAAACAGCCGTCTCCTCCAGCTCCTCTTCTGTTTACAGCCTTTCTCAATGAAAACCAACCGCCTCAGCTCTCAAGCTTCTCCCAGAACCCTGTTCTCTTCTTCCCGTGTCGGCTCTCCACTGTTCAGCAATGCTGAAGATCAGCTACTCCCGTAGCCGCCTTCTTCGCGATGATGCTGATCATGATCCCCAGACCAGCCACTCTTACTCGTTCCCAGCTCAGTTTCGTTTATTTTTTTTTTTCTCCACTGAATCCTCCAATCCGCCGCTCCTCCATTAGTTCTCTGTCTGCGTCCTTTGAAGACCTAATAAGTTCCTTGGTCAAAACGAGCGTTTTGACCAAGGGACTTAAATGAAAAACAATAAAACTTTTGAGGAAGGACTAAAATGAAATTTCTGAAATATTTTGGGGCTCATTTAGAATTCCTAAAAATATTTTTTTAAACAGTGACTCATTATTATCTTGAATTAAATTATTTCCATTTTATATTAAAATCATAATATTTAACTAAAATCCCCAAAATGATTCACCAAATTGATTTGCTTCTAAATTCTCATAAAATCTCAGAAATCCTTCAAAACTTGCTTAGATAACTCTCCAAATATCTCTAAAATATCCTTTAAATGTACAAAATATGGAGAGTTATCAAATACAATGGGGAAGAAGTAATCCTAAGTTGTAACCTCTTGAAGTCAAACCCAATTTTCCCAATTTTCATTGTTTCCTTTGTTGTTTTCATAAAAAAAATATCTTTATTTATCTTAACCAAATTCAAATAATTTCATTCAACCTAATTAAGAATATAGTTGCATTAGTTAGCTCGTTTTTGTCATAGTCCTCGTGGGAATGATCTTTACTTATCACTCTATTACTTGACGCGATCCATGCACTTGCATAGCGAACAGTTATCCAGCAAAATGTGTCCTTTAAAATGGAAGGGTTATGTGGCCGAACATGTCCTTGTAAATTGTCATTAGTAATGGTTGTTGACTAATAACCGTGAATGTGACTTTCATTAGTTATGGTTGTTTAATAATAACCATGAAGTAACAATGGTTTTTTTAAAAATATTTTTGAGCTACTTTGTCCTAAAGATTAATTTTTTTAATATTCAAAAAATAAAAAAAATAGTAATGGTTTTCAGTCATCACCACTACCATTGTCCTCTTCCTCTCGCCCTTCCCCCTCACTTAGTGCATCATAGACGTCAGAGGAAGGAGATGAAGGGTCTGACTAGAAGTGATCATATACAACCTGATTATAATAAAGAATGAGGTATAACTTCCTATTCATACTATGGGCATGTGTAGCGAGACGCCTTGTAGAGTGGTCAAGGCTGGCTAATGTCCGCAGTTAAGCCTCCATTTGAGGTGGCGGCAAAAGAGGAAGAGGAGGAGGGGAAGGAGCTTGTAGAGGAGGCAGTGGTGGAGGAAGAGGGTAAGGATGATGAGGAGAAAGAAGAGGGCAAATGAAAAGAGTTCTCTAGTTTTTGACCATGATGAAAGAGAGAAGGACGAGGCCAATTGATGAAGAAAAGTACTAACAATAAAAAGAATAGGTAAGTTTAAATAGAGTTGAAGTATACTTGGTGTTGGACCGAACGAGGTTATGAAAATGTGCTTTATTTAAGTTATCGTTACATGACAATTGTTTATTATGAAATGTCGTTTTTGTCGTTCATACTTTATAGTCAATTATATAACCGTTATGTTTGTGTTTTTGCTTATATAAGAAGAATCATTTATAAGTGTTATGTAATGATTGTTTCAAAAGAATCATAATATTTATTACAAAATAAATTATGGTTATTTTACACCAGTTATTTTTGTATTTTCACGAATTTCGCCTCATAATACATAATAATGCGCATAATTAACCTTTACTTTTAAGTATTATATATTTTTGTGCAACCTCCATCTTGACATACATGACATTTATTCATTATAACTATCATTTATTAAGCGTTATATTCTATCTGTGTACTTGGATCAGGCACTGTTAAACCAACTTCATCCATTTAGTTATTTTCTGTCCTTAGTGTTTCTGATCTTACTTTTAATCTTCTGTCTCCCAGTAAAGTACTCATCATTTGAACTGTTTTATCTCACTATTCCTTGACCATTGTTTGATTCAGGATCTTTCGATGAAGCAGATTATTGGTAGAGATTATGAATCTAGTGGACATTACATCCTTAATGGTCAGGTGTTGTGTTCTGTTACTTGTTCTAGTGGGTCATCCCCTTTTGAGGTCCATTATCGTCTTGGTAATGTGTCATTTTTGTCCCTAAAGAAATTGTATCCTTAGTTTTCTTTTGTGCCTACTTTAGATTATAAGTTGTGTCAGTTTACCAAACACCATTGTGTTTATTTGGAACCTTGAGTCAATAAACGGGTTGTGTCCCCCTTTGAATTAGTCCATTCTGATGTTTGGGGTCCTTGTTCAGTTGCATCTTAGACTTATTTTCGATACTTTCTCACTTTTGTTGATGATTATTCTTGGACAACTTGGCTTTACTAAATGAAACAGAGTTTAGATTGTTTTTTATTTTAATAATTTCTGTACTAAAATTAGCACTCAATTTGGTGTTCCTATAAAAATCCTTCGAAGTGATAATGCGAAAGAATATTTTTCCACTCAATTCACAGATTATATGCACCACCATGGCATCCTTCACCAATCTTCTTGTGTTGATACACCTACTCAAAATGGTATTGTTAAAAGAAAGAACTGTCATCTATTAGAAACTGCCCAAGCTCTTATGTTTCACTCCTGTGTTCCAAAACCATTCTAGGTTGATGCCGTGTCTACTACATGTTTTCTCATTAACCGCATGCCTTCAACTATTCTTAGTGGCAACACTCCATATTCTCTTATGTTTCCCAATACTAAGTTGTTTCCTGTTGATTTGAAGATTTTTGATTGTGTGTGCTTCGTTCGGGATGTCCGTCCTAGTATCAGTAAACTCGATCCAAAGTCTTTGAAATGTGTCTTTTTTGGTTATTCTTGAGTCTAGAAAATTTATCATTGTTACTCTCCTAATCTCCATCGTTATCTTGTATTCACTGATGTGTCCTTTCATGAGTCCTCTTCTTTCTTCAAGTCTCTGGTATTGTCTGAGTCTTCCTCCCCAGTTGATGAGCCTGATTATGTCTTAGTCTATTGAGTCCCTATCTCACCAGTACAGGCAGCTATTCTGAACCTTGATATAATCAATGGTGATGATATGGCAAATATTATGCCTTCCCCAATGCATGCCTTAGCGACTGATTACGTTTATGACTCACCTGCTCCTAATTCCCTAGATCTTGACATTCCTGTCCCTGATTCACCTACTTCTAATTCAGTAGTTCCTGATCCTCTTGTTGACCCATTCAAAGACCTGCACAATCACTCTCAGTAAAGGTATTCACACCCATTGCCTTCCAAAAAGATATGTTGACTATGCCTATCATATCTCCTCCTTTGTATCCTACTAGAGTTTGTCCCCTACTTCCTATTCCCTTATTATTGCCCTTGATTTCATCTTCACCCCTACCACACTTCACCAAGCCCTAGCTCTCCCTGGTTAGAGTGCAACGATGGAAGAAGAAATGATGTCCCTAAAAAAGGTTGGTACCTAGAATATAACACCCCAAATTTTAGGATAAGAGAATTGAAAATAAGCCTACAATAAGTGGACTGCTAAGCTCCAGTTTAGCAAGTGTCCCAGTAAGGCACAATTTTAATCCTTACAATTCTTAACACCTTTGGTGGCATCAAAGGGAAATAAAATGGTGCATTAAAGAGCACATTAAGTGACAAAATAAGACAATGAGTGGTCACACAACAAGACTATGTTGGGAACCCAAATGAAATTTGCCTCTAGTGTGTTTCTTTACGTGACAGTCATGATTGTGTGACATTTTTCAATGTACAAATGATTTCAAAAAAAATCATGAAACTTTCCAGAATGAAATTAGACTTATCAAGCTTTAATTTAATAGGTCATATAAGCCATTTGGAGCTGTACATAAGGAGTTATGTATTTTTGAAGTTAGTCTAATAAAACAGGCGATTTTCTGGGGCAGCTTCCAAAAAAAAATATTCTGGGAGGTGTGAGCTTCTAATTGGCTAAAGGCTATATTTTTACTTAATACTATACTTAATAAGGGTCACATAAAATTTAGAACCACCCCAATTGGATGTCTATACAATTAGATATGAATTTTCAAAGTTTGATGAAAATTCTGTCAGATTTTCAGCAAGGTGCGAAAATGGGAAAAAAATGTAGGGGAAAAATAGTCATTTGGCTAACATAAATCCATAGCCCATATTGTTTCCTTTTTCTAGTGTGTGGGACATCACTTTTTGATTAAGAAGCAAAAGGGGCTTAATAATGAATTCCAAATGCCAAGTTGAAGTATTAAAACCAAGTAAAAAGGGGAAGTTTGAAAAGTCAAAAATTGTAGGCCAAGAGTTGAAGTAGAAATGGCTTATTCAAGAAGCCAATCTTGCTCTTCCAAGAGCCCTCAATTTTGTCCAAGTGAGAGGAGATGAAGGGAAATAAATATACTTGGCCATAATTAATCTAAGAGGAAAAAGAATAGCCAAGTGATTCAAGCACATGTAAATTTACATTAAACAATAATATTATCAAAAGTAAGAGAGATATTTTGGCAAACCATTATCCCTTCTCTTCTCATTATTTCGGTCAGCAAGAAAGGCAAGAGAAAAATATTCAATTGGTTATATTTATTCAAGAAGAAGGAAAAAAAAACAAGAGCCAATCAAAGATAAGCACATGTACTAAAGTAAAAAGCAAGAGGGAGGTATTATGATAACATTTCATTACCTCTTCCTTCCTCTTCATTTACGATCAGCAGCAAACAAATAGAAAGAGAGAAGAGTTCAAGAAGCTTAAAGGCACAAAGAGAAGAGCTAGGGTTCAAGAACTAAGAATCAAAGGTAAGAGGTGTGATTTTAAGTGCTTATGCCTTCTAAATCACTTGGAAACCTCTTCTAATCTCTTCTCCTCCATGAAATCCATGTTTTTCAAGAAGAATCAAGAGAGAGGAGATAGTGAACAGTGACGTTTTAGAGAGAGAAAGCCAATAAATCCAAGGTAAATTCAAGAACCTAGCTTCTTTTGTTGATTATTGATGGTTCTTGGTTGTTGTTGTTGTTGTGGTTGTTTTCCTTGATTTTGTAAATTTGGGAAGCTCAAACCCTAAGGAGTTATGTTGCCCAATTTTCCAATAATCATGGGGGAAAGGTGTTTAAGTGATTAAACAAGTGATTAGAGGTGTAAAGAATGAGGTTTATGGATTCAAATCAAGAAAACACATTTTCCCTTAATTTTCCAGATCTGGTCCAGGGGAATTTTCGTCCTATTTGGTCTGGAATTTTATCAATTTGATGGTTCCATTGAGTTTAGAAGGGAAAATTGTGTAGGGTTCATGTAGACTGCGAAGTGAGAAAAGCCCTAGAATGCAAAATGACCAAACTACCCTTAAAACCCTAAGTTAGGGGCTGTCAAGGGTAATTTCGTAATTTGGGCCTAATTTTGACTAATCTGAGGTCAAAAATGGATTCTACATACAAAATTCTATAGGATTATCCCAGGTCATGATGTTTGGAATAGTACAATTTGACTGGGTACGAAAGGGCATGGACCGGGTTCCCAGGGGTATTTTTGTAATTTTGCAGTTTTGAGTCAAGATAACCAACACCATGAGTTTATATGGATAAATAATAACTCATATATCCTAATTTTGTAATTTTAGAATATACCGATAGCCCAAGCCGGACACGAAGCTGGATTGATTGACAGGCAAGGAAAGGGCACATTCCAGGTAGTAACTTCTTCTTACGTATACTATGTGATTACTAAATGTTGTATATGTCATTCACTATAACATGAGCTAGTGTCTTTGACACACCAATTCGCCATGTTGTGGTCAGGGACCCAACAAGGGCGTCAAGTAGACCAAGGTGCAAATATATAGTTTAGCCTTGGGCAAGTGTACACATAGTTTCGATCATCTTACATGACATGGCATAGCATATCTATATGTTTGAAAGCATGTTACTACTGAGATTCCCCCGAATCTCACAATTTCCATAAACATTGAAAGTTTCCAGCAGCAGACAGCGGCTCAAAGAGCATAATCGTAATTACTGGTGACAGTAGGTTTCGGGCCAATACGAGAGGAGGCGTTGGTTATCTGAAGACCTTTATATTTTTTAAGGTTTGTATTATTATGTACACCCCTATGGGGAATTCTGTATGTAATCAAGCAAGATTGTTTCAATATATCAGTATGTTTATGCTATTTCTATATGCCCACTGAGCTACACAATTGCTACTCTGAGCAATATCAATAATAAGACGGGGTCTTACATAGAATTTTGTTAATCTACCTTATGAGAAGAAGGCTATTGGATATAAATGGGTGTTTGTTTTTCAAACTAAAGCTGATGGTTCCTTAGGATGGTTGAAAGCTCGGCTAGTTGCTAAATGTTATGCTTAGACTTATGGTATTGATTATTCAGAGACTTTCTCCCCAATGGCTAAGTTAACTTCAGTTCACCTACTTGTCTCACTAGCTGCTACCTATAGTTGGGATTTGCATTAGCTTAATGTTAAGAATG
Organism: Albizia julibrissin; assembly: GCA_037074505.1. NCBI lineage: Eukaryota > Viridiplantae > Streptophyta > Magnoliopsida > Fabales > Fabaceae > Albizia > Albizia julibrissin. Next base: position 6,037,436 of record CM073479.1, on the reverse strand, counting down.
ACTTCCTAAACAGTGATCTTCTTGAGGAAGTCTATATGGAGCAACCACCTGGGTTCGTTGCTTAGGGGAAGCATGAGAAGGTGTGCTATCTTTATAAGTCATTATACAGACTAAAGCAAAGCCCCCGTGCTTGGTTTGATAGATTTTATAGTATGGTCAAGAAATTTGGATTAAGCTAAAGCAAGTGTGATCACTCTATATTCTATCAGCAGGCAGATGTGAGCATAATTCTTTTAGTAGTGTATGTCAATGATATTGTGATTACTGGGAGTAATAACTCTGGAATCTCAGAACTTAAAGTCTTTCTTAACTCCCACTTCTAGAACAAAGACTTGGGACCATTGAAGTACTTTCTAGGTATTGAGGTTATGAGAAACAATAAGGCATCCTCCTGACTCAGAGAAAGTATGTCCTCGACCTCTTGAAGGAGATTGGGAAGCTTAGAACTACACCAAGTAGCATTCCCATGATTTTGAGTCCATTTCTGGATCTTAATGATAGCATGTTTGTTAAGCGTCCTGATGACTTGAAGGAGAAGATTGATCCACAGAAACTTAAGCCATTTGCATTTCCTAAAAGATATAAGAGACTTATCAAGAAGCTGAATTATCTGACAGTAACTCGTCTTGATATAACTTTTACAGCCAGTGTACCTAGTCAATTCATGGCATCCCCAACAGTGACACAATGGAAGTTTATAGCATATTTTGTATTATTTGAAAGGTTCCCTAGGTCCTAGCATTCTCTATACTGATTATAGGCATACTAAAGTTGAGTGCTTCTGCAATGTGGATCAGGCAGGCTCAAAGGCCACAAGGCAGTCCACTACAGGTTATTGTGTATTTATTGGTAGAAACCTAATATCTTGGAGAAGTAAGAAGCAAGGTGTTGTATCAAAATACATGAAATTGTGTAGGTCTTTCAGCTTATGAAAGAGATTGGCATTACCACGACATTGCCTACGAAGCTATGGTGTGATAATAATAAAGTGACATTGCACATAGCATTGAATTCTATGTTCCATGAGCATTCAAAACATATTGAAATCAACTGTCATTTTATTCATGATAAGATCAAAGAGAACGCTGTATCTATAAGGCATGTGTGATCGAATGACAAACTGGCAGACCTTCCAATGAAAGCCTTAAATGAGACAAGGGTTGAATATCTTTGTAACAAGTTAGATATTATTAATATATATGTTCTAACTTGAAGGGGAGTGTTAGAATCATATCCCACAAACTCAGAGATTGTATGTTAGAATCATATCTCACAAAATTAGGGATTATATGTCAGCATTATTAGGCAATCATAGCGTAACAGCAGGAAACACATCGTAGCATAATTATCATTAATTACAAAGATACACGCTTGTATATATAAATAGGCTCACTTGAACATATTTTGATTCAAGGGAATTCATAATACAATTTTCCTTCTCACGGTTTATGTAATATCCTGAATTTTGGGACTAGAGGCATAAGATTAAGCTTGGATTACGTGGACTGCTAGACCCTGGTTTAGCAAATGTCCCTATGAGGTATGTTTAAATTCCCCAAAATTCCTTTATATCATTGAATATTAAAAGGAATTATATTGGTGAGCTAAAGAGCTCGAGGAATAATAAAATGAAGTGATTGGAAGTCACACACAATATAGTAAAGTGGAACACAAAGTAATATTGCTATCGGTGAAATTCCCGGTATGGCAGTGATGATTGTGTGCATGTTTCGATGGGTAAATGATGGTGAAAAATTATGAAACTTTCCAGAATGAAAGTATACTTATCAAGCTTCAACTTGATAGGTCATATAAGTCATTTCGAGTTGTACACAAAGAGAAATGAATTTTTGAAGTTAGCCCAGCAAAATTAATTATTTTCTAGGATAGCATTCAAGATTAAAATTCTGAGAAGAGTGAGCTTCCAATTGGCAAAATTTTATATTTTTCCATAAAACTAGACTCAATAAGGATAGCATAGCCTTTGGAATCACTCCAATTGGACATTTTTTACAATTAGATATGAATTTTCAAAGTTAATGAAAAATCTGTAGAATTTGGTATTTTATGCGAAAATTGGATTTTTTTGACCAATCAGGTGCTGACACGTGGCAATCTTTTAACACCTGATTTAACCATTAATTCATCATCATCTTCAGCCATTTGCACGGAGAAATAACCAGAAGAGAGAGAGAGAAGCTTAGAACGAAAATGGAGAAAGGGAGGAGAGAGAAAATTCTTTTCTCCGAACCACTACCGAAACGGCATCCTCTCTCAAAGTACCCTTCAGGAAATTTTCTCTACTCATCGAGATCTTCATTCCTACGGTTTCAGATTTTCATTTGCAGGTGTTTGGTGCCGTCTCCCTTGCCGGAGTATTGCCAGAATTCCGAACCGTTTGTGGAAACGGGTAGAGGTAAGCGTAAGCTTCCTTTTTAACCGATTGGTTTGTCGTTTGGATGAGTATATAGGAAGTTGGGTACTTTTCATTGATAGTTTAAAATGGTATTTTCAATGGATAAATCATGTCTAATGAGTGTTTAAATAGCTAATCACTTGATTAGGAGTAGTAAGGAAGTGATTAGGTAAGAGAAAACGAAGAAAACAACAGCCTTTTCCTAAAACTCTGTTTTTCTGTTCTGGCTGTGACGTGATGAAGGAGTGAGAATTTTATAATTTTGATGCTTCCATTGAATTTAGGAGGCAAAATTGTGTAGTTATACAAGTGTTCATGAATTTTGGATACTTGTACATGAATTTAGAAGTTTTAGAAGTTAAAGGGTAAATGCTGTGTATTCAGTTTTCTGGAGGCAGTGTTATGGTGACATATTTTTGAGTGGTCAAATGTTATCCAATGACCATGAAACTCTCCATTTTTGCATATATGTGATATGTATGTCTTGCATTGATTATGTGACTGCTTTGCCTATTTATGTGGAACATATATGATTGGTTGAAGCTCTGTTATATTTGTGCAATGGCCATATGTATGTCATAACATCGAGCATGCATCATGTCATTATGTTGGCATGAAATAGTGTAGGCAAGCATGTCATGCATTCATATATATCTGGCATGCATAGTGGTAATGTTTGCTACTGAGATTCTCTCGAATCTCACTCCTCCCAAACAACCATTCAGACAGGTGAGCATTGGAAACGTGCTGAGATCAGAAAAGAGATATGCACGAAGAGGACTGTTGCTGGTTGTTTGAAGGTCTGTAAATATTGTGTAAACCCCTGGTGGGGAAACTTTTATATTATAATCAAGCAATATTGTATTAATATTATCAGTATATTCATGTTATTCCTGTGTGCCCACTAAACTACGTATTGCTACTCTGAGTAAGGTCAGTAATAAGGGATATATAAGGCGGGTCGTTACAGTTTACATTCTTGTAGTCAATACCTATACTATTGTAAGCAACAAGATTAATTTACAATTTTAAAATTCAAATGGTGTTTTCTTATTTTTCCCCCCAAATTTAAAGCTATTTTTCAAGAAGTCATGGCTCATAAGATTGAGATAACTAGTTAAGTTAGCTTCACATTGAATCACTTGCTCTTGTTTATATTATGACCTATGTCTAACCATCTTATTAGAACTGAGAAAAGAAGTAGCTAACTCATAATTTCATGGTTAGAAAACCAAATTTTAGAAGGGAGGTTAGGAAGGGGAGAGAGGCCTCTCCCATCTTTAAAAATTGTTTTAATATATTTACATATAAATGTTGTAATTTTAAGGAGTATCAAACATATAGAGTACTAAATTGTATACGTTTATACGTTAGAATTTGTTTTATATCATTGCCTTAACTATTTTCTAGTCAATTTTACCTTTATTATCTTGTTCAACATAATTAAGATTCAGATGGAAAGAGATTCCAAAAAAAAAAACAGAATAAAAGGCGAAAATAAATTTTAAAAGTGCATAGGTTATAATCAAATCATAAATTCAAATAAAAATTCTTGTAAAATTCCTACTAATATTTGGCAAGGAGAAGTTATTTTTTAATATTGTTAAGGAAAATTTATTAAAAATACCAAAATGCTTTTATGTACTATAAATTAATAAAATTAAATATAACCCCAACCCTACGAAACGCAGCAACTGGAATCTATTTTTCTTCGTCATGGACAAGCGTACCGCACTTGTCACGCTCGTTGTTGGACGCCGGCGACCATTGTTAGCACTGCATGGTTGTTCTCCAGCAAGATTTGAATAAGCTTCAAACCCTAGGCTTCGGTCTGCTGCCAAGTTCTGGTGAGTTTGAATTGTTCAATATGGCTTTGAATCTTGATTTGAATTTGTTCTTGGTGTCATCTGTTGTTGTCAACTGTCGCAACTTTTCCTACTTTGTTTTAAAATTTGTTCATTTTAATTTGGCTTTGAATCTGGTCATGTAATCGTTTGAATATTGACCCTTTTGATTCTTCTTTTTGCTTTTGTTTTTTCATTTTTAAAACTTTGATTACTAGTTTTTGCTTCAATAGGCTATTATAGTTCTGCCTTCTTCACTTCAATAATGTGCTTTGGATTGTTTTGTTGTGTAATATTGGATTTATTTTGTATTGGTATTCTGTATATTAATCTCCATATAATGTCATCAATTTATAAAATTCTCGGGGTATTTGTGATCTGGTAAATGACTTGGCTCGAGTTGTATCTAACAATTTGGAAGGTTGAGTTTAAATTGTCATTATTCAGTGGCTTGGAAGTGTTGCCTGAATCAATTGGCTTCCCAAAGCATCTTTGTCAAAGTATCTGGGACAAAAATTAAAAGGGTATTATATTAATTATGCATGTTTCAAATATTTCAGTGGGGGAAGATGCCCCCACTGAGTGTCAAATAGTGATAGGTTCTGAAGTTTAGGATAAGGAAAGAGAGGGAAGAACAAAGAAAAAGAGAGGGAGAGAGAAGTCTAGAAGCAGAATTTGAAATTCTAGAAGAAAAGGACGGGAATAATTTATCTGAATAATACTTCATTCATGATTTCATGACATGAAACAAATACATAAGTGATTTAAATAGTCCAACATCATAACTGAAATAAGCAACACCATAATTAAAATTTCACCAAGTCTTAGGATAGAAAATGAAAGTAACTGTCAGAGAAAACACATAACACACAGTATCTAAGAAATATTTCCCTTTCTCTTTCTGGAATAAATCAGTAAAGGACTCTTGACTCTAACATATATGGCCGCCTATGATTCCCACAGATGTAGAACTATTCAGCTGACATGGGTTTGGTTAACTATTTTTTAGGTTTTGTGTATATGAATAGTCAAGCATCTAAAAATGATATGATTGAAGTTACTATTCAGGATATTACCAGCGTCTAATAACAAAGAGGCACGTACTTTTGGAGTTAATAGAAGTTGCCACCATATTAGAGGCAGAGCCAAAATTGTAACACCCCATTTCTAATCACCAATATTTCTCCTATGTAATTAATACATGTAATGGAAAATAACGGTGAATTGTGGTGTGCAACAATTTACAAAAAATTTCAATTGTCGGTTACACATAACGCGGCCAAGCAAGGACACAAAGGAGCAACTAATGTCCACTTAAAGGCCTAATATTGTAACCAAAATTTGAGTATAAAATGACACAAATAATGGCTTCCTTCAAGTTTCAAAAATTAGGTTAAACCAAAGGAATGGGCAATAAATGATTTATTTCGGTAAATTATAAAATGTAGGGGCAAAGCGGTAATGTTGCCATAAAGTGGGAAATAATTATTTTTTCCTAATATTCCCAATAATTCTATTTAAATGGGAATTAAAAAGTTAAAAATGACTACTTGGTAATTATCAAGTCCATTTTGGAATATTATTACCAAAGGAAAAATCAAAGCTTGAAAAAGAAGTCAAAAAGCAAAAGCTTAAGACTTTAGTCAATGACTTGTGAGATGGTATTATGGGATAATCCAAGATCAATATTTCTCTCTCAATTCTTATCTAATTTCGGTAGAGATAATGGAGGGAAGATAGATGAGATGGATGGCCAAGATTAAATTAGATAAAAGTCAAGCTCTTGACCAATAAGGAATTGCCACAAGAAAAGCCATTTGATGATTCATTTAATCATCAATTCTCCATCTTCTTCATCCATCATTCCCGTGCAATTGATCAAAACAGAAAAAGAAAGAAGGCTGAACGTGCAAGAGCAAGAAGCAAGAGAAGAGCTAGGGTTATCCAAAAATCAAGGTAAGAACCATAAATACTTGAAGATTTTGCTTCCAAATCATGTAGGAACCTCTACTAATCTCTTCTCCTCTTTAAATACCATGATTAGCAAGGTTAATCAGAGGTTTAGATAGAGAGTTCTGAGACATTTTGGAGAGAGAAATCACAATAAATCAAGAGGTAATCACCAAAACTTAATCCTCTTGTCTTGTATCAAGTTGTTGGTGTTGTTGTTGGTGGTATTTGCTATATTTTCTCTTGTTTTCAATTATGGGCTGAAGCATAATCATGGGTAAATGCTGCCCAAATTCCCTCTAAATATGCCCATTTAGTGTTTAAATAGCTAATCATGTGATTAGAAGTAGAAAGAAAGTGATTAAGCAAGAGAAAACAAAGAAACAACAAGTTGCTCCTTAAAATCTTAACTTTCTATTCTGTGGGTGACGTGAAGATGGAGTAGGCATTTGATAATTTTGATTATTCCATTGGCTTTAAAAGGAAAAATTTTGTAGGTATTCAAGTGTTCATGATTTTTGGATGGTTGTATGCCAATTTGAAAATTCTTGAAGTTTGTATGTTCATATGTTGGTTCTGCCCTGTCTGGAGCAGTGGCAGTGTGCATGGTGTTTCATTAACCAAACCTTGTCAAAAACTTCTGAAAATTTCCATAATTAAAGTATAGATATAGATCTTTAATTTTATAGGTATTTTGTAATTTTTGGACAAGTATATTGGGAGATATGAATTTTTGAAGTTATGCCCTGTTTTCTGGAATGCTATCTGGATCAGTAATGTTTGATAAATTACTGGGAATTATATGGTTATATTGAGAAAACCTAATGATTTTTCCTCAAAATTAAATTTAAATATATTCGTTTTGGCTTTAGAATCAGTCACATTGAATTTTTTTTAGAATTAATTATGAATTTCCAAAGTTGGCTGACCATGTTGTCAGTTTTTTGAAAACAGTGAAATTGCATTGTACAAAGTTGTATTGTGCAGAACCTGTTATAATTGCATTAAATAACTAATAGCATACCATTTAAAGGTGATAATGCTACAAGTAATAACCAATTACTTGTAACTTTAATGATGATAGGAATTGGATATAGCCTGAGCCAAAATCCAAAAGTAGGACAAACGTGTGAGTTTGGAAAAGATTCAGGTAGTAACTTCTTCTTGCATATCTTATATGATTATTTATATGTTTAAAGTCATTCTCTGTAACATGAGCTAGTTTCCTAGACACATCAATTTGCCAAGTTGTGGTCAGGGACCCAACAGGGGCGCTAAGTCGACCAAGGGCAAACATGTAGTTTGACCTTGGACAAGTGTACACATACCGTTTGATCATCTTACATGACATGACATTGCATATCTATTTTCACATTCTATATGTTTGTAAGCATGTTACTAATGAGATTCGCTCATTCTTTTTCCAAAATACAAAACCTTACAGCTGAAGCAAGTGGCTCGAAAGGCAAGACGGTGGCTCCTGGTGATTAGAGACCCGGAGCTCTCTGTTGCTGCAATAGTTATTTATGCTTACACTTTTTGCTGCTTATGAACTCTTTGTACCTTTGTGTATATTTTAAAACCCTACGGGAATTCTCCTGTAATGTAAACTTATACTTAATATCAATATTATTTCCGTTGTTTCTGTATGCCTTGTGGAACTTTATGTTTGTCACTCTGTGAATATCAAAATGTTAAGGGGTTTGACTAAAAGCCTTGGCCAAGCATAGTAAGAAGGAGAAGTCTCTTTCACCCACAAGCAATATCTTCCTCACACGAGCATTATATCCTTAATACTCTATTTAACGCGCGCGTACACCCCAATACAAATATAATTATAATCTCTCTCAAATACACATCATACCACTCTCTTGCCACTCCCTCCCTCTCACTCTTTCATATACAACACACTATTTCTCAGACTCTCTTTATCTCAGAATAATCTAAGGAATTACTTTATTTTTTTATAAGAAATTATATCAATAAACATATCTATTGTATAAATATGACAAGTTTTTTAAAAAACTAAAATTTTGAAAAAAAATATAAATAAGACTTTCAGCAGCGACCCTAAAGTTGCCGCTGAAACATTATTTTGGCAGCGACACAAGAGAGTCACCGCTGAAAGTTATACCTTCAACAGTGACAAAATATGTTGTCGCTGAAAGTCTATACTTTTAGTAGCGACACTATTGTCGCCGCTGAAAGTTATACCTTTGTCACCGCCAAATGTCGTTGCTAAAAGTCTTTTTTTTTTTTGTAGTGTTAGTTGGTCTACTATGTGAATGTAAATGTCCTGGCTAAGTTTTTCCTATTTATTTGGTGTGAGCATTCCGTTAACCATTCTTAAAGAATTTGAATGAACATGTCTTTTAGTTGGTTTATTTTGCTAGTTATTATCTCATATTGCCAAGTTTAATCTATTAGTTTGGTTTGAGGATATTTTGTAAGTGTCTGAAGTTTTCTTACTTGTGAAAGGGGTTGTATGATCTTTTGTGCATTGCAAATTATCAAATACTTTAAAACATAGATTTAATCCTTCGAGGCTTTTACAGCCTCTGTGAGTTTAAGCTTGAACTGGAGAGTCGAGGCTTTTACTGCCTGGTTGAGCCATATTTTACGGTCAATTCAACTTCATGAATTTTCAATGTGAAACAGCGGCCTTGAGATTTGAAACAAGACTGATTTCTGGGGGGACTGATTTATAGCTGATCTGTTGAACTGAGCTGGTCCATACCTATCCTTTGCCTTCACTATCAGCCAAATTAAATGATTAATGTGATGTCAATAAAAATTGAAATTCACACGATAATATTAGAGGCTAAGAAAATATATACTTTGGTAAGCCATAGTATATATACTTATGCTGTGCTTTATTCATAGAAGGGGGAAGACCCTATAATGTGCTAAACAAACTATGAAGAAATAAAGAACACACAGCTTAGCCTATATTTATTTATTTATTTTATTTAAGAAAACTTCTCATTATCATTTATTATTGTTTCTTTACTAAGTTTAAAAATTTCTATTTTAATTGAAATATTAAAAATGATACATCTAATTTAGCATTGACAACTTTCCAAATATATCAAAATATATCTTAAATATATTAAAAATAGGAATTCATCAACCTACGAGAGTGAGCCCTTCCAGCCCTCTAATTTTGACAACTTCATCCCCAAAGGTAATGCAAATTTACCTATAGTTAGGTGCATTTTTATAAGTTACAATTTATTTTCACCTAGTTTATATATAATTTTTGTACAAAATCATACGCTCAACACATTTTCTCCACATTTTTCTTTACGGATGACAATGATAAATGATTAAAAACTAATCACTTTCATTCTTCTAAAGCAATCAATTTTTTTTTAAAAAAATCTCATTAATATTTGTAACGAATTTTAATCACTACAAACCACCCCAAAACCGCTACAAAACTGATAACCTTAACCACCATAAACGTTTCACTAGATCCCTATAAATACCCCACCATACCTAATTTCTTACTTCTTCAACTTCTTCCAACCCCTCTTCAATCTCTATTTTGGTTCTCTTCTTCAAATCTTCTGCATGGAGAGCTTGTGTAAGGTAAATTTACTTTTGTTAAAAATTTTATTTCATTTTATTTTTACTTTGCTTCTTGATATAATTCTTATACTAATTTTTTTTCCCCACAAAAATTCAAGGATGTTTCCTTCCTCCACATTTTCAACATTCCTTCAATAAACAAATGTGTCTCTTTATCTTCAACTTCAATTTCATAAAGTGAAGAACCTAATTCATTATTTCCTACACATTATCTTTCTCAATCATAAACTTAATATTCATACTTATCTAACTTAATTTAATAATTATCCTAAAATAATAATTATTATTATTTAAATTGTTATATATTATACAACATTTCAAAATCATATTGGATAAATTTATTGCAAAAATTATTCACATTTTTTAAAGTTATTCAACACTTAGTAGTGGGGACTCCAATTGCTACAAAGTTACATTTAAATTTCAAATTTAAACTTTTGGCAAAAAAATCTGAAATTTCATTAAACAATAGTAGTGGTTATCAAATGTTGGCATCAAAATTTAAAATTTCATAAATTACATAGTAGCGGTTGTCTAACCACTACAAATATTGGTGGCAAAATTTAAAATTTCATTTCCTGCCATACCTAAAATGTTGGCTTAAAAATTTGCAGCGATTGTATAACTGTTGTAAAAAAGACATTTCCTAAAAAAAATTATTCCTCCAAAATTCAAATGAAATTTATAGTGGTTAAGATGCTCCCAGGATTATGGGTGCATATTGCAACGGTTAGATAAAACCGCTACAAAGATAGTAACAGTTTTGTTGACATGCGCAACAGTTTCTAAGAATTGCTACAAAAACGTTTTGTCATGGTGTGTTTTGTAGCGGTTTTTCAAACCGATACTACTTGCGTTTATAGTGGTTAAAACTACTACAAATCTACCATTTTAACCGCTACAAATAGGAAAATATTTTGTAGTGATTTCTCTCCTCCCTGATCTATTCTTTTTGTTTCTCTCCCTCCTTTCTTGTTGTTCTCCCTCCTCTATTCTTTCTCATCTCTTTTTGCCTCTTCTCTCTTCTTCTCTCTTCTCTCTTCCCCTTCTCTATCCTGCATTGGTATCAGAACCTAGTTACCTCCATTGCTTTCACATCCCAACTCTCAAAGAAAATAATCTAAAGACTTTTCCCTTCTTTAAGTTGTTCTTTATTGCCTAGTTTTCTTTTTTCAATTTTAGTTGAAAAACGCTGAAAAAAATAAAGGAAAAGAGGTTGAGAAAAAAAGTTTTTAAAAAAAAGAGAGAAAAAATAAAAAAATCTTTCTCTTTTGCTTTTAAAGTTGTACTGAGCTAGTAGATGGCCAATAGTGCCCAAATGGCACAAAATAGCCTTATTGAACATGGAAGACTTTAAAAGAAGTATAGGGAGGAATTGGAATAGAGCATAAACCACAAGTTTGAAGAAATTAAAAAGGTTCTCATATGTTTCGGTAGACAATGAAGTATTGAGATATCTTTCTCAGAGATCCTAATATTGGCTTTAATATTGTCAGTGAACGTGTAGCCACAAAAGAGGTCAAGCAAGCAGATGAAGTTATAATAAATGTTACTGAGAATCAAGAGGTGGTTGAACCAAAAGAAATCTCCATGCAATATGAAAGTATAAGCCTTGAATTAAATCAATATTTTGCATTGGTGGCCAAAGATCATGAGTCACAAACCATGGAGATTTATCATGTTGGAAATCTTGCCAAGACACATGTTCAAATTCATGCAATTTCTACTATATATTGCCATCTTGTTCTTCAAGTTCATCATAATCATACTGCTCCTTATCTTGAAGTTGTTGTAGTTATGGAAGAGCACATTGTTTCTCCATTTGATGATAAATTCCACAACTACCTTGTTCAGAAGGGTTTTTCAAATCACTATGATCAGAATGCTTGTTCCCTTAGAAATCTCATTTTTCAGTACCTTGTCTATTGGAAATGCTTTCCAGATATTCTCCTTGATCAAGCTAGACTTGTGCCTCCATTCTAACCCATCAGGAGTCGAGTTCTTCAAGCGGGGGAGAAATGATGGAGAAAGAAAAGGAAGATGAAAATCATAATGAAAGATTCTATGAGATTTGAAGAGAACCAAAGATTTTTATGATATATAAGACGATTAGGGAACATTTTGTTTTAATGCTGATTGGTTGTCATCTTTTATCATTAATTTATGGCTTGTTTGGTACGTGGAATTGATTTTGGTGGGAATAAAAATAGATATGGAGATGGAAATGGAAATGGGGTTTAAAAGTATGTTTGGTATGTCTTGGAAATGAGATCTAATTTTTATATAGAAAGACAAAAAATGCCCTTTTTATTAAAAAATAAAAAATCCTTCCCAAAATAACAGCATTGAACCTATCTTCTCGCCTTCTGAAAACTCAACCTCTATTGATGGAGGCCATTAATCTCAAACCACCATCACTCACCAAAATTACAGCCTAGAGAACCTTTGCTCATACATCAAGGAAGACCAAGAATCACGTTTTGACAAGAAAAAATAACATAAAGAAAAAGAACAATTTTTTCCAACCATAGCCGAGCTTCAACCACGAAGACCGAGAAGATGAGCCGTGACATATGATAATAAAGATTTCAAAACACAAATCGGAAAAAAAATTATAAACTTTAAAGATTGGAGTTGTAGTAGATTTGTGAAGGAGGCAGAGATCAGCCAGGAAGTTTGGATCTCATTAACGTCATCCTCATGAGAGATGTAAAGAAGGGGAAGAAGACTTGGGTGTCATCGCACAGCCTTGTTAAAGAAGCAAAGGAAGACGAAGTTGGAGATCCACGGAAATGTCATTGCCGCCAGGTTGTCACTCGCCACCACTGTTACATTTATGAGCACAAGCCACCAGTGGACGTGGATCTTACTGGCACTAGATAGATGAGGGAGATGGTGACATGATAGTTGGAAAGAAAGAGGAAAATGTTGAAAATGGAAATAGGGCTTGGAATTACAAATCTTAGGGTCTCAACATAGAAGCCATTTCCATGTGTTTTAATGGATTTGGAAATGGAATTTTTTTTCAAATTCCATCTTACCAAACATGCTCAAAGCATAGAATTGGCTTCTAATTCCATTTCCATGGGCTCATTTCCATCATACGAAACATGCCATTATTTGCATTTAATTTAGAATTCTAGAATGTTTTGTTATCAATTCTCATTTATTATAATTGCATTCTAGAATATTTCGTCATTAATTCTTAGGGTTAGATTGAGGCCTATAAATAGTACCTTAACTCATTGCCTTGTACATATGATGATTGAATAATATAGATTATTGAGTTTCCTCCCCCTCCTATATTTCTCTCCTCCCTCTATTTTCCTGGCTTTTCTCCCTCCTTTCTTGTTGTCCTCCTCCCTCTATTCTCTCTCATCTCTTTTTACGTCTTCTGTCTTCTCTCCTTTCCCTTCCCTTTCTCCATCTTGCATCATCACAATTTTGTTTCCCCTCTATTTTTCTATTTCAAAAGAAAAATAGAAAGGGATTATGAATGAATTCTTTGTTACTTCTTATGTTAACTAAAATCTTGAATATCTACTTCATTCCACGTACGATTAAATTTGACATTTGTTTATTTTGAGCTGTGGAATTTAAATTTTCTCCATTTTTTTATGACCCGCTTCCATCTTTTATCCGAAAATGACATCATTGTGAGGTAAAAAAAGGCAAAAGGAGTTTCTTATAGGTGAAGACGATTTAAAAACTATGACTAGTGGCATTTTTTGTAAAGAATGATTAAACTTAAGACCAGTTGCGCTTCCGCACGGTCTAAATAATATTTTCTATACTAGTTATAATATAATCCGATCACGATAAATATTAAATATTTTGAAAATTTTAAAATTTAAATTTTTCTTAGACCGTCACTCATACAACCAGTTTAAACATTATTTTAGATACCATCATTTCTTTGTAACCTGTCTTAAATGTTTTAGAGTTTCTATCGTTTCATTTTCCAAAGTAAACTTCCCAACATGTATCTTCGAAATCTAAAACCACTTCAACCAATGTACTTTTCATTCAGTCCTTTCGTTTCTTTAAACTTGTCTTTCAAACTCCCTCTCTATCAGCTTAGTTATATACTTAGCGAGTAGTCAGGGTTTATAATTTCAACTTAGTTATATACTTCTCCATATCTATTGTTGAATGATAATAGTAAAGCTAGGAATACGGGCCAGCCCACTGGCTATACGGTGCGGGCCCGTGCAAGTGCACTTTCACAGGCTAGGAAATCGCCAACCCTAGCTTGTATGTAGGGGTTCGCAGTCTAGCCTGCACAATTTTTTTTGGAAAAAAAATTTTTCCTTATTTTTTATATAGATTTTCCCCCTTTTTCTGCTATGTTAGAATTGCTTTGAACACTATATTCTAACGCATATAATATAACTAATATATAAGCCATCAATGTTGGTTACAAAAAGCCCTAAAATTTACCAAACAGAACATATTGAAAGTGAAGTAGTGAAATGAGATAGGGTTTCTTTTCACTTTTGGGCTACTGGGCTCCAACACAACAAACCAAAGACCACTTCACAAGTTTTGCAAGCTAACTTGCGAACCCACAGGCTAACCTGCACTAATCCTAACCCTGGCATAACCCCGTGGGCTAATGGTTAAGCCCATTTATCGACTCTAGATGATAGCCATATATCTATGCTCAATGAGATTCACCACCTTATTGTTTCTTTTCATGTGTGTTTCATATCATTTCTTTATTTTTCATTTTTTATTAAAAAATATCAAACAAAATTATTTCCTTACTTTCTTGAGTATTTCACATTTGGTTAATTTAGGGATTAAATACCATTGACTATGCACAAGAGAATATGAACTAGGTTGTGTCGTTATACTGCATAATTTAGTAATTAATTTGAGCGCTAACGATAAGCGTGATCAAATTTTGGCACCATTGTCCCGGAGTATAGAGGTGAGTATTCTCGCTTGAAACGTAGGTGCCCCAGAATTAATTACTAAGTTATGTAGCATAGCAGGACAACCTAGATAGTATTCTCTTGTGCGGAACCAATAGTATTTAATCCCTAAATCAACTAAATGTGAAAGACTCAAGAAATTAAAGAAAAAAGTGATGTTTGATATTTTATAACAAGAAAAACAAAAATAAAGAAAATATATGACATACAAACGAAAAGAAACAATAAGATGGAGAATCCCCTTGAGAAAAGATCTATGACTATCATCATTCAACAATAGATATGGAGATATATATAACTAAGTTGAAATTATAAACCCTGACTACTTGCTAGGTCTAATTATTTAATTCCTAATTATAACTCTACTCAAAATCATAATTATTTGTTAAATAATTATTAAAGCTTTGCTTAGCATGTTACTTAATTTTGCTTAGCATTTTACTTAATTCAATTATAAAATTCGCCCTCTAAAGGAATTTCTACTTGAAAAATCATGACCACAATTAAATCATGCATCTAAATTCATACTTTGAACAAAGAACATAAAATAATCATGAGAGGAATAAAGATATAAATTAAGAAAATCAAATCATAAAATAGAATTTGAATAACAAACAAGTTTGATTACAGTGAAATTTTACTTAAAATTTAGAGTCTCAATAAATGAAATAACAAATCCTAGCTACTCTAGGAAATCATTAAAGACGTAAATTAGAAAATATCAAACTAACAACTCTCTAATTAAGAACATAGAACTTAAACCATAAGATCCATCCCCAAGAGGAGGATCAACCACATATAGTGATGGAAGAAAACAAGAGAAGAATGTGAGGTGTGATCACACTCTTGGAATGAAACCTCGGGGTCCTATTTATAGATTCCTCATGATGTGCCTGGAGAAGAGTCCAAATTGAAGAAGGATAGAGGAGTGACTTTTTGATTTGGATAAAACCTGCTTTACCTTTCTATCTTCTATTTAAATTTTGATGAGTACATGGCGTCTTCTTCACCTTTGATTAGAGAAATTCAAATTCTTGATAGACTTTTGAATGAATAAAGATAAATCTCTATCTTAAATCCTTGAATCTCTATCTTTTTTCTTGAATCTTTATCAACATCTTCATCTTTTTCTTGGATTTGGATTTAGATTTAATACATTTGATGAAAAGAATTAAATTTAATTCTCGAGGGACAAGAAGATATAATATTTTGAATTAAATCCTTTGTTGAATTATATTTAATTCTATCCTCTTAGGTGGTGCCATATGGTTACTTGTGGGAAAAGAAACTACATAAAATGACCCTCATGCACTTCATAAATTGTAGGTGAACACGTTTTTGCTCTTCATGGGTTATGGAAGATATGTATTTGGGTTTAAGTAGTGGTTATAGGGATCATTTAAGGAGCATAAGTCATGAATTAACACATATGAGCCTTAACCATAATGTAATTTGGCCCAAAAGTTGTCTTAATGCCTTGTTTTCAATGGATCTTTTATCCTATGCGAATTTTCACCTTTTTCTATAGTTCTTCATCCTCTTTCTGGGCTTGATTGTCTTTTTAACTTTAATTGTTTGATTTTCCTATAATAAATACAACCAAAAATACCTTGGTGCAAATCAATTTAATGTAGGGAAATAAAAAATATGACAATTATTTCCTTTATAGAATTTATTTTGTGCAATACCTTCTAATCCAAAATAATCATAATACTTATATTTAAGCACAATAATACTCATAAAATTTCATAAAAATAGGGATATATCAGTAGTACATGTGGAATTCTCATAAACATAACATAATAATGTAGGGACAGTAAAATATTTGGCTACAAGTATCTTGATAACATAGAGCGGCATGCAATTCCAATTTTTAGCTAATGGCAATCAACTTGACAACACTTAAGTGGTGTTAACCTCATGAAATTCTTGTTAAATTGGCATCTTTCTCATCAAATTCTCACACATTTTGGTGATTTAATAGGTATCAAGGAATATAAATGTGGAGGAAATGTGACTGGTGCATATTTGACACAAAAAGAGCATAATCTGTGGTTAAGTATGAATATCTTGTTATCTTCATCAACTGTTGGCTTTTATGGATTTTCTTGTATTGATAGGACAACATTTATGCCACACGTGAAGCCAGAGAAAACACAATTCAATGAAAAGAAAGTGAAATGGAATCTAGGAAATCATTCATGCCATGGAAAAAGCAAGAAAGGATGAAAACAGGCCTCACTTGTAGTAAAGCTTCAAATCAGAAGCTTGGCCACAGCCAAGCCATCAACATACTCTTGGTCACGGCCAAAACATCTTATGTCTACAGCCAAACAACTCACAAAATTTTTTTGGCCGCAACCAAAGCCCATGACAGCAGAGAACACGTTTTGAGTTCTAGGGCTTATAAAAATGAGATCTAGGGTTAAGAACACAATCTTTCAGATTTGGAAAACCCTTGGCGGCGGCTGTGGCATATTTCTAAGCTACAAAGTGGAGTAAATCAAGAAAAATCAAGTAGAGATTGAAGATTTGAAGAGTTTCAAACTCATTTTCCTTGGTTTTGCTAATTCCTTCCTTTTTTTCTTCTTCTCCATTTTGTTGATATGATTGTATTTGTTCTGCATTTCTATAACCATTTTCTGAACATGAGCAGCTAAATTCTTTATTCTAGGATTACTTTGAACATTAGTATGGATTAATACTTAGATCTTCCTCTCTTTTGTGTATGGAAGATATATATGTGTTGATTTTATCCTATGGTTAAGGCTTATGAATGTTTGACCATCATTTAGATTGTTTTATTTACTTTGTTTTGACTTGAGAAAGCAAAATATGGGTAGAGAACTTGGTTGAAATCATGCTTGACTTGAAGTTTACTTGATAAATGGATAGGTTGTTAGTGACAAAGAGATATAGTCACTAACCTAACATTATCAAATGCAGGTTGATGATGAATGCATACTCTTAATTGAATGTAGCAAGAGCTTGTACATATTAATTGAGTGTATCAACTTGGTTCTGACTTGAGAAAGCTTAACCAAATACTTCTAAACCTTAGACTAAAACATATAATCATTGAAAATACTAAAAGAGAGTAACCTTATCAAGTTTTTATGAAATACAAAGGGGATAAACAATCCTAGATTTTATATCTTATTTGAATTTAAACAGAACCAGTTTTTCATTATTTTAGAAACATATTTTACAATGTCCCTTTTCACATCAACAAAATGTGTTGGTTCAACTTTATTGAATACACTAAGCTTATTTTTTAATTAAATTGTTAAAACAAATCCTCATGGGAATGATAATTTACTTATCACTTTATTACTTGACGTGATCCATGCACTTGCGGTGACGAACAAGTAGCTTTTAAAAGAAGGACATATAAGAATAATAGGGAAAAAATTATAGCCTAAGACTCCACAAGTGTACAGACTGTATCAAGTAATAAAGTGATAAGAAAAGTATCGTTTCCAAGAGGACTTGGTACTAACAATTTACTTTAGCAATGATTTTACACTTTTGCTTAAGTTGAGTCAATACAATTTGAATCAATGATAGGAATAAAAATTAACAAAAATTAGGAAATCAAATATAACTAAGGCTATGGATAAGGGTGACTTTAGCACTAGTGCAAAAAATGCATTTTAGACCTGTACAATTAGACCCGTTATTACATATAAGTTCTAAAAGAAAAACACAGTGACAATTTTTGTATTTAAATGAAAATTTTAAAACCGGTTCTAGAGAAAACCAGTCTAAAAAAATTATTTAGACCGGTTTTCTATAGAACCAGTCTCAAAATTAAAATAATTAAAATAAATAAATAAAATCCCTTTAATTTTAAGACCGGTTATTAAAATAACCTATCTTAAAAGTCAATGTTTTAAGATTGGTTATAAAATAACAGGTCTTAATTGTCTAATTAAAAGTGAAATAAAAAAATCCATATAGTTTTAAGACCGGTTATTACATAACCGGTCTTAAAGGTCTTATAAAATCCTAACCCGCGCCTTTTTTTTGTAAGTTTCAGCTGCTGCTCTTTCTTCTCCTTCGGCTTGGTGTGCGTCTGTGGCTATCAGATTGCATTCTTTTTCTTCCTTCTTGTATGCTGTTAATGCTTCGGTAGTTAAATCTATATGGGAAATTCGTTGAAGCCCTAATTTCTTACAGCAGGTATTTTTCTCTTCACTCCCTTTGTTTTCGCGATTTCCTAATTTCTTTGATTCTGACATCGCCATTCCTCCATTTCATCACATTTGTCTGTCTGTCTTTCTTCTTCTTTGCTGTCACTGGTTTCTGTGAATAAATTTGCATGAAGCTTGGTTTATTTGGCTATATTCATTCTTAATCCTATCCGTGATAAATCTTGAATTTAATTTTAAGGCTTGTAGGGTTTTAAGTGTATTAATATAGCATGTCAAGTACATATTTTCCCATAGAAATCATCTATATACAGTATTATTATACTGTCGTTCTCTACTTGATGGTATGTATGTGTTGATATGGGTATATGTAGTCCTTTGTGGAACAATTCTATTGTTGCATACCAACACACACAAAGATTGGTGCTATTGTTTGGTCTTGCTGGCTTCTAGAAAGTGAAATTGGTATGTTTCTATATTATTTTCATAAAAAAGGAGTAGGAAGATAGGTAGAAGGAGAGAGAAGTAGTAAGACAAAGAAGAACAGAGAGATTCGAGAGAAATAGAGAGAGCAAAAGGGACTCAATGCTGCTGAATTGTGCTTCTCATTAATGACAAAATCAACAATGTGCATATGATCTTAAATGTCATCTATATATAGAGAGAGCTTATGTAATTAGGGGTCAGGGCCACAGAACCGTTCCCTCAATCCTAATGACTAGTCCTATTCAAATTAACTAAAGGATACAATTAAGACAGTGTTTGGCTAATGCTATTCTAACATAGATAATGCTACTTGCACTTTAACATTGCTCCTTTCATAACTAATTTACCTAACCATATCATTAGGGATTAGAATTACATATTAATGATAATACCAACAAAACAACATGATAATATTAAACCTTGCTAAGTGTGATTAAGATTTCCATTAAGCTTATTAATATAAACTAAATTGTTTTGGCTAGAATGCGTTTGTTTTTATATGCCAAATGAAATGTTGGATTTGACCCCATTGATTTGGCATTCCACTCTACTGAGAAGTCTGACAATGAAATGAGTAGTAGAAGACAAAGGTAACCAAATAAAATAGAGAGATACAAGAGTGGGAATATTTGAAATTATGATTGGTGAGTTATTTTTTTTCTTTGTAGTCTTTTTTTTTTGTAGTTATGAATGTTCGTTACTTGTTTCTTTTTCCACGCATATATTGCTTTTTTTATGCCTATAGTAAATTGCTTCTAATATCATGCTAAAATTTTGTGATAGTGTATCAATATGATGATTACAAACTTAAAGGGAAAGTCTAATTCTAAAAGTCTAAGTCTATTAGGCTAGTCTAAACGAAGTTGAACTATATATATCCTACAAGAAATTTCAAAGAGTTGCATTTGGTTATTGATGTGTAGTTTTCGCGGTCTTCAAAGTCTTTGTTCCCACGTGCAGTCGTCCTCATCATATGAAACTCTGTGTAGTTTCCAATCTTCATATATAGCCTTTCTTTAAGTGATTGATAGGTAATTTAATTGGTCGTTGCCATTACATAATTGAAGTAATGCATAGGACATAATGGTTTACAATTGAATGAGCTTATATATTTATGGTTTTGTATGCTTTGTTTCTTTACTTAGCTATATCTTCAAATCATATTTCTCATCTTGTTTTTGTTTTTGGGTTCTAGTTCTTCATGTTGTTTTGTAAATGGTGGAGTAGGTTTTTTTCCAAACATAAATATGAAATGAAATCAACTCTTTGGTGGCCAATGTACTCCTTTTAGTCTATAGTATAAGTTACTTATAAAGAAATTAATGCTTATTTATCTCTGTATATTTCTCTTTCTCCTTTCGTACCTGATTTAACATGGTTAAAATTAGAAAATTTGGTCATTATGTAGTAGTTAAACTAGGTAGCTTGATAAGTGTAATGATTTCATGCTCTTATTATACTCCTTTCTTTTCCAGGAGAAAAATATAAAAATGAAAGGTGTTGAAATATATGGATCGTAGTTAGGTAAATGCTAAACGGACGAGTGTTGAATATGACAATGGGGTGAGGGGGTTTTTAGAATTTTCTAGAAGAAATGCCGATAATGACAGTGGGATGTTCTATTGCCCTTGTGTAGTATGTTTGAATGAGAAGCGACTAAGTCCTACAGACATATATACACATTTAATTTGTGAAGGATTTTGTAAGACTTATACAGTATAGGTATGGCACGGTGAAGGATTAGAAATGCCAAGCGCATCTCAACAA
This sequence comes from Albizia julibrissin, assembly GCA_037074505.1. Lineage (NCBI taxonomy): Eukaryota > Viridiplantae > Streptophyta > Magnoliopsida > Fabales > Fabaceae > Albizia > Albizia julibrissin. The sequence continues at coordinate 6,016,294 of CM073479.1, read as the reverse complement.
GGGGAATGACCTTTGATGATAATAACACGGATATGGGTAATCAGATAGAGGATATTATTCTTGATATAGGAGAAGAGGCTTTTAAGCAATCATATGCATACGGTAATATGTGCAGTGATGCTGAGAAGCCTCTATACCCGGGGTGCACAAAATACCAATTGTTGAAAGCTGTATTGAAATTGGTAAGCTTGAAAGCACGGCATAGATGGAGCGACAAGAGTTTTTCAGAAACGATTGAGGCCTTTAAGGACATGCTTCCAGATGATAATGTGCTGCCTTGCCGATACTATGATGCTATGCAGACATTCCTACATGCTAAGTATGGTAAGCATGTTCGTGACCTAAAAACCCTACATAGATCACCCTAAAGGTTAGTACATATTTGTTTTCTTTAAGATGTGTTCCATAAGCTATGCTTTTATGCTTGCTTTGATGATGTCATGTTGTTTTTCAGAGCCGTAGGCAACCATTAGGGTCTAACTTATTGGTCTTTATATTTTGAGGCAAATTTATAATATTATCAGCCTAGGCACGAATGATTTTACAGAAGAGGTAATAAATTTATATTTCAAAAATTTTGTATTACTTTATTGTTTTTAAGTTAGTAAGTTATTGTTTTGTCTGGCTTTAGTATTACATACAAATGTTTGATCTTGTTGGTCCCTTTCCTGAAGAAGATATTGATTTTATCTGCAACTGTAATGCCGAATTCATCTATGAGCTTTTACAAGAATAGTAAATTTTTTAATCCAATGTTGTTCTAATAATACTTGTAGTTTTCATGTCTAGCTTGGTTTATATCTCTGTGTAGGATAATTTCTGGGATATGGGTGATACTGGTTGGTTGTTGATACAGGCATGGGATGTGATTGACTTTATTACTTCTTTTTATCACTGGTACTGTATTCTCTGTATTTTCTAAGAAATTCTTATTGAAGAGTTGAAATCTTGTTCATTGATTTGTGGATTTTATTGTCAAATATGATGGTTGCCATTAATAAATGATTAAGGAGGAAATTTATACTTGCGTGTTGAGTTTCTATCTGATACAATTGCTAAATTCATTGACGTTACTCTTGGCTAGCATACACTCCTGTCATTGCTATCATTGTTACAACATTTTTTAGCAATACTGTGTTGAAATTTTTGAACCTTTTCCTTGGCTATTACTAGGTGTTGCACTACTAGGAATTTCGACTAAAGTTAGAGAGAATTTTGAAGTGAATTATAATGTTTTAAAACTGCTATCACATGCTATGATTGACTGATGAAATCGTGTATGATTGAACCTTATAAATTTGTTTAGAATCTGTTCCAAATTCTTATGATTTACACTTAATTCATGTCATATTTAGTGAACATAAATCTCAAATCATGTTTGTGCACTTTCAAACTTCTGCATGTGTGAACCATCCTTGCTAAATTTAATGATAACTTATGATTTAATCTACCATAAATAGTTATTATCATAAGATGTGGAATTTACTGTCATCATAAGAATTTGGATTGTTTGCATGATGAATTATGTTGAAATAGCTTAATGGTCTGGGTAAATTTAACAATCAATCAAGTAATTTAAAAAAAATGAGACTTTTTAGACAAGTTATAGTAATAACCGGTCTAAAAAGTACTCTTTAAGCTGGTTATATAAAAAACTGGTCTAAAAAAGTCTTACCAATGAAGTAATAAAACAAGACTTCTTAAAGGTGAGACTTTTAAGACTGGTTTTTTAAATAACCATTCTAAAAGGTCTCATCTTTTTAATTAAGGTCTAAAAGATGAGACTTTTAAGACTGGTTATATAAAAACCAGTCTTAAAAGTGTCACTTTCTAGACCGGTTAAAAAATCGGTTTAAAAAGTGATATACATTTTAGATCGCCTGTATTAATACCTCTAAGATAACCGGTCTAAAAAGTCATTTTTAACCGGTCTTAAAAGTGATTTTTGTAATAATGTAGATCTTAAGAGGTGACTTAGATTATTATAGCCTTGATTAAATCTTAGTGTCTAATTTCTCCGCTTAATTGCATTTCAAGTTATATTTTCTAGTCTTGGACTCTTATTTATAGAAAAGTGTCTTTCGATCCACTAAAATGCATTCCAATTAATTTAATCCCTAATTCCTTAGACAATTAGTACTTAATTGGATTAATAAGTGCAAACCTAATGGAAACCTAATGTAGGGCCAGTATCGCACAACTCAAGTACATATATTAATAATTTTTGTAATATCCCTAATTTTGGGAATATAGGCTTAAGATTTAGCATGAATTAAGGGAACTCCTAGACCCCGATTTATCAAATGTCCTAGTGGGAGATAGTATTATTTCTCAAAATTCCTTTATATCATTGGATATTAAAAGGAATTATATTGGTGAGCTAAAGAGCTCGGAGAATAACAAAACGAAGTGATTGGAACTCACACACAATATAGTAAAATGGAACATAAAGTAATTTTGCTACCGGTGAAATTCCTGGTATGGCAATGATGATTGTGTGACATGTTTCAATGGGTAAATGATGGTGAAAAATTATGAAACTTTCCAAAATAAAATTAGACTTATCAAGATTTAATTTGATAGGTCATATGAGTCATTTGGAGCTGTGCACAAAGAGAAATGAATTTTTGAAGTTAGCCCAGCGGAATTAATTATTTTCTAGGACAACATTCAAAGATTAAAATTATGAAAAGAGTAAGATTCTAATTGACTAAAGCTTATATTTTTCTTTAAAACTATACTCAATAAGGGTTGCATAGCCTTTGGAACCAACCCAATTGGAAATCTACACAATTAGATATGAATTTTTAAAGTTTAATGAAAATTCTGCCAGATTATCTATTTTGTGCGAAAATAAAAATTATGGACCAACCAGAAGCTGACACATGGAAAGTGAATGGTTAATTCATTTAACCATTCTTCATCATCTTCATCCAGCCATTTTCCCGTGCAAAATAACCAGAAGAGAGAGAGAGAAGCTCAGCCGAAAATGGAGGGAGAGGAGAGAGAAAATTTCAACCTCTGAAACACTGCCGAATCGGCGTCCTCTCTCTAAGTGCCTTTCAGAAAAATTCTTCTACTCGTCACAAGCTTCATTTATATGGTTTCATATTTTTAATTGGAGGTGTTTGGTTCCATCTCCCTTGCTGGAGTATTGCCGGAATTCCAAACCGTTTGTAAAAACGGGTAGATGTAAGCGTAAGCTTCCTTTTTAACCGATTGATTTGTTATTTGGATGAGTATATTGGAAGTTGGGTACTGTTCATGGCTGGTTTAAAATGATATTTTCAATGACTAAACGATGTCCAATGGATGTCTAAATAGCTAATTATTTGATTAGAAGTAGAAAAGAAGTGATTAAGCTAAAGAAAAAAAGAAAACAACATGTTGCACCTAAGAATTTGATTTTCTTCCTTGTATTGTGACGTGGTGATGGGTTGAGAATTTGATGATTTTGATGCTTCCATTGGCTTTAGGAGGCAAAATTTTGTAGGTATGCAAGTGTTCATGAATTTTGGATACCTGTATATGAATTTTGAAGTTTTACAAGTTAAAGGGTACATGTTGTGAAATCTGTCTTCTGGAGGCAGTGTCCTTGTGACATGTTTTTGAAGGGATGAATGTTGTCAAATGATAACAAAACTTTACAGACTTAAAGTAGACATGATAAGCTTTAAAATGATATGTAATATGAATAATTATGCTAGAAGTTATGAGTTTTCAAAGTCTGGTCATGTGAATTTGGACAATTCTGGGGCAGTGTTCAATTGAATGTATCTCTATGATTATATGAGTTGATTTAGATTATGGCTATATTTTTCCCATAATTTAGACTTAAAGAGGGTTAAATAGAGATTTTAACCACTCAATTTCGATTTTTGTAGAATTAGTTATGATTTTTACAACTTCGGCCAAGAATCAGGAAGTTTGAATTCTGGAACAGATGGGTTCTTGGCCATAACCAAAATTTTTCTGACCTATTTTTGGCCGCGACCAACACCCCCAAATTCCAGTATTTCATGTTTTTGAAGGAAATTAACTTATTCAGCCCTTCCTAACCTCTTAAGCCTTAATATACACTTCCAATAACCCACAATCATGACTCTAATGATGTGATTAGGTATCTAGGGCTATGGAAAAGTCAAGAAAGAAGAGGTATGGAATAATTTCCATGGAGGAAGAGGCATGGATGAATTTCTAAGAAGCTTCAAAGGTGGGAGGAAGAGGAAACCAAGGAAGGACCATGGTCCACCAGGTAGTGAACTTACATTTTCTGCATGTATGTGATACGTATGTCTTGCATTGATTATGTGACTGCTTTGCCTATTTGTGTGGAATATGTATGATTGGTTGAAGCTCTGTTATATTTGTGCACTGGCCATATGTATGTCATAACATCGAACATGCAGTATGTCATTATGTTGGCATGAAATAATATAGGCAAGCATGTCATATATTCATATATATCTTGCATACATAGTAGTAATGTTTGCTATTGAGATTTTCTCGAATCTCACTCCTCCCAACCAACAATAGTGACAGATGGAGATGCATGAAGATGCATGGAGGAGATATAAAGTTGAATTGAAGCTTGAAACGCAAGGCGCTAGCTTGTATTTGGTTGTATTTATTGGGTGATTGTATTTATAAGAAGTGATATATGTATATGTGTATGTATGAGAATTTATGAATGAATTTGTTTAGCATAGAACGGCTCTAATGGATAGCTCTTAGTTTATTTTATGTAATCGTTGCACACTCTGATATGTGGTAACTAAGAGCCGATGAGGTAATAGTGACGTAGTGAATCTTGTGGGAATGATTGTAAAGTTTGCTACCCTTGTGAAAAACCCTCTCGACCTTAGGTTCAAATCCTGAGTTGAGAGTGGGGATTTATAAACGTTTTGTAACGTTGGGTAATCTGGAGTTAAATCTTTGTTCCACAATTGATTTCACTAGTCATTTAAAGAAGGGTGTCACATTTAATGGTATCAGAGCGTTGGTTCTGACAATAATGGATATTTGCTAGAGTTCTCTGCTAATATTGATAGGTTATAATCCTTTGTTAGATGCCTTATGTTGGGAGGCATGGTTATGGAACAATGGCTAAGAGCCATACTAAGTGGAAGAACAAGGATTGGATAACCAATGAGTGGATTCAGAATGGTTTCTAAAGTGTTTATCAGCTATGGTTAGCTGATGAACTCAAGTTTTGTGTTAGAACTCGAGTGCATGAGCTCAAACTCGAGTTCAGTGGCAGTTTTCTGGAGATGGAAATGTGACTTTGTGCAATAATGAGTGGATTCAGAATGGTTTCTAAAGTGTTTATCAGCTATGGTTAGCTGATGAACTCAAGGTTTGGGTTAGAACTCGAGTGCATGAGCTCAAACTCGAGTTCAGTGGCAGTTTGCTGGAGATGGAAATGTGACTTTGTGCAATGCTTGGTTTAAAGCTTTAGCACATTGTTGGAGACTTTCCTGACATGTCACGTGGTGGGTAAGGTATTATGGGATGCCGATGCCTAGTGACGTATGAGATGATACTAGCTCTGATGCTCGGATCTCATTGGAACTCCGAGGCTAAGCTTGCTGAGAAGAGGAGAATCGTGGATAGACTCTACGTAAGCTTGTCTAGTTATTGGCTGGAGTCCCGTGCCACTGTGGTGGGAGCTCAAAGTATGAGTGGCGCTGTAGTTGAACTTAATAGGGATCCATTTTTAAGGTTTGAATACATTGAGGCAAGATATATGGTAATCCTTAGGGATGTCATGATTGATGACTATACCATGTAATGATCCGAGAGGATCTGAATAGATGATACTGAAGGATAAGGATATGGTTGGAAAGAATCTAAGCTAAGATAATGCTTAGGTCGAAATGAGAAATAGGTTGCACTTTGGTTCTATTTCATGACGGAAGTCAGAACCTTGTGAACTTTACTGTTGATATTGAACCTTAAGTAGTTGTTTGAGAATATTACCCGAAAACCGTGGAGGTTAAAATGGTCGCTATTGACTTTGATTCTTAGCGTACTTATTGGGTATAATTGAAGAAACCTGATTCCGACTCAGGTGATGTGGAGGTTCTAAGTGTTGAGGTTCTAAGAGTTGAACCATAACCTAAGAATCAATTTCAATAGTTGAATTGATTCTTCAAAAATCTGAGATAACCTGAATGGCTTGAGGTACTAGAGTATAGTACCAAGAGGTGTGAGAAACCTCATACATATTTCCAGAGGTTGCTAGTTGTCGATCTAGCATAGGGAAAGATCTAATTCGTAGAAAATTCCCTAAGAGATATGATGAATTTCTCAAGCAAAAGTTGTCAATATAAATACTTGAGTTGTTAATAGCGATATTAAAGTTGTAAATAATGGTCTTATATATTTTTTTAATTTCTCACGCAAAAGTCATCAATATTGATACTTGAGTTGTTAATAAAGATACTAAAGTTGTAAATGGGATACTTGTTGAATATTTCCTAATAACTTTTACGGGAGCTCTGGCGAATAATATTTTCTTTTTTGAATTTCTCAGGCTAAAATTGTTAATATAGATACTTGAGTTGTTAATAGTAATACTAAAGTTTTAAATGCGTTATTTATTGAATATTTCCTAATAACTTTCACCAGAGCTCTAATGGCTAATTATTTTTTTAAATTTTTCAGGCTAAAATTATTAATACATATACTTGAGTTGTTAATAGTGATATTAAAGTTGTTATTATGGTTACTTGGGTACTTTGTTGTAATTTTCTCTGGCCCTTTTTCTTCACAAATTTGCAATTTATAGAAATTATGGGGCTTTTTCTATAATTTTTCTTAGTCCTCAAAAATAGTGATTCAATAGCAATATTAAAGTTGTAAACGCGGTATTTATTGAATATTTCCTAATAACTTTCATCAGAGCTCCGACGGCTATTTTTTTTTTAAATTTCCCAGGTTAAAGTTGTTGATATATATACTTGAGTTGTTAATAGTGATATTAAAGTTGTTATTGTAGATACTAGGGGAACTTTGTTGTAATTTTCTCTAGCCCTTTTTCTTCACAAATTTGCAATTTCTAGAAATTATGGGGCTTTTTCTATAATTTTTCTTAGTCCTCAAAAATAGTAATTCTGATTCCAATTGACATTTTCCAAAATCTCCACTTTTCTTCTAAAACACCTACAATGCAAGATTAAGTACATAGTAGCATCAAAAGTTCAAGAAACCATTTGCATGCATAATTAACAAATTATGATCATTTTGCTCCTAATTACATTTAATTCAATACAAATGTCCCTAACTCAAATTAGAGATTAATCATACAATAATGTCTTAAGAGATGCATTAAAAATCCCAAATTAAGCATGAAAAATCATATACAAATATGGTTTAATCAATATACTTATTCCACTTGTTTATAAAAGGTTGCATACTAAAAAATAAGACTTGGCTTGTTCAATTTGTATTATTCATATATTTATTCCGCTTGTTAAGGAGGAGCTTAACCTTTGCAAATGAAAATTGTTCAAACTAATTGGTTAACAAAAAAAACACAAGATCATGAAAAAGTCTCATTTTCATGTGTCGAACTCTTTATGAACAAGTATAATAGACATATAAACAACACAAAACTAATTGGTTAACAAGAAAACATATATAGGACGGTTATTTATATGTCTATTCCACTTGTTTATAAAGAGTTGGACACTTGTAAATAAGACTTATTCATGATCTTATATTTTCTTCTTAACCAATTAATTTGTGCTATTCATTTATTTATTCCACTTGTTCACGAGGAGTTGAGAACTTGTAAATGAGACTTATTCATGATTATATTCTTTCTTGTTAAACAATTAATTTGTGTTGTTTATATGTCTACTTCACTTGTTTATGAAGAATTGGACACTTGCAAATTAAATGGGACTTGTTCATGAACAAGTCATATTTGCAAGTGTCAAACTCTTTCTAAACAAGTGAATTAAACATATATACAACACAAATTGAACAGTACAGTTCCCATTTGCAAGTGTGCGATTCTTCATGAACAGAATGAAATGCACATATGAATAACACAAATTAATTTTCAATTCCCAGAGCTCTACCCGACTCGCTAGCTACTAGTGATAGGATTGATGACGGTGATCGAACATTTTTTATTAAAAATCAAAAGTAAAGGAATTATTGTCTTTTTACCTCCAAAACTTAATTTTGTTCTGGTATATGAGGATGTAGTGAAATTTCAGAATTCTTTGGGAGTTGAGTGAAATAAAATGGCTACAGTAGGGGTTGACTAAAATTTTCCCATTTATAATTGAGAGCTTGGAGCACGTAGGAAAAAAAGGAAAGAACTACTCTTTTGGTCTTTAACATAAGACCTATTTATGTAATTTAAAAAGATTAAGAAAGTCAAATAAGTTAATTATAACATGTGTGATATGATTTCTCTAAAATATTTTTGTGTAACATTTTTTTTTTGAATTTCTCAAGCTAAATTTATTAATATAAATACTTGAGATGTTAATAGAGATACTAAAGTTGTAAACACGATATTTGTTGAATATTTTCCAACTTTCATTGGAGCTCCTGATCCATTTTTTTTAATTTGTCAGAATAAAGTTGTTAATAACAATACTTGAGTTATTAATAACCTTCATTGAAGCTCTAGAGGCCGATCACTAGAGCTCTAATGACAGCCACCGTCGTCAGTTATCAGCGCCGAGCTTTTGCAGCCAATGTGCAGCAAGGATGTTAAGGATTTTTTATTTTTAAAAAATAAGAATAGTTAGCTAATATCTCAAATTTTGCAACATTTCAAAATTTCAAATCAGTCCTTTTGAAATTATTGAAATTTAATATATTTATTTATCTTTTACTAATTTTGATTGTATTTTTATCTTTTTTTCTTAAAAAATAATAAATATAAAAAATAAAATAAACTAAATCTTATATTTAAAAAAATATCATCACTAAACTAGATTTTATATTTAAAATCGAAATAAAAATAAACGGTTTCTTTATTATCAAACTTCTGATATTAGGAAAGAGAGTTGTGTGTGGATGCATGATGGCCCTTGATTATGAATATATCGCTATTTTACTTTTCAAAGTACTCATGCAGTTTCGTTCCGTACAATAATGCATATGTGTTAATGCATGGCGCAGTGTGCATTTAAAAAATATCATCTTTGCCTGGGATGATATAGACCGTATATTTCGCTGCGGGGGCCCAACATGGTCCCAAGCACGTCATCGTTGATGTTTATTTGCACGTGGCTCTTTTAAAAAAAAAGTCCTCTCTCCTGTCATCAAAATAAGAATTAATTTATTTTTAAGTTCATGACTACATTTACTCCTAAAAAATATTGGTGTTTTGCATAATTTCAATAAAAATTTAATAATACTTTTTTGTATCTTTGGTTAAACTGTATCTAACAAGCTAGAATATTTTGTCAAATGTGTAACATCCCAATTTTCAATCATCAATATTCATTCTATATAATTGACTCACATAATAGAATAAAATAGTAAATGGTGGTATGCAAGAATTTATCATAATATTTTAATTGATGGTTACACACAAATTGGCTAAGTAAGGACCCAAAAGAGTAATTAATGTCCACGAAAAAGGGCTACTATTGTAACCAAAATTGGAATATGAAATGATATGGCTAAAGGTCTATTATATATGTCAAAAATTGGTCAAACCAAAGGAAAATAAGCAAGAAATGATTTATTTTAATAAATCATAAATTGTAGGGGCAAAATCGTAATTTTGCCACAAAGTAGGAAACGATTATTTTTCCCTAATCTTTCTAATAACATAAGTTATATGATAACTAAAAAGAGGGAAATAACTACTTGATAATTAATAAGCCTATTTTGGTGAATTATTACCAAGAAAGATTAACTAGTCAAAGTCAAAGGACAAAAGTCAATAACTTGCAATATGACAATGGGATAGTTGAACTCAATATTTTCCCTCAATTCTCATGCAATTTTCGACTGGATGAAGAAGCAAGAAGGGAAATGAAATATTAAAACAAGCTAAGAAATGAGATCTGTGGACCAATAGAATAGTACTACCTATTAAGTTATTATATTAACTTAATATATACTATTTCCTTTATTCTTCATTCCATTCCTTCGTCCAAAACTGAACCAGCAAGAACTTGAGAGATAGTTTGAGGCAGTACAGAATGAGAAGCAAGAAACGGAGCTAGGTTACTCCAAAACTCAAGGTAAGCAAGTCTTGATCATGTGATTCTTGCTTCCTAGCTCAACTATGATCTCTCCTACTTACTTCTTCTTCCTTAGAACCATGGTTTTCAAGAGTTTCCAAGAGGAGAGAGAGAGAGAGACAGTCGGACGTTGAGGAGAGAGAAAGTTGAGAAATCAAAAGGTACACCTCCAAACATAATTTTTATTCTTAAGTTGATGCTATTAGTGCTATTCTTGGTTTGGTTTGGTTGGTTTTGTGAAAGATAAATGAAGAAACTTAAAGGACCTTGAAATACAAGTTTCTCCAAACCTTATCCAATGAACATCTAAATAGCTAATAGTTTGATTATAAGTAGAAAGGAGGTGATGAAGTAAGACAGAACGAGAAACTGACACAATTTTTTTGAGAATCTTAAATCTGAACCCTGTGCTGAACGTGGTAAAGGAGGTGGAATTTGATAATTCAAACAATTTCATTGGGTTTAGATGATGAAATTGTGTAGGGTATATATTGATGACTAAGTGAGAAAAGCCTCGGAATGAGAAATGACAAAATTACCTATTAAAACTCAAAGGAAAGGGCTACTAAGGATATTTTTGTTATTTGGCCCTGAATTTGACCAATTTGAGGTCAAAAATGGATTCTACACACGAATTTGTGTAGGAATATCCACAGTCATGATTTCTGGCAAAGTCCAGATAGACCGGGGCTACAACGGCATTTTGATAATTTAGCATTATCAAGCTAAGTTAACCAATATCATGAGATCAAAGTAAGGTGTGAATGAGTGATAACTCATCTATGGTATTTGGATATTGTAGGACTTGAGGATGGTCCGAAGTCTAAGCTTGCCTGAGCTCCGAAACACGAAAAAAGGACACAAGAGAAGCAGTCAGGTAGTAACATCCTTCTTACATATACTATGTGTTGCCTATTATGAATGTCATACATTGTAACATGAACTAGTGTCCTAGACACACCCATTCGTCATGTTGTAGTCAGGGACCCAACAAGGGCACTAAGTCAACCAAGGTGTAGACATATAGTTTGGCGTTGAGCTAGTGTACACACATATGTTCGATCATCTTATATGACATGACATTGCATATCTATTTTTGCATTTTATTTGTATGTAAGCATGTTGCTACTGAGATTCTCTTGAATCTCATTCTTTCCAAACAACAAAAACCATTTTAGCTAAAGCAAGCAGCTCCAAAGGCAAAGCAACGACTACCGGTAATTAGGGTCCCGAAGCTTAATGTTAGATATAATTAGTTTTGATGATGACAAATATAGATGTCAAATATTAAAAGAGCAAAAGTTTGCATAATATACTTATCTCTTACATTGACTAACTACTATATTTAATGTTGCATATATTGTAGATTAGTCAAGCAATGGAATAAAGAAATTGAGGAATGAAGAACTTGCAAGAATTAATGAAAAATATGAAGATTCAAGTTCTATGGTACTGTAGCAGTTGACACTGTAGCATACGGTTACTGTAGCGTATGGCACTGTAGAAAACTGTAGCATCGAGTGATTTTAATAATCACTCGAGTGATTCTGAAAATAGTGAAAATTAATTGCAGTGATTCACTATCCACTCGAGTGATGTTCAGTTTTTCATGCTCTGTTTTTCGTCAAACTAAGCAAGGTCTGGTTATTCGATCATATCTCTCAAAATACAATTCTGATTGAGATCAAAATAGATACATATGAAAATAGACTTCCAATGCATCATTTGGACACCATAATCAACATCAAAGGAGCTCAGATGAATCAGATATGAATGTTTGAAATTGAAGTTGAAATCAGCTTCACTTTCCAAAACAGCTTTGGTATTTTGGCTATAACTCTCAACCACTGATCCCATTGAGCTACAACCAGTTCCATATGAAACTAGACATAAATATCTTTCCATTGATATATAATATGACAATTTTGGAGTTATATTTAAAGAGTTATGCTATCTGGAAGTTGACCCATGTTTGCTGTCAAATTGGAAGTGGAGCTGCGAGTTAAAACGATCTGTACAGAGAACACCAGAGTGATTTACACAAACACTCAAGTGATCAGGAAGATCACTCGAGTGATCATTAATGATCACTCGAGTGAAATGCATCAGATGGCAGATCACTCGAGTGGCAACTGAGATCACCGGAAGAATTTTTCACTATTCTCAAAATCACTCCCACTGATACCGAAATCACTCGAGTGATTATGTTGATTTTGCATATCATTTCCAATGCGAGTCCAAATCACTGTAAGAAAATTTCACTATTTGAAATTTAACTTACAGTGATACCAAAATCACTCGAGTGATATTTGAATTCTTCAATATCACTTCCAGTGAATTTCACACTTTCTCAAATCACTTCTAGTGAACCTGAATGCACCTCCAGTGAAAGCCAGTATGCATCAGATCACTACCAGTCAGATGTTATATGATCGAGTAATAGGATGATTTTTTGAAAAAAGAAACCTGAACTACTGAATCATCAATATTGCTTCAAGACAATCACAATCACCTCTAAGAACTAAGATCATTGCCAGTGAATCTCTATCAGCTCGAATGATTTGCTTGTTCCTTGAAACCACTTTCTGTCAGATAATATCTTGATATGCTTATTTTGGTTTATCACTGCCAGTGCATTAAAATGAACTCAAGTGATATACTTACTCTTACAATGTCACTGCCAGTGAAATACTTATGTAGTCGAGTGGTTTATTGTTCAATCAAAATCACCTCCAATGAAGTGACACCACACTCAAGTGAATTGAGATCACCGCCAGAGAATTTACTGATAGCTCAAGTGATTCACTGTTCTTATCAGAAATACCTCTAAAAGCTATATGAACATTCGAGTAAAATACTGTCTTGAGAAAATTCACTTCCAGTAATCACGCAATACACTGCTATAAAAGTATTGTGTATAAAAATCACTACTAGAGAATCAGAATCACTTCCAAGACAATATCACTGCCAGTGGAATTTTATTTTCTGAAAATAACCACCAGTGAAATCAAGTTCAGTTCCGGTGATTCTCCAGTTTTTAGAAATTACTGCCAGTGAAGTTAAAATTCACCCGAGTGAAATGTTGTTTCTAAGAAATCACTCCCAGTGAAATGTATAATCACTCGAGTGATATTTAAAATATTCTCTAACGGCTAATTTCCTGAGTGTATTATAGGTGTTATCCACTACCACTCATCGGAACAACATTTGACGGCAACTAATCATGGGCACTAGCAATATTCAATGAATAATAAAAAAACTGCCTAACACTGAAGCATTTGTCGAACCAACGAGAAAACTGTAAGAAACGCTGAAGCATATGTCAGAGTACGATCAATGGGAAAATATTTAAATACACTTAACGACCATACAAAGTAATGACACTCCAACCGAAAATGAAGTAGTATCTGTTTGAGCATCAGATGGGATTACAACAGGAAAATATCCGAATGGGCTCAACGGTCAAATGAATCAACGGACTCTAACGGATGGATGTTTACAATAGTCATCTTCCACAACTCAGCTATAAATAGGAAAGGATTCAAACACATAACTGCTGACAATACGATGAGAACATGAACATGCTGATATCCTAAGTCTTCCGCCTCCGACCACTCTTTGCTCTACTTCATCTTCTATATTATGTATATTTGAGAGAGTGAGAATATTTTCTATTGTACTGCAGTGAGCATTTCATTTATGAGAGACTTTGTAAACAAATCATCTATACTTTTGTATTGATCTCAAGGTAGAGGGACCTTGAGAGGGTTGGATTCCTTATGAGGGAAGCTATAAAGAGAATTGCCGGTTAGACTTTCTGCTTGTAAGACTTGCACGGGTAAGCAGGAAAGAAAGGTCTTCGGGATTTCTCTGCTCATAAGACTTGTCGTAAGGGGGAGTGAACCTTATAGTGTGTGAGGGAGAGTAACTTTGTAGTAGGCTACACAAGTGTCTGGTTAAACTTGTGTGTTGTAGCGGCTTTTCTTGTGCCCGGTTAAACAAGAAGATAGTAGATTGGAAATCTCAAGAGGAGCCTGGGGACTGGACGTAGGTCATCGTGGATTGGACCGAATCAGGATAAATCACAGTTTGCATATTCTCTTACCTAAAATTTTACATTTCCAGCATATAAGATTTACATAACTGCTTATGATCTTATACTTCCATATATATTAATTTGATAAGTTGCGAAAAGATTTTAAAAGATCTTACTTTATTATCGTACACCTAATTCACTCCCCCCCTCTTGGGTGTCAACTAGTTCTAACACTTCATTGCGACTTTAGGGATTTCGCATGTACATAGCTGCTTTTGAATTTGTTTTCCTTTATACATTTGTATATATGTGTTATCAAACCCTTTGAGGGTAACCTCCGGTAATGTAAACAAATACTATGTATTATCATGTTTCCACTGTGTTGTACGATTTATAAGTCTTTATATGTTTTTCGCCCACAATCATTATTATTTAAAAAGGGGCGTTACAAAACGCATCAAACACTCAAAAGTAATTTATGGCATAACTAAAATCCTAAAATATTTTAGTGTCTTGAATGTATAAAAAGTACTTTAAAATGCCTGGTACATATAAAAAAAATATTTTAAAATATTAGATGTATTACCATAATTTAGAATGTTAATTGCATATGATAAAATACTTCAAGGGATAAAATATACCTTAACTTTTACTCCCTTATACTTTTTAGTCTTTTTGAGTTGAAGGTAGTTTGGTACGTACTTTCATACTTAATAGTGGAGATCTCACTATAAAAAATAACAATTATTAGTTAATTATTCTAGATGTTGTGTCGTTTTTGCTATGATTTGGGAGTTTAGAGATATTTTTGCATTTCCAATAAAACATGGTATTGGAGTATTTTAAATAAAAAATTATAGGCATTTTTATATTTTTACCCATTTATTTATATAACAGGACGCCACGTGCACTGGTGAGTGAAAAAAATAGTGACAGACAAACTAAAATTCCTAATCTAACCCCATCATGCGTTGCGCTAGGTAAGGGACCACAAGAAAAATTTAAAAACTCCCCACCTAATATCACAGCATCTCTATGCAAAACTGACTGAGTTTAGATTGCCTAGATTTATCGATATCAACACCTTCAAATCTCTACGAAATTCAAGTATATGATATGTCAATAAAATCTATGATTACGGTACATCCAGCACTGAAGTGTTTTGGTATGATGCAGTGAAATTTTAGAATTCTGTGGGGCTGACTGAAAGAAAATAGCTACAGTGGGTCTTGACAGAAATTTTCCCATTCATAATTGTGAGCTTGGAGCCTGTAGGAAAGAAGGAAGAAATTATCCCTTTGATGCTTAACGTCAGACCTGTTTATATAATTTAAAGAGATTAATGAAGTTTTATAACATATGTGATATGATCTCTCTAAAATATTTATATGTAATTTTTTTTTAATTTATTAGGCTAAAGTTATTGATTATGAATACTTGAATTGTTAATAGCGATATTAAAGTTGTAAATGTGGTATTTGTTGAATATTTCCTAATAACTGTTATCGGTGCTTCGGCGGCTATTTTTTTCTTTTTAAATTTCTCAGTCTAAAGTTGTTAATATATATACTTGAATTGTTAATAGTGATACTAAGTTGTTATTATAGATAATTCAGTTGTTAATAACATTCACTAAAGGTCATGCGGCTAATACCTTTTTTTCTTGAATTTCTCAGACTAAATTTGTTAATAACGATATTTAAGTTGTTAATAACCTTTATTAGAGCACTAAGGTCTAGTCACCAGCAAAGTCACTGGGGTTCTGGTGATGGCCGCTGCAGTTGCTCACTGGTGCTGGAGCTTTAGAGGTCGGCAAAGGTTTGAGAATTTTTTATTGTAAAAAATTTAGGATAGTTAGATAATTTCTAAAATTTTACAACATTTCAAAATTTTAAATTAGTCTTTTTAGATTTATTGAAATTCAAAATATTTATTTGTTTTTTACCAATTTGGATGGTATTTTTTATTTTTTATTAAAAAAATAATAAATATAAGAAATAAAATAAAACAAGCCTTATGTTTAAAAAAAAATTTATCTTTAAATTAGCTCTCATATTTAAGTTTAGAAAAATAATAAACGATTTCATTATTCTCTAACTTTTGACGTTAGGAAAGACAGTTGGGTGTGAATGCATGATGGTCCATGATTCATGAATCTATCGCTATTTTACTTTTCAAAGTACTCATGCAGTTTCGTTCCGTACAATAATGCATATGTGTTCATGCATGGTACAGTGTACATTTAAAAATATATTTCGCCGCGGGGCCAACGTGGACCCAAGCACTTCATCATTTGTGGTCATCATTGATGTTTATTTGCATGTGGTTCTTTAAAAAGTAGTCCACTCTGGTATCATCAAAATAAGAATTAATTTATTTATAAGTTCATGACTGCATTTACTCCTAAAAAAATGGTGTCTTGCATACTTTCAATAAAAATTGAACAGTACTTTTTTTTTGTATATTTCGTTAAATTATATCTAACACTTTAAAATATTTTGTCAAACACATCAAACACACTAAAGTAATTTATGGCATAACTAAAATCCTAAAATATTTTAGTGGCTTGAATGCATCAAAAATACTTTAAAATGCTTGGCGCATATAAACAAAATATTTTAAAATATTAGATGTATTACTATAATTTAGAGTGCAAATTATACATGATAAAATACTTCAAGGTACAAAATATACCTTAACTTTTACCCCTTTATACTTTTTAGTTTTTTTTGAATTGGAAGTAGTTTGGTACGTACTTTCATACTTAATAGTGGAGATCTCAGATCACTTCAAAAAATAACAATTGTTAGTTAATTATTCTAGATGTTGTGTCGTTTTTGCTATGATTTTGTAAGTTTAGAGGTATTTTTTGCATTAGAAAAAACATGGTATTGGAGTATTTTAAATAAAAATTTATAGGTATTTTTATATGTTTACCCATTTAATTTACTTATATAATCAGAGGCCACATGCACTTGTGAGAAGGGTTGGAAAAAGGCCAGGCGGCCAGTCAGGGGCCTGCAGGCTTACCTGTTTTCGGTCTGATCAGGCCTGGCCTGTCAGGCTAAAAGGCCAGGCCCAAACCTGCTTCGAGGCCTGTTTTTTTAAAAAGGTCAGGCTCAGACTTACTGTTAGGCCGGCCTGAGCCTGTAAAGTATTTTTAAAAAAAATTCCCACACACCTCACATTCTAATCATAAATCCCATAATTCCCACTCCCAAATCTCATCTCAAGTGGATCATTAATTTATGTATTTGGATCATTAATTTATGTAATTGGGCCTGTTTTTGGCCTGTTAGAAATAGGCCTATTTTCGTCCTGTTTGAAGCAAGCCGGTTGTGAAGCCTGTAGCCTGTTAGCTTGTTTAATTTTTTTTTTTAATTACAGGCTCCTTAATAGGCCACAGGTCAGGGTTAGACTGAAAAAAAGCCTGTTATAGGCCATAGGCCAGGCTTAGACCATCCAGTGCCTTAACAGATCAGGCCTATTAAGACATAAACCTGACCTGACCTGACCTATTTCCATCTCTACCTGTGAGTAAAAAAACATAGTGACAGACAAACTAAAATTCCTAATCCAAGTCATCACGCGTTGCACTGGGAAAGGGACCACAAGAAAAATTTAAAAACTCCCCACCTAATATCACCGCATCTCTATGCAAAACTGACTGAGTTTAGATTGCTGAGTTTAGATGGCCTAGATTTATCGATATCAACACCTTCAAATCTCTATGAAATTCAAGTATATGATATGTCAATAAAATCCAGGATTACTGTACTCCAGCACTAAGTGTTTTAGTCTATGGAGATTATGGATATGAGTGAAATTTTAGAATTCTGTGGGGTTGACTGAAAGAAAATAGCTACAGTAGGTGTTGACGGAAATTTTCCCATATAATTTAGAGCTTGGAGTATGTAGGAAAGAAGAAAGAAATTATCCCTTTGATGCTTAACGTCAGACCTGTTTATATAATTTAAAGAAATTAAGGAAGATTTATGACATATGTGATATAATCTCTCTAAAATATTTTTGTGTAATTTTTTTTTTGAATTTCTCAGGCTAAAGTTGTTGATATGGATACTTGAATTGTTAATAGTAATACTCAAGCTGTAAATGTGGTATTTGTTAAATATTTCCTAATAACTTTCATCGGTGCTCCGACAACTATTTTTTTTTAAAATTTCTGAGTCTAAAGTTGTTAATATATATACTTAAATTGTTAATAGCAATACTAAAGTTGTTATTATAGATAATTCAATTGTTAATAACATTCACCGAAGGTCCTGTAGCTAAAACCTTTTTTTCTTGAATTTTCCAGACTAAAATAGTTAATAACAATACTTAAGTTGTTAATAACCTTCACTAGAGCACCAACATCCAGTCATCAGCAAGGTCACTAAAGCTCCAGTAACGGCCACCGCTATTGCTCATCAGCATTGGAACTTCGGTGGCCAGCAAGGGGTTGAGCATTTTTTAATTTAAAAAATTAAGGATAGTTAGATAATTTCTCAAATTTTGTAATATTTCAAAATTCTAAATCAATTTTTTTGGATTTATTAAAATTCAAAATACTTATTTATCTTTTACCAATTTAAATAGTATTTTTCTTTCTTTTTTTTAATTAAAAAATAATAAATATAAGAGATAAAATAAAACAAACCTTATTTTTAAAAACAAAATTCATATTTAAATTAGGTCTTATATTAAAATCCAGAAAAATTATAAACGGTTTCATTATTCTCTAACCTTTGACGTTAGGATAGACTGTGTGTGGATGCATGCATGATGGTCCATGATTCATGAATCTATGGCTATTTTAGTTTTCAAAGTACTCATGCAGTTTCGTTCCGTACAATATGCATATGTGTTAATGCATGGCGCAGTGGACATTTAAAAATATCATATTTGGATGTGCGAAGCGCATGAGAGAGGATCTCATCTATAGTCAAGATGTGTAGCTCTCTTTGATAGTCATATTACCAAGTTTTACTTGGCCTTATGTATTTAAAAATAAAATATCATCTTTAGCCGGTGTATAGTGGCGCACTGATAAGATATGATGTCTATATACCTTTTTATTTGGGTTTGATCCTGGCCCTATACCCAGTGGGTGAAAAAAAAAAAAATATCATATTTGGTTGGGATGATATCAAAGTTATTAAATCGGGACCGATCATTGAATTGATCGGGATACTAGGTCAAGGGTAGCTAACCCAGGACCAAACCAGTAAGAAAATGAAGATTTTATGCTTATTAATATGAAATTATAAAAAAATTGATTTTATATATAAAAAAAAAACTAATTCACTATCTCGAACCGAACCGATTCGTTGGTTTCTAAATTGGACTAGCCGTCCGATTCGAATTTAATAACAATGGATAATATAGACCATATATTTGGGCCAACATGGACCCAAGCACTTCATCATTGATGTTTATTGGCACATGGTTCTTTAAAAAATAGTCCTCTCTCCTGTCATCAGAATAAGAATTAATTTATTTGTAAGTTCATGACTACATTTACTCCTAAAAAAATGGTATTTTGCATACTTTAAATAAAAATTTAATAGTATTTTTTGTATATTTGGTTAAACTATATCTAACACACTAAAATATTTTGTCAAACACATCAAACACTCTAAAGTAATTTATGGCATAACTAAAATCCTAAAATATTTTAGTGTCTTGAATGCATCAAAAATATTTTAAAATGCTTGGCGCATATAAAAAAAATTCAAAATGTTGGATGGATTACCATAATTTAAAATGCTAATTGCATATGATAAAATACTTCAAGGTACAAAATATACCTTAACTTTTGCCCCTTTATACTTTTTAGTTTTTTTGAGTTGAAGATAGTTTGGTACGTACTTTCATACATAATAGTAGAAGCCTCACAACAAAAAATAACAATTGTGAGTTAATTATTCTAGATGTTGTGGCGTTTTTGCTATGATTTTGTAAGTTTAGGAAGCCACTTCGGTCCAATGCATTGGACGTCCGCTGTACTCCTTTTCATTAAAACTACGCCGTTTTGGCGCAAAATAGGGCAGGAGGTTTTTTTTTTCTGAAAAATAGTATGCAACATCCTGATGTATTTTTGCAGTACCAGTCAGTTTTCTAAAATATTTTTTTAAGATCCTAAAATAATTTTTAGTATTATCCAGTATCCTAAAATATTTTAAAAAATACTATACAACATCCTAAAATATTTCTTTTAATACTAGTCAGTTTCCTAAAATTATTTTTCAAGATCTTAAATAAAATTAGTTTAGGTGCACTAAAAATAGTTCAAAGTACTAACTATTACTAAAAAATAGTTCAAAATATTGGATAATACTGAAAAAATATTTTAGGAAACTGACTGGTACTGAAAAAATACATCAGGATGTTGCATACTATTTTTCAAAAAAAAAAACCTCTTGCACTGTTTTGCGTCAAAACGGCGCAGTTTTAATGAAAAGGAGTGTAACAAATGTTCAATGCATTGAACCGAAGCCGCTTCCGTAAGTTTAGAGCTACCTTTGTATATCTGAAAAGCACATGGTATTAGGTGTATCTAAAAATTATAAGCTTTTTTTCATCTTTACCCATTTATTTATATAACAGGTAGCCACATGCACTCGTGAAAAGGGGGGGGATAGTGGCAGACGATTAAAATAAAATTCCTAATCTAACCCATTATGCGTTGCATGACTAGGTAAGGGACCACAAGAAAAATTCAAGAACTCACCACCTAATCTCATCAAATCTCTATGAAATTCAAGTATATGATACGTCAATAAAATCTAGGATTATGGTACATCCAGCGCTGAAGTGTTTTTTTTATATGTATATAATACTCTAAAGTATTTTATGATGCATCTAGCCCCTAATATGTTTTTTTTAGTTGTGTCTATTTCTAAAGTACTTTTTTTAAAAAAAATTATTTAATAATTACCTCAATCCTCTTTAAAATGTAGTCAATTTCATAAAACTTGACCTAATTTGTTAAATTTCCCTAGTGTTTCACATATCAAAAGTTGTAGTCTTATGCAATTTGTTAAAATCGTTACACGAGTAGTCAATATTTTTAAACCTGTAGACAAGATTGGAGAGTAGTTCAAACACAAGCTGCTCATTTTCGCCATACTAAACAACTGTGTTTTTACAAATGGCGGTGAACACAACAACCATAATATGTAATGCCCTCATAAAACAAAACAAATTATAAAGGTCCGGTTAAATAGCAAAAGGAAATTGGTTGTTGATCCCATAATATGTAATGTCTTTGAGCTTAACTCGCGGTTTCCTAGGAGGCTTGGGCTTGCCTACTTCAAGATCAGGGTCCTACACTTCTGCTTCAGCTACTTGAACTACTTCAACGCAAGCCGACTGGGGCTCTTCAACATTATTGCTAGCTCCAACTCCGCTTTCGGAATTCGATTAAGCTCTCACAACGTTATATCCCACCGAAAGAAAAGAGAAGCAAGAAGAATAAAAACCTTGAAAATGCAAAGAGAGTGGAGAGAGCCTCTCTTTTAAAAAAAAAAAAAAAAAAAGAAAAGTTGAAGGCCAATTTTGTAAAAATACTAACAATTTAAAATTCCAGCTTCCTACCTCCCTCTTCCTTATTTGTCATTTTGTATGTTCAATTGACTTTTTGGGGTCTTAGAAATTCAAGAGATATTTTTTTTGGGATTTTTCCTAAATTTTATATTATTTTTTAAACAAATAATTTGGAATAAGTTTATATATATATATATATATATATATATATTATTTTGTGAAGTTTCTTATTTTTATATGTCTACTAACACATTTTATTTTTAATAAATATTGAATTGGACAATATTCAGTTTGTCTCCCTAATTAACTCAGAGTCCTCTCCACTTTCTCCCCATTTCTCTAATTCTTTTGGGGCTTTTTAGAAGGGTGGTTGGAGCTTCATAAACAACTTTTTAATTGTAATTTATGATATACAAGATAAGTATGTGAGAAAAGTTTTATATCAACTTGTGCAAATGTACTTATAATAAAATAAGCAAACAAATACTCAATTATCCTTATTTCTTTTCTCTCTTCCCCCTTTCCGTGCTAGATCGCTTTTCATTGGATTGGCTATAAAAGCTGTTTTTCTAACATGATTTATAATACATAAGGAAAGTACATGAGAGATGTAATATTTCAAATTTTGGGACAAGAGGCTTGAGATTAAGCCTGGATTAAGTGGACTACTAAGCCCCGGTTTAGTAGATATCCTAGTAAGGCATAATTGTATTCTCTAAAATTTCTTTATACCCTTGGGGTATTAAGGAAAATATTGTGGTGGATTAAAGAGCTTGGGGAATGACAAAACAATGCAATTCGAATTCACACACAACATAGTTAATTGGAACACAAAGTAGTGTTGCTACCGGTGAAATTACTTGTATGGCAGTCGGGTTGTGTGACATCTTTCAAGGGGAAAATGATATCTAAAAATTCTGTAACTTTCCAAAATGAAATTAGACTTATCAATCTTTAATTTGATAGGTCATATGAGTCATTTGGAGCTATACACTAAGAGTTATATATTTTTGAAATTAGCCCAATGAAACTGGCTATTCTCAGTGGCAGCGTCCAAAAATAATAATTTTGGAAAGTGTGAGTTTTCAATTGGCCAAATGTTATATTTTTTCTTAAAAACTAGACTCAATAAAGGTCACGTAGCCTTTAGAACCATCACAATTGGATATCTATACAATTAGATATGAATTTTTAAAGTTTGATGAAAATTTTGCCTAGTTTTCCAGCATGTGAGAAAATGGGAAAAAATGTATGGGCAAAATTGTCATTTGACTAATAAAAGTAATCAGCCATTTTTTTTCCCTTTAATTGCTGAATAATTTTATCAAGAAACAAAAGGAATTAATAAATGAATTCCAAAATGCTTAATTGAAGTGTTTAAATCAAGTAAAAAGGTGAAGTTTGAAAAGTCAAAAATTATAAGCTAATATTTAAGGTGAAAATGGCTTGTTCAAGAAGCCAATTTGACTCTTCCAAAAGGCCACATACACGTTTAAATGAAAAGTAAGAGGAAATGATCACTTGGCTCATATTCATATATATATCAAGAAGAGTCAAAAGGTCAAAAAGCATACAAGTTTGTTAAAGTAAAGAGGAAAAGAACCAATTACAAGAAAGCATCTATGTAAAGCAAGTATGACAATCCCAGAAGCAATTCAATATTTCCTTTTTTTCTCTTGCATATTCGGTGGAAAAGGGAAAAAAGCAATGAAAATAATATATATGGCTCATGTAAAATTACCATGGTGAATTTTCATTAACTCATATTATGACATGCGCAAAAGGTGATATTCAAGACAACATATCTCTTCGCTTGCTCCTCATTTCATCTAAATTGAATCAAATAGAGAGAGAGAGTGAGTTCAAGAGTATTTGAAGAACAAAGAAGGGTCTTAGGGTTTCCAAGTGCAAAGATCAAGGTAAGATGCTTAAAAACCTTGTGATTTTGCCTCCTAATCTCTCTACAACCTCTTCTAACATATTCTCCTCTATGAAATCCATGTTTTTCAAGACAAGTCAAGAGAGAGGAGGAAGTGAATAGTGACATTTTAGAGAGATAAAGTGGTGAAATCAAGAGGTAATTTCATAAACTTGATCCTCTTGGCTTGTTTGATGTTGTTGTTATTGTTATTGGTGTATATTGCTTTGTTTTCTCTTGTTTTTCAATCATGGGCTGAAGCAAAACCTAGGGGAAATGCTACCCAATTTCCCTTTAAACATGTTCATTTAGTTTTTAAATGGTTAATCATGTTATTGGAAGTGGTAAGAATGTGATTAAGCAAAAGAAAACAAGAAAACAACAAAATCTTCCTAAAAACCCTAACCTTCTGTTTTGAACAAGACGTGGTGAAGGGGTGGGAATTTTATAATTTTGATGATTCCATTGGATTTAGAAGGTAAAATTTTGTAGGTATATAAGTGTTCATGATTTTTGGATCTTTGTATATAAATTTGGAAATTTATGAAGTTGAATGTGCATGTTGGTTGATCTGCCTCCTATGAGGCAGTGACATTGTACAATGTATTTTGTGGGGGAAAATTTGTCCAAAAATTATGAAACTTGGTAGAATTAATGTAAAGACATATATCTTTAATTTTATGGGTAGTTTGTAATTTTTGGACAAGTATACTAGAAAATATGATTTTCCAAAATCAGGCCTTATTTCTAGAAGGTAATATAGAACAATGCAGGTTTGGTGAATTTTTGGGAAAATTATGATTTCAATGGTCAGACCAAAGTATTTTTATCCAAAATTAAATTTAAAGATCTTCTTTTAGACTTTGGAATCAGTCAAATTTGATTTTTCTAGAATTAATTATAATTTTCCAAAATTGAATGAAAATCTGCCAATTTTTGGAAAAACATTGAAACTTCACTGTGCAGAGTTGTACTATATAGAAATTGTTGAAACTGTGATAGATAACCAGAAATGTGAGTTTGGAATGGGTTATGAATGAATAATAACTCATTTATTATAACTTAGAAATTTTAGGATCAAACAGTTGTGCCAAGCCGGGGTAAAGATAGTGCAACTGATGATAGATCAGGGAATGGTAATTAAGGTAGTAAATTTACTTAGCATGCATGTTATAACATCCTTATTTAAAATATATATATATATATATATATAATAAAATAATATTATAATAAAAAAAATTCAAAGTTGGTAGGCGCCGAAACGCGCCTACCAACATGAAACGATAAGGGGGTGACCCCCTTATCGAAAAACAAATGTTGTTTTGGCTTCATCAGGCGCCAAAGCAACGAGAATAGGAGGAGAGAGGTATTATAAATACCCTTCCCATAAACACTTCACGCAGGTGAAGTGTTCGTAAAGAGAAGAGAGGGTGAGGTTCTGATAGGAATATTTTTTGTTATTTGAGGATCAATAAGGTACGTAAACTCTCTTCTAATCACAAAGTTTTTTTATGAAAAATATTCTAAATAAATTTCTCTTTTCTATGATAGTGATTTTATGTTAGTTAGAGAATATTTTGGGGATATGATTTTAAGCAAATTTTGAGTTTTGTCAATATAAGACTGTAAAAATGTAGAGAATAATTAATAGTTAATTTTAACTGGTTTAGATTTATTATTTGGTTGTTATATGATTTTATAATTAATTTATTTTATAAATAGGATATAAATTAATCTCTATAAGATGTTTTTACTTATCAAAATTTGTTTAAATAATTTATTTAGATTATTGGAAGTATTATTGAGGTTTTAATTGGTTTATTTTGTTAGATCTAAGCTCTATGAAGAATATGAATTAGGATTTAATATTTAAATTAGAATTTGATATGACTTTAATTATGTAGAGATTTGAGGAGTTGTTAATAATTGGATTATACCCATATAAATTATGAAAAAGAGATTTAATTATTTAAAAAGTTGACATTGAGGATTTTGTAATTATAGACATGTTAAATGTTATGTAAGGATTTTAATGAGTGCTTTGGGTTTATGAGGAATGATCTATGATTAAGGATTTTTAAGGAAATTGAAATAATTGAGGATAATAGTTGTAGAGAAAATTGGGTTGTAGGAGTTAAATTATAAAAATTAATTATTTCATTGTTATTTGTGGTTAATTGGTATCTACATTAATAATGTAAAGTTTTCTTATGATTGGCGATTGCACGGATTTTACTATCCAAATTAAAATTAAGCTTGAAATCGAGGTAACCGGGGTTAATTTATTTTATATGATTGTTTTAGATTGTAAGGTATTTTATAAACCTTACTTTTATCTATATTACTTGGATGTGTTTCACAAGATTTTGTCTATTTCTGAATATGAATTTACTTCAGTGAAGCAGTGTATTTTTCAATTTACATATGTAAGTGAACATTATTATTAAATTGTTACTGTTGTGATGGATATGTTATTTGGGATGAAATGTTGTATAAGAATTTAGAATCTCAAAATTGTTTGTGAAAGCTGTATTAATTTATTATTATATTATGGGATATGTTGAGTTGGGTGGAAGAGATATAGTGAAATATGTGCCCATCGGCTCTCTCAATCCTGGCCCGGATTTGGAGTTGAGTGTTTTGGGCGAACACTTCCCTGTTACGGTATATTGGTGGTAGCATGGGAGGGGGCAGTATTATTGATGTGAGTAGCTAACCTTTGGCCGGGTATACTAGCATTGATAGGCTGTACCAGTCCAGAGGAGATAAGGAGGAGTAGGGTGGATGAGTGAGGATGGTTCTATTCATTGATTATATTATGTTAAGTTTTAATTTATAAGAATATTACTATTCTATATCAGTTAAACCTGCTTCTCTGACTTACAATATTTCCTGCATATTTTGTAAATTGATTTTGGTTATTGAGACTTTATGTCTCACCCGTTCATTATAAATAATTTTTCAGGCGAGACCTCTAATCTGGCTAGAGGCCAAGGGAAGCAACCAGAAGCATAGCCGTTAAGAATCTTGTAGGCCTCTTATGGTATTGGTGTTGTGTTAATTTCTATATTGTCATTATAGGGCCCTCATGTTTTTGGAATGTCACATTGTTTTTACTGTTGAGTAACTGTTTTGGGACAAATAATTAACTCTTGTTAGGCCTGAGGCTTTATGTTGTGTACTCTGATATGTGATGGACCTACAACCACAGTTGTATTGGAATTTGTCTTGTGTGAATTTTTAAGACTTGTGGGATAATTGTTATGTGAGATCAGAATAATAAATTTCACTATATTAAGTTTATGGACGAGTTTGTGCCCTAAACACCGATATGTTTTGAGAGAGCTTGTGCCCTGAACTCTGATGTGTATTGAAAAAAAAATCACTGAATTTGTATAACTGTATTGGATAATCGCTGTTTTTGAGAAAGAGTCGTTTCACATGTATTTGATATGTATGTTTTTTCATTGATTTATGTGATTGCTTTACCTATTTGTGTAGAGCATAGTTAATTGATTGAAGCTCTATTATATTATGCAATGGTCATATGTATGTCATAACATTAAACATGAAAATATGTCATTATGTTGGCATGAGGTATGAAAGGCAAGCATGTCATGCATTAACTATATATATATCTTGCATGCATAGTGGTAATGTTTGCTACTAAAATTCTCCGAATCTCACTCTTCCTCACCCAACCATATAGGTGTTGAGTACAAGTAGAGAATGCATGGGGAAATGCAAGAGGAATTATGAAGAAGATTTGAAGATTGTAGTGTAAGGCACTATTTTGTATTTAATTTAAGCATTTGGTAGCCTTATGTGGCTTTACATTTAATGTATATAAATGAATGAGTGAAATTTGAGCAGAGAATAATTTTAGTTTAATTAAAATAAAAACTCTCACATATACTTTAATATAATAAATTTAAGAGCCGATGAGGCATTGGGACGTAGTGAAACTTATGGAAATGATTGAAATGTTTTCTACCCTCTGAAAAAACTCTCTCAACCCTATGTTCAAATCTTGAGTTGAGAGTAAGAATTTGTGAAACATTTTAAGAGATGGGTAGTCCGGGTTCAAATCCTGGTTCCATAATGTATTTCATTACTTTTTTGTATTCATCATATGAGGCTATTGGAAATAAGGTATTACAAGAGAAGCTTTGTCTCAGTTTGTTTTCCTCATGTTTACAAAAGGAGGAAGGAATGCCAAGTGTGCTCGAGCCTGGGTGGATTTATGCTTTTATCATTTGTAATTGATAGGGAAAATATATTATAGACTATAACTTTGCAAGTGTACAGATCATATCAAATAATAAAGTGATGAGTAAAGTATCGTTTCTATGAAAATTTAGTATCAACAATGTAGCTGAGCAATAACTTTACATTTTTACTTAAGTTGATACACTTTGAATCAAAGATAGGAATAAAGCTAACCTTTTTTAAAAAATCAAATCTAATTGTGGCTAAAGATAAAGATGATTATGGATCTTAAGTGGTGAATTGGATTATTATAGCCTTGATTACTTCTTAATATCTAATTTCTCCTCTTAATTGCATTTAAGGTTGTATTTGTTAGTCTATGACTCTTAATTACTTAAGAGTGTCTTTTGATCCACTAAAAGACATTTCAATTATATTAATCCCCAATTCCTTAGACAATTAGTACTTAATTGGATTAATTTGAGTGTAAACCTAATGAGATTATATAGCCTGTAGGTATATGTCTATCCTACAGGCAAACTAAGTCCAAAAACTTAATCCTATACAATTCAATTAAATGCCTATTCTAAATTTCCTATGTTTAGGTTCCTTTAGAATATCAAATCATGTTCCAATCAAATTTCTCATTTTTCAGAATAATTAAACTTACAAGTGAATCAACAAACATAACATTATAGCAATTAAAAGAACAAATTATCATTTATTAATCCATAATCAAACTAAATCCAAAATAAAGGTTTAGCTATATAAACTGAATATTATCATGAACAATATAATAACTAACCAAAGTCAACATAAAAATACAAAAGAAAGAAGAGAAAGGGAAGGAGAAACAAAAAGTCAATGCTGAATTTTCATCCATGTTGTAAATCTTGTGGTCTTCAAGCTTTAATCTCCTTCCATTAAAATTCTGAGCTCTGGCGTTGCTGTCATCAACCAAGAAAATAGGACACACCGTCTTCTCTCTATGCCTTTTGTATATATAAGCATATATTGCCTCCTCCCAAGACTTTCAAAATAGTGTTATTTCTATCAATAAAAAGAAAAGGAAATAATAATAATGATAATAAATCTTTATTTATTTATTTATTTGAGAAAACTTCCCATTATTATTTATTATTTCTTAAGTTTAAAAACTTCTATTTTAATTTGAAATCCTACTAATGATGCACCCAATTAATATCTTATAAAATCTCAAGAAAATTCCTTTAATTTATTATTGATGACTTCCCAAATATATCAAACACTGAAAGATTTTCTATTGTAGGACTCATAACACTGCCACCCTACCATGCAAAACTATTCATAGGTAGCCCTTTATGTGAATACCAGGTTTTTAATGAAAGTACTAATGTAGTGAATACAAGCTCAAAGATAAAGTCTATTTGAAAAGACTAGACTATTAGTAGAAAGAGCTCTTTAAACTTATAAACCACACTCCATTTATGAGATTTTCTAATACGAGACTCATAACACTATTT
The DNA here is from genome assembly GCA_037074505.1 of Albizia julibrissin. Classification (NCBI taxonomy): domain Eukaryota; kingdom Viridiplantae; phylum Streptophyta; class Magnoliopsida; order Fabales; family Fabaceae; genus Albizia; species Albizia julibrissin. The sequence continues at coordinate 5,986,858 of CM073479.1, read as the reverse complement.
TTTGTGACAAATGGGATGATGATCTCTTTCATTTAACATACGGACAATTTAGTATTTACACTTTATTTTTTTTTTCTTAGAAGGATCATGGGCCTTCATAATAATTTCACATATTCAAGGTTATTGGGAGTAAAAGATTTGTAAAGTTGGTCATTAGGCATAATTTCTCCTATTATATATTCCCCTTCTCGTTTAGGATGGAGCAGTAGAGTCAGGAAAACAGGCCGAGCCTGTCAAGCCGACCCTTTTAGACCCTTAATTTATAAGGGTCGAGCCTAATATTTTCACCTCAAAAGTGAAAGCCGGCCCTTTTAGGCCCGTATATTTTTTTTAAAAAATTATTTATATAATATTATTATTATTGATTTTTTATATTTTGTTAATGATATTGCAAATATTTAGTTGTTATTATCTGTTTTAGAATTAAGTTTCATATGAATATATTTTATTAAGAATCCTAAAAATAAAAAATTCATAAAATATGTTTCTTATTTTGTAAGTATTCTTACCAATTGTGTACTTTTTGAATTATATTATAGTAATTGTTTTATTTATATCTTGTGTTATTTATTTTATTAACTACTTACACTTTTCAAGACATATTTATAAGAATTATTTTTAATTTTGTTAAGTCTTCTCATTAATTATTTGTAATTGTGGTATGTGGACAATAATTTACCTTTGATTATAATTTGATTGTGTTTGTTTGTTGTATGATGCATACCATTTATACCCTAATTTTGATAATATTTATGTGTTAAATTAAGACTTTCATTGTTGTAATTTTAACAAAACTGAAAAAAATAAAAATTATTAAAATAGCTTCGGCCCTGATCCTTTGCTTATCGATCTGGCCTCAAAAAATAATTGTTTCTCTAGCCGGGAGTAAAATAGCCAGTCTTTTTTACCAGCTCTACTTTTTATATTTTTATGTGAAACTGTGAGTTATTTGTGAGTACTATTTTACCTTTGATTATGAATTAATAACTATATTTATTTATTGCATGAGGTGTATAGTTAAATCTTGTGAAAAAAGCTTTTGGCCTTACAGGCCAGGCCTAACCCTTATATTCTCAGGCGGAGCCTTGAAAAACAATAATTTTTCTTATCCCGGACCTAAAAGGATTGATCATTTTAGGCTGTAGCCTGTCAAAGACCAACCTTATAAGATCGCGCCGACTGTGATTCCCAGCTCTATGGAGAAGGCCTAGCCGACACATAGGTAAGTTTTGTTTGATATAATGACAAGATCAGTTCTTGTTTAGGTAGAAACTAGGTATTCTTCCCGCGCCCATGCATGGGGTGGTGTATAGTGTTTATGTCATCTTCAAAATCTAGATTTGCTAATTAGAGACAAGTAAAATAATCTTAATTCAATGTTTTGCTAAATCATTCTTAACATTTCTTTATAGGTACTATGTTCATCTACTAAAACATTAAAAATAAATGATTAGCATGATAATATGAGAACAAAAAGTTGTGGGAAAATAACCAATTTATTCTTTCTTTAATCATTTCAATCCTATTATTTGTAAACATATTACGGGATTACCCCATCTCTATTTCATGAGGTTCCAAACTCTTTCCCCCTCCCCACTTACTGGTCCACCTTGTAAACGATGTCATTTTATTTTAATGTCATTTTGCCTTTCCATAAATTTTTTTATTGCTTTATTTTTGGGAAAATTATATTCAGATCCTAGATAAGAAAAAAAAAATGGTCCATTGAAATCTCAAAATTGCCTAAAAAGTCCGTTTTTTTGCAATAAATTCAAAACATGGATTTGTCAATGGACTCTCATGAACTTACCAATAGACATGTCAATGAACGCTCATAAACTTATTTACGGAATTAAAATATATTATAAAAAAGTCTCATAGGATTGTTTTGACAATTTCAAGATTTTAAGAAATTGTTTTTTATTTTTTTTATTCAAGACCTAAACTGAATTTTTTATTTATTTTTCATCTTTTCATGTCAGTGTCATGAATGAAAGTTGTGAGCACATAGAAAGGGATAAACGTTTCAATAATAATTCAGCAAATTTTGTATAGAGGAAACTCCACTTTTGATGTTGAATCCCACCGGGATCATTTGGAAAAAAAAAGTTGATAATGTTATAAATATTAATTATGTGAACGTTGATTAATTCATATATAAACTAATTTACTCTTCTAATCAATTTGATCTTTAATATTATTGTAGTATCTCTATTTATCACTTTAGGAGTTACTATTCATCACAGTGATGTTGCTGTAGTGTATGCGGTGTTACTTTAGCGTACATATTTTATACTGTTTATACACGTTTTTATGCCTATAAATAAAACTTTAGACTAAATATTGATACGTGAATCTCGCCTGTCTCGATTTGCTTTCACTCCTAAAGGAATTTGGAGGCACTCGTGGAATTACGCGTCCGCTCCTCTCTCTCTCTCTCTCTCTAGCTTTCCCTTCCCTTTTCTGTCTCTTACAAAAAATACACCTTTAGGGTGAAAAAAGAAGTTGGACATTTTTTTAAAAAAAATAATATTTAATATTATAAAATAGTTTTTCAATTATACATAATATTTTAAAATATTTTTTTTATATATTCAATATCTTAAAATATTTTTCTAATTTTAATGAGCAATCTGAACTTAAGATGTTAGTGTTGATGAAAAAATATTTAAAGAGATTAGATGCCAAAAAAAAATTATTTTGAAATATTAGGTGTTGTTAAAAAAATTATTTAAGGTGTTGAGGAATTAAAAATTAATTTATGATATTGGGTGTTCTTAAAAAAAACATTTTAGAATGCAGTTTGTCAATAGACGTCCTTAAATTTGTCAATAGACATTCCTAAACTTATTAATGATGTGCCACTAAATTTGTTAATGACTCCCTTATGGACTTATCACCATATGCCTATGAATTTATCAGCATAATTAGAATTTATTATAAAAAAATATTAAACAATTTTAAGATTTTAATAGACTATTTTTTTATTTTTATTTAAAACCTGAATATAATTTTTTTTAATTTTTAGTCTTTTCATATCAGTGTCATTAGCTGTGAGCACATAGAAACGGTCAAACATTTCAATAATAATTCTGCAAATTTTTTTATTGAGGAAACTCACTTTTGATGTTGAAGCCGACCCGGATCAGTTGGAAAAAAAAAAAGAAAATAAGTCGGCACGTGAATCTCGCCTGTCCCTGTTTGCTTTCACTCCCAAAGGAATTTGTAAGCACTCGCGGAATTACGCGTCCGCTCCTCTCTGTCTTGCTTTCCCTTACCTTTTGTGTCTCTTACCCAAAATATACCATTATGAGTGAAAAAAAAAAGCAGAAAATTATATTTAGGTCTGTCTATTTGGTTTTGGTTTAAGGGGAGGGGAGTTTGGTTTAGGGATAGGAGAGGGGAGGGGTCATCTTATTTAATTTGATTAGAGGGAGGGGAGGCGAGATAATAATTAATTTACCATTTTACCTTTATGTATTAGTTTATATTTTTTATGCTCATATAAATAATTTAAATTATTTTTTTAAAAATGAAATTTATTTAAATTAGTTTACATATCAATATAAATCAAATAAATTATTAAAATTTAAATTTTTTTATCAAGTGGACAAAAATTTATTTTAATTCACACTATTGGAATTACTAAAATAATTATTGGTAAAAAATGAGATTATAATTTTATACAAAAGAAGCATTACAGAATCTGTGAGAGACGAGGTCAGAACACTGTGAGTACGTGTTTTTATTTTTTACTTAAAGGAATCAATAGAAATATAAAAAAGTTAGAGGGGCAAAATAATCAAATATTTTGGTTCCTTCTAAATACCCCTCATTTAGAGGGAACAAAAATGAAGGAAGGGGAGGGATTTGTAGCCCTTCATTTGGCTCCCCTCCCCTTCAATTTTTCATACCAAACAAGGAGATAAGTTTATTTTTCATTCCCTCCCCTCTCCTCCTCTCCCTCCAACCAAATAGACCCTAAAAGGAAAAATAAAAAATTGGTTTTATGGAGTTATCAATTCACATTCCTAGAGTTGTCAATAAAATTATTTTTTTATTTTTTATTTTGAACAAGATTTGAATGTAACTCTCCTAAAAAATAAGGAGATTGGACCCATTTTCTTTTAAAAATAATATTCGATACCATAAAATATTTTTTCAATTATACATAGTATCTTAAAATAATTTTTTTATATATTTTGTAACTTAAAATATTTTTCTAATTTTAATGAGCAATATGAACTTAAGATGTAAAGTGTTGATGAACAAATATTTAAGGAGATTAGATGCAAAAAAAAAAATTTATTTTGAAATATTGGGTGTTGTTGAAAAAATTATTTAAGGTGTTGATGAACTAAAAATTAATTTATAATATTGGGTGTTCCTAAAAAAATATTTTAGAATGTAGTTTGTTAATGGACGCCTCTAGATTTATCAATGAACGCTTCTAAACTTATTAATGATATACCTCTAAACTTGTTAATAACTCCCCTTTGGATTTGTCAGCAAACGTCTATGGATTTATTACCAAAATTAGAATTTATTATAAAAAAAATACTTGACAATTTTAATATTTTAATAGACTTTTCATTTTACCCGAGACCTGGACATAATTTTTTTTTATTTTTAATCTTTTCCTATCAGTGTCATGAATGACAGCTGTGCGCACATAGAAAGGGACAAACGTTTCAATAATAATTCTGCAAATTTTTTATAGAGGAAACTCACTTTTGATGTTGAAGCTGACCCGGGATCAGTTGAAAAAAAAAAAAGAAAAAAAGTCGACACGTGAATCTCGCCTGTCCCTATTTGCTTTCACTCCTAAAGGAATTTGGAAGCACTCGCGGAATTACGCGTCCGCTCCTCTCTCTCTTCTTTTCCCGTACTTTTGTGTCTTTTACCCAAAATATACCATTATGAGTGTAAAAAAAGTGGAGAATTATATTTAGGTACTGTTTTAAAAAAATAATTTCATTGAGTTGTCAATTATTAACTTATTTGTTTGGGCTTATACGATTATATAAGCCTGATTTACGTAAATCGAGATAAAACTCTATCATATATTTACTTCATAAATTGTAAAAGCTACTTCGTATTCCGTACATCACGATTTATATGTTTTTAGAGTTGTCAATTCATATTTTTAGAATTTTCAATAAAAATATTTTTTTATTTTTTCTCTTAAACGAGATTTGAATGTAACTCTCCTCCAAAAAGAGAGATTGGACCCATTTTTTTAAAAAATAATATTCAACACCATAAAATATTTTTTCAACGACAGAGTATTTAAAAATACTTTTTTTAGATTCAATATCTTAAAATATTTTTCTAATTACAATGAGCAGTTTGAACTTAAGATGTAAAGTGTTGATAAAAAAAAATTTCAGTGGATTAGATACAAAAAAAATTATTTTAGAATACTGAATGTTGTTGAAAAAATTATTTAAAGTGTTGAGTGAATTAAAAATTAATTTATGATATTGGGTATTCCTAAAAAAATATTTTAGAGTACAGTTTGTTAAACATTAATTATTACTAAAAAAATATTTGAAGGTAATTAATGCATTAAAAGTTATTTTAAGGGAGTGGATGTCACTAAAAAAATATTCTAAAAAGTTAAATGTTATTTTTGAAAAAAAAATATGCCCAACCTCTTGACACCCAAGATGTTGTAATTTTAGGTAAAGAAGAGGAAATTAAGGTTTTGTTTGGTTGGAGGTTTTTAAAGGAAAGGTTAGGTGAGGGGAGGGTTAGAGATAGAAAAAATATGTTTGGTTAGAGTAAGGGGAGGGGATGAGAGGTTAAAAATTATCTTTTTTAGCTCCCCTCCCCTCCCCTCTCAACCCTCCAAAATTGGGGGTTTTTGGAGGGGAGAGAAACATTGCTCCCATTTTGACAAAATACTCCTATCTATTTTTAAATATTTTAACCTTACCCCTCTTGTTTAAAACTATTATGTCCTATTTTGACCAAAATACACATACCTATTTTTGTAAAGAAACCTCCTAAATTATGAACCAATTGTTTACATAGATTTAATTATATCTAATTTAATTTAAAGCTAACATATTTATAATGAAAACCCCCAAGTCATTGACCAAATTTATATCTTATGAAAATATCTTATAAATTCTTTTATTTTAGCATTGATGACACCTTAACTATATCAAAACATATATCAAATTTACTACAAATGAGAAGTTATAAAAAACATATTAAAATATTTTATCATAATAAAATTAATGAGATAATATGTAAAAGTCAATAAAATATCCTTTAAAATTTATGCAATAATTTTACTATCATATATACTTGAGGTAATAGGTTTTTTGAGATTTATAAATTAAAAAATAAAAGAAGAAGGAAAATATATAAATAAAGAAAACGGGGTATTTTTGTCCACTCATAATTAATTCCCCTCACCTCCCCCCTTCTGAACCAAATAAGAAACCAAATCTCCCCTCCCCTCCCCTCTTCTTGTAGTTTTTACGGTCTACGAGGTAAATATGTGGAGGAGTTTTATCTTGATTTACGTAAATCGGGCTTATACATAAGCTAAAGCTAAGACAAACATGCTTTTGTTTGGAATAGCGATTGAAACTTCTAATCATACATTTCAGTCGTGATTTATAGTATACGAGGTAGCTTTTACAGTCTATGAGATAAATATATGAAGGAGTTTTATCTCAATTTACATAAATAAACTAAACCAAACAAGCCCTAAAGACATTCCATAAGGTAAGATAACTGTCTTGGCTTCTTTCTCTATTCATTTACAGATACTTCTTCTAATCCAAATGGCGTCTGTATTGCTCATGTGTTTAGAAGCGAATTTCTTTTGATAAAGCTCACTTGTATATGTTTTCACTTCATTATACTTTTTCTTCTTTCTGGGCTACCTCGTGAAAGATGTCACCAAGTTATTTTATTTTCTTTGCATCCAATGAAGGAATCGTAATTTTTATATTACCAATTCCCAGAATGGCCTATTCGTTCAATTGAAGCTAGGAGAGGAAATTTTCCTGTTACGGTCGAAAGCCAAGGTATGGAGGATTGTCATCGAAATTACACAGAATTTAGTTCCTTTTTTGCCCCCAAATTATACATATTTTCAAGTCTGAAGAAATAAAAATGTTCTTATATAGGTAGTATACGTATAGCAAATAGCATTTTTGTAGCTTAAGGACTGGAGTGAGTGCATTTATACTAAATATTCTTTTTATAATTTAAACTTTATAATCAAGTTTTTTTTATTTAATTAAGTGTATCCCCAATCAACTTTTTATTTTTGGGATTTAAATATGTATTTTTTTATAAGGTAAAGTCGTTTACTACCTCAATTAATATATTATTGTTTGTGAATAAGTTTTTAAAATTTCATGTAACCATATTCCTTTTAAATTTTTGAAAATGAAAACTTTGGAGCAAAGGCTCTTCCACCTCAATGGCAGAAAATCATTGCTTTGATAAAGTTATTAATTAGTGGGGTCGACCGCAGAGTTGCTTCCTACTAGTTAATTACTTAATGTAAGATCTCGTTTCATTATTGATATTGCTCAGAGTAGCATTAGCATAGCTCAATGAGCGCATAAAAATAGCATAAATATATTGATATATTGAAACAATATTGCTTGATTACAAACAGAATTCCCCATAGAGGTGTACACAGTAATTACAGACCTTAAACAAATAGAAAGGTCTTTAGATAACCAACACCTCCTCTTGTACTGGCTCGAAACTTTTAGTTGCCAGAAATTACCATTCTGCCCTTCGAGCCACTTCCTGCTGCTAGAAACTTTATACATTTATGGAAGGATGAGATTAAGAGAATCTCAGTAGTAACATACTTTCAAACATATAGAATGCAAAAATAGATAGGTTATGTCATGTCATGTAAGATGATCGAAACTATGTGTACATTTGCCCAAGGACAAACGATATGTTTGCACCTTGGTCTACTTAGCGCCCCTGTTGGGTCCCTGACTACAACATGACATATTGGTGCGTCAAATACACTAGCTCATGTTACAGTGAACGACATATACAACATTTAGTAATCACATAGTATACGTAAGAAGAAGTTACTACCTGAAACGCCCTTTCCTTGCCTATCAATCGGTCCAGCTTCGTGTCCGGCTCGAGCTATCAGTATATCCTAAAATTAAAAATTTAGGATATATGAGTTATTATTTATTCATAACTCATTCTAAACTCATTGTGTTGGTTATCTTGACTCAAAACCATAAAATTACGAAAACACCCCTGGCTGGGGACCTGGTCAAAGCCCCTTTGTACCCGATCAAATTGTACTATTTCAAAAATCATGACCCAGACTAATCCTACACAATTTCACGTGTACAGTCCATTTTAAATTCAGATTACTCAAAATCAGGCCCAAATTACAAAATTACCCTTGGCAGCCCCTAACTTAGGGTTTTAAGGGTAGTTTGGTTATTTCGCGTTCTAGGGCTTTTCTTACTTCGCGGTCTACATGAATTCTACACAATTTTCCCTTCTAAACTCAATGGAACCATCAAATTGATGAAATTCCAGACCAAAAAGGATGAAAATTCCCCTGGACCAAATCTGGAAAATTAAGGGAAAATGTTGTTTCTTGATTTTAAATCCATATCTTTTCACCTCTAATCACTTGTTTTATCCCTTAAACACCTTTCCCCCATGATTATTAGAAAATTTGGGCAGCATAACCCTTTAGGTTTTAAGCTTCCCAAATTTACAAAATCAAGGAAACAAAGCCAAATCAACCACAACAACTACTACTACCAAGAACCATCAATAATCAACAAAAGAAGCTAGGTTCTTAAGTTTACCTTGGATTCCTTAGCTTTCTCTCTAAAAAGTCATTGTTCACTCTCTCCTCTCTCTTGATTTGTCTTGAAAAGCATGAATTTCAAGGAGGAGAAGAGGTTAGAAGTGGTTTCAAGGTGATTAGAGAGCAAAATCACTAAGTTTTCATGTCTCTTACCTTGATCTTTGCTCTTGGAACCCTAAGACCCTTCTTGTGCTTCTTCAAGTGTTTGAACTCACTCTCTCTATTTTAACTTCAGCTGAACAAAATGAATAATGGATGGAGGAGGAAATAGCTTTTTGTAATATATCTCAAGTTGCTTCATTATGTGTTAGCTTGTGATTGATCATTATTTTCTTTTTCTCTTCTTGCTTTAATATTCACTAAATGAATATTTCTCTTGCTTGCCCCTTTTTGCTGACCGAAATGTCAAGGGAAATAAGAAATAATTGAATGTCACTTGCATCATCTATTCTTCCTTTTTATATAGTAACATGTGCTTAGTTCTAATTGGCTCTTGCTTTTCTTTTGCTTAAATTAAATATATGTCACATAAATTATTTCCCTTTCTTGCTCCCTACTTCAGCCAATATTTATCTCAATTAAAGGGGGGAAAATGACTGATTGCTTTATTGGTCAAATGACCATTTTGCCCATATATTTTTGTGATTTTCGCACATGCTGAAAAACTGAGCAGAATTTTTATCAAATTTTGAAAATTCATATCTAATTGTATAGATATCCAATTGGGGTGGTTCTAAAGGCTATGTGCCCTTATTAAGTCTAGTTTTAAGAAAAAATATATCATTTAGCCAATTGGAAGCTAATATTTCCAGAATTATTGTTTTCGAATGCTGCCATTGAAAATCACCAATTTCACTAGGCTAACTTTAAAAATACATATCTCTTTGTGTACAGCTCCAAATTGCTTATATGACCTATCAAATTAAATCTTGATAAGTCTCCTTTCATTCTGGAATGTTTCAGAATTTTGAGATATCATTTTCCTATTTAAAAATGTCACACAACATGACTGCCACTTGGAGAAACACACTAGCAGCAAATTTCATTTGTGTTCCCAATATAGTCTTCTTGTGTGACCACTCATTGTCTTGTTTTATCACTTAATGCGCTCTTTAATGCACCATTTTATTTCTCTTTGATGACACCAAAGGTGTTAAGAATTGTAGGGATTAAAATCGTGCCTTACTTGGACACTTGCTAAACTGTGGCTTAGCAGTCCTTTTACTGCAGGCTTGTTCTCAATTCTCTATCTCAAAATTTGGGATGTTACACTTAATATAATACATATTTATATAATTTTAATAGGTTAAGAAAGTTGGTTAAATTAGTTAATATAACATGTATTTTCTAAAACACTCTAATAATCTTCTTCCCTTTCCTCTTTAATTATTATTAAGGAAGCATCAATAATGGGGTAAATTAGGAAAATATAGATAAATATAAAAGCTAGGTCTTATATTTAGGATCAAGATCAACTCTCTAAATGTATCTTCTATTAAGGATCAAAGGGAGTAATAAGTAACTTCCATGGGTTATTTTTAGGTTAATACAATTTTTAGTTCCTCAAATTCACGCTCATTTTAGTTTTGAATCCTCGGGGGTAAAATTGTCCAAATTTTTATTAAATTATAGGGATTAATATTTTAAACGGAATGAAACTTGAAGGACTAAAACCTATTATTTGAAATTCAAGGGTCATGACCAAAATGAGGGTAAACTTAATTAATCAAATATTATAATAACTCTTAGTTTTTTCAATTAACTCATATTTTAAAAAAATTGGTGAGTTATGTTTTATAATTAGTGTGTGTATTTTAAAGTATATGTGTATATATTATTATCGCACTTTTTATCAACAGGGATACGTGCTTATTTTTATAAAATAAATTGACAGAAAATTCACATGCTGATACTAAATATATAATGAAGTGTTAATTAATGTGTATAATTTTTGTAGATAAATGGATGCGTCAAATGGTACTGTAGAGAATCGTCCTGAAACTGGAAGCCTAGTCAACCCAAATTACGGAGGGTTGGCTCACTAGCTTTTAAGAGACCTTGCCTTAACCTACAGGTAACTACATACTCTATCCATTCCCTCTAATAATTCCAAATAATAAAACACTGATGTTTTCAATTAGTTTGTGTTTCCTCATGATTTTCCTAGACCAATAACAAAAAGAACTAATTTAGTATGTATCATAAAATATTCTTTAGTTGGCCAAAAAAAAAAATCAAATATCCCTTAATCTTTTGATAAATTTTAAATCATGTATATATATTTTTTGATAAATAATGTATTTTACATTTATGTATTCTTATACTTGAGAATAAAATAAAATAAAAAACACACATCTCATATCTACACTCATAATTTCTCTTTCCTTTATATTTTCAGATATATTTTTAACCTTTTCGTTTGGCAGTATTTTTTTAAGCTACCTCATCAAAACGACGTAATAAATGAACAGTGGTTTATAACTTAGCAATATATGCATTATAATGTTTTCAGAAATGTTTGGCCACGTACTGTATTTTCAATGAAATTTTTGGTGGATATAGAGTAAAGTTATATCCAATTTCTCCCTTGCATCTAACACTCTAATCTTATATAAAATGAATCAAATATTCTAATGTTGTTTTTTTAATTCTTCCACCCTAAACTACAAATAAGATTAGAATGTTGGATGAAATTAGAAAATAGCATCAGGCGGTGCTAGATGCACCAAAAAAATTATACAATCATGCCAGATGCATCAAAAATATAAGATTAGGGTGTTGGATGTTATTAAAAATAACATCACAGTGCTATATGCTATTTTACTCATGAATATTTTATTAAAACATAGGGAGTTGGACTGGTAAGGGCCCCTAGTTTTTCAATATTTTTTTGTTAGTATAATATGTGTGCATGCACTTTCGTCTAAAATTTAGGTATAGATCTTATTCGAACTTAAAACTATAGGAAAATTAAACCATTTTTGAGATACTTATAGTCTTCTTTAATTTTTAATTTGGTTTATGATGGGTGTTTTTTCCCTGTTAAATATTTTAATTTTACTCTTTTAATCGTTAGCACATATAACTCATAATTTTTAAAACTTAGCAATAAACTCCCTAAATTTTTAAGTCTATGTAAGTAGCCCGAAACTATCATTTACTACCCCTTAAATTTTATTTTTTGTATGCATATAGACTGTCAAATTGAGTTATATATATATATATGTGTATATATATATATATATATATATGCATAGACACACACGAGCGCGCAAATAAGCCGCTTGAACTTTAAGCCATTTGTAAATAAATAAGGAACCAACCTAAAAGCATGGGAGTTATAAATGTAAAAGGTAAGAAGTTTTTTGTAAAGTTACAAAGGTTATGGAACTTAGATATGATATTAAGTTTAAGGGGAATTTTGTATTATTTAGGCTGCATGCTTTATCTAGGCTAACCTTTCCCATTAATTAATCACATCCAAGAAAATTTAGTACGAGAATTTCATAATCAAATCTTTTTTTGTTTAAGATGAGGTCAGAAACGACTACTTGAAATTATGTGTGCCTCTTTCCAAGTATGCATCGGAAGGAAATTGGAAAAAAGATAAGCCCCTGTTGTTAATCATAATGAGCTTCTGGTTGCTGGCATAACAAAAGGATGGAGAACAGTACTACATGTATCAGCAAGAGCAAGCCAAGTTCACTTTGTGAAGGAGCTTCTAAACATGATGAATGAGAGTGGCTTGGATTTACAAGACTGAAGCGGAAATACTGCCCTCTCCTTTGCTGCTACTGCTGGAAACTTGGAGATTGTTAATTTATTGTACAAAAAAAAAAAAAAAAATCATTCCTTACCAAAAATAAGAAATGGAAATGGATTCACTCCTCTTCTTTTTGCTACATTATTCGGAAGAGCTGATGTGGCAAACTATCTATTCCATCTCACTGCTAATGATGAAAATTTTGAAGAAACGGATTGGAATAAGTTATTCCTCACTTGCATCGACTCTGGTATTTATCGTAAGTGTAAGTTTCCTTTATATCTATAAAACACGAATACGCTCAATTATTATAAGTGAAGTATTCGGTGCGTAGTAAATAAAATGTCAACATCTTTTTAACTTAATTAATACTCGTATGTAGCTTTATGTTTCTTATTAAACCGTGTGACAGCATCTATAGCTAGTTTTAGAATTTTCATTTCTTCACAATTTTATCAACATGTCATAGATTTAGCATTGACAATGTTGAGGGAGAGGCCAAGTCTAGCATTTGCACAGGTTTGCATATCATGGCTCAGAAGACAGCATATGATAGCGCAGAACATCAAAATCAACTCTCAAGTTCAGGTAAATTAATTAGCGTTCTAACTACTTGTTTGGATGGCTAACTTACTAATTTGGCATATTCGATTCATCAAATTATATGCATCCCAGGTAAGAAGACTAGTGTTGTTGCCCTTCAACTTGTTCATTCACTGTGGAAAGTAATTCTCAACGGTGTTGGCTCAACGTCAGATATCAGAGAAATCATAAGTGAGTCATCAGGACTGCTATTTGATGCCGTAAGAGTTGAAAATTATGACTTTCTGGTTCAGCTTATGTAGTCTTACTCTGATTTAATTTGGGAGTTGGACAAGAGAGGACGAAGTGTAATTCACATTGCCGTTTTGGCGTCGTCATCCTAAAATCTTCAATCTCATACATGAGATATATGTGGAAATAACGATGACATATTGTTATATCAAGACCAAGATGGAGACACTATATTACATTTGGCTGCAAAATTAGCACCAGCTGATAGACTTGAACCGGTCTCTGGAGCAGCTTTCCAAATGAAGGTCGAACTTTTATGGTTTCAGGTACTTCTCCATTCACAACTATATACGAAACGGTTTAGATGATCCCATAACCACATTATATACATGAATTAATTAATGAATAACCCTTTGATATGGCAGGAGGTGAGGAAGATAGTGCCGCCGTCATATATAAGGAGAAGAAACGCATATGGTCTAACTCCTGACGAGTTATTCACCATAGAGCATGCTACTTTACGAAAAGATGCTGAGACATGGATGAAAAAAAAAACTAACTCTTGTATGGTTGTTTCAACTCTTATTGCTACTGGAGTGTTTTCTGCTGCATTTAGCATACCAGGTGGTACCAATGATGATTCAGGAACTCCCAACTATCTTTGGAAACGATCGTTTATGATTTTTGCAATATCACATGCCATTGCAATGATCTCATCTTCAGCTTCCATACTAATCTTCTTGTCAATCCTCATATCATCATGTTATTCAGAGAAAGACTTTCACAAGTCTCTACCCTCAAGGTTCATATTGGGATTGATATCACTCTTCGTCTCCATAACAAGCATGATGATAGCATTTAGTTGTGCTTTCTTCGTGACATATGACCGTGGGCATGACTTGAAGTGGGTTCCGACCTTCATTTCTGTGCTGTCATTTTTACCAATAGCCATATTTTTATCTTCTCAGTTTCAACTTTTATATGATATCTTTTATTCAACATTTTGTTTCTCTCTTCAAGCCAAGCAAGCATATACTTTACTAGGAAAAATAGGGGGTATTTAATGTTATTGTACCTATGTGTATTTTGCTTGCTTCAATTTGTAATCTATTTATGTTGGCCTTGCTTAGATTTGACAATGAATAATTTTGCGTAGAATTTCTAAACATATTGTTTGATATTTTAAATGACAGCAAGTATGGTACAGGAAAGCAAACACACTGATTTAATTTAAAATTCTTCATGGATTACAAACTGAAGGCAGCCCTATTTATACTGAATGCTTGAGACTCTGCCCAGACAGGAAGATAAAAACGGACGAAACTACAATAAACAATGGTATAGACTGGATGCAATGATACAGAAAATATTGGCAGACAAACAAAAGAAAAAGAAAGAAAAAAAAGAAAAAGCAACGTTCACGATCGTATGTCTCATGGCCTAGCTCTCTGTCATGTTCTTTTGTTTCAATCTCATGTCCCTACTCTATTTCTTTCTTTTCTGTATCATTCTCCCCGAGTTGGACGAAACTCATCCTCAAGTCAAAATTAATATCATCATCATCAATATAGGGAGATAATTCAACGACGTTGAAGGTGACCGAAATTTCATAAGCACCTGACAATTCAACCTTGTAAGCATAATCATTGATCTTCTCCACTATCTTGAACGGACCTTCAACTCGTGGAGATAATTTGGTATTTGCTTTAGGAATTGTAAATGAATCCAAACTAAATCTCCCACATTAAAGATTCGCTGCTTTCGATGCTTGTCCCTTTGTGCCTTGGTTTTCTAAATTCTATGATGCACCAGCTCATGTAGTCTCTTGATTTCTTTGACTAGAGACACTAGTGGCTTGGATTTATTAGGGGGTAAGGGTGCGAGCTGAATTTTCTCACCATCTTTTTGGAAGTAATATGTATTTGTGTGACCATCATATAGAGGGCATCGATCATATTGCCAAGGTCTACCTAAAAGCAGGTGGCATGAATCTATGGGAATAACATCACATAGAACTTCATCTCGATACTTGTTCCCAATAGAGAAATTAACGAGGCATTGCTTAGAGACATTTATCTCACTTTCAATGTTAAGCCAGTGAAGCTTGTAAGGATGCTAATAGTCATGCGTTGGCAACTGCAATTTTTGCACCATGTAATCAGACACAATATTTTCATAACTTCCATTATCGATGATGACATTGCAAACTTTTCCCTGGGATGTGCAATGTAATATCCCGAATTTTGGGACAATAGGCTTGGGATTAAGCCTAGATTAAGAGGACTGCTAGACCCTGGTTTAGCGAATGTCCTGGCCAGGCATAGTATTATTTCTCCAAAATTCCTTTATATCCTTGGATATTAAAAGAAATTATATTGGTGAGCTAAAGAGCTTAAAGAATAACAAAACGAAGTGATTGGAAGTCACACACAATATAGTAAAATGGAACACAGTAATTTTGCTACCGGTGAAATTTCTAGTATGACAGTGATGATTGTGTGACATGTTTCTATGAGTAAATGATAGTGAAACATTATGAAACTTTTCAGAATGAAAGTAGACCTATCAATATTTAATTTGATAGGTCATATAAGTCATTTGAAGTTGTACACAAAGAGAAATGAATTTTTGAAGTTAGCCTTGTGAAATTAATTATTTTCTAAGATAACATTCAAAGATTAAAATTATGAGAAGATTGAGATTCTAATTGGCCAAATTTTATATTTTTCCTTAAAACTAGACTCAATTATGGTCATATAGCCATTGGAACCACCCCAATTGGATATCTACACAATTAGATATGAATTTTCAAAGTTTAATAAAAATTCTGCCAGATTAAGCATTTTGTGCGGAAATTGTAATTTTAGGCCAATAGGGAGCTGACACGTGGCAAGCTAATTAACACATCATTTAATCATCAATTATCATCTTCCTCAGCTCATTTTCACGGTGAAATTGCAGAGAAGAGAGAGAGAAGCTGCAGAGAAATGGAGGGAGAGGAGAGAGAAAATTTCAACATCTGAAACACTGCCGAAACGGTATCCTCTCTTAAAGTACCCTTCAGGAAACTTCTTCTACTCATCGCGATCTTCATTTCTACGATTTCGGATTATCATTTGGAGTTGGTTGGTGCCGTCTCACCGGCCGGAGTGTTGCCAGAATTCCGAACCATTTGCGGAAACGAGTAGAGGTAAGCGTAAGCTTTCTTTTTAACCGATTGATTTGTTGTTTGGATGAGTAAATTGGAAGTGAGGTATTGTTCATGACTAGTTTTAAAGGATGTTTTAATGGCTAAATGATGTCCAATGGGTGTTTAAATAGCTAATCACTTGATTAGGAGTAGCAAGGAAGTGATTAGGTAAGAAAAAACGAGAAAACAACAAACTATTTTCAGGAATCCTTAGATATGCCCTGTACTGTTTCATGTAGGAGGAGTTGGAATTTGATGATTTTGATGCTTCCATTGGCTTTAGGAGGAAAAATTATGTAGGTATACAAGTGCTCATGATTTTTGGATGCTTGTATATGAATTGGGAATTTTTGGAAGTTGAAGAGTAAATGCTGTGAATTTCATTTTCTGGAGGCAGTGTCATTGTAATGAGTTTTTAAGAATCAAATATTATCTAATAATTATGAAAGGTTTCAGTATTAAAGTAGACATGTGGAGCTTTAATTTGGTATGTAGTTTGTAATTTTTGGATAAGTATAATAGGAGATATGAATTGTTGAAGATATGCCCTGTTTTCTGGAAAGAATCTGAAACAGTGATGTTGTGCAAAATTTTTCATAGGGAAAACCTTATCCAAAAATTATAAAAATTTCCAGAATTAAAGTAGAGACGTGGATCTTTAATTTGACAGGTATTTTGTAATTTTTGGACAATTGTGCTAAAATATGTGATTTTTCAAAGTTATACCCTGCTTCTGGAAGAACATATGAAACAGTTGATGTTTGGAAAAATTATGAGAATGTTGTGGTGGTGGTGTTTAAAATTGTATTTTTATGTGAAACTAGACTAAATTATCTTTGTATATAATTTTGAAACACCTTAATTGGAGTTTTATAGAATTAATTTTGATTTTTCAAAATTTGGTGAAAAATCTGTCAGTTTTATGTCTTATGCAAAATTAAGACTTAAGGGCACCAATGTAATTGGTATGAACTCCAAGGGTGAAAGTAAGCCTTTAGGGCTAATGTGGGCCATTGGAAATTTACTTTTCATGGCTCTAATGATGTTACCACTTGCCTAGGGCCATGAAGTGGTAAAGAAGAAGCAATGGTTGGCGGATCAAGGGACAAGAAGAGAAGGACATAAAGTCTGAGAGGTAGCGAACTTACCTTTTCTGCATGTATGTGATATGTATGTCTTGCATTGATTATATGACTGCTTTGCCTATTTATGTGGAACATGTATGATTGGTTGAAGCTCTGTTATATTTATGCAATGACCATATGCATGTCATAACATCGAGCATGCAGTATGTCATTATATTGGCATGAAATAGTGTAGGCAAGCATGTCATGCATTCATATATATCTGGCATGCATAGTGGTAATGTTTGGTACTGAGATTCTCTCGAATCTCACTCCTCCCAACCAACCATTTAGACAGGTGAAGAGTACAGGAAGATATGTATCGGAGGAGATATGAATGTGAAGTGAAGATCATAGTGTAAGGCACTACTATTTGTATTTGATGTAAGAGTGTGGTGGTTATGTGTAATTAAACATTTAATGTATATATGGCTATTGGAAATAAGGTGTTACATGCAACGAGTGTGAAAGATATTACGCCGTAGCCAAGGTTCTTCCTTATCCACAGATGTGTGCAGACTTTGTCTAATCATCAAAAGTTCTCCTTGTTCTGGAGGGGTAACTTCCTCATCGTAGATTGGGTCACCCTCAAATAAAACAGTCTCCTCATTGGGTGATTCATGTGGTGTCTCTTCCCTGATGGTAACAACCCTCCGACTGGGACAGTCTGAAGCAATGTGACCGAATCCCTGACATTTAAAGCATTTAGGTGCTTTAGAGCCAGATTCCTTCTTAACTCTGGATAGGGGGTTTGCTTGTAGTGTTAGCCAGTGGCTTAGACTGTTGCAACTGTGTCTCACGGTTGCCAGAAAAACTCATGGAAGAAGAAGGTTGAAATAAGGACATTTTAGGCATATGCTTTTCAACGCAGATAGCTAGACGGATCACATCATCTAAAGTCTAGTATTGCTGAAGTTGAACTATACGACTGATGTTGGGGTTTAAACCTGTGAGGTACCGGGCAATTGTTAACTCCTCTTTCTCCTGGATGTCACACTTCATCATTAGTTGCTCTAATTCTCTAGAGTATTCTTCCACCGACAATGAGTTCTGTCGAATATTTTGTAGCTGTATAAAATTCTCCTGGTGATAATGTTCTGGTAGAAATTTACTGGTGAGCTGGCGTCTCATTTTCTCCCAGGTTGTAATTTTACGCTTTCCCTCTCTTACTCGCTTTCGTTTGAGATTTTCCCACCAAATAGAAGCATGTTTCTTAAGTTTCAAGGCTACAATTTTGACCTTTTGTTCATCTAGAATCTCCTTGTATTCAAAGATTCATTCTACTGTTTGAAGCCAATCAATAAACTTATCAGGTTGTAGTCTCCCCTCAAATTCAGGAATGTCTACCTTGATATCATTAGAGCAGAAGGACTGTTGTCGAGGAGGTCGATGGTAGCTAGAAGAAGATGAGCTGCTGCTAGAATCGGCTTCTGGTTGTTCATTATGGTTTTCCAGTAAGGCTCGCTGAACTTCTATTGTAGCTTCTAGCTCTCGTAAGCGACGCCTCATTTCTTCCATTTCAACTTCGAGCATGTTCCTGCGTCTTGGACGCATTTCGGTAACGGGTTAAGGGTAGGTTGGGTGTTTCTGGAAAGGTTTGGGGGTGAAACAGTGACTTGAGAAAGTTTTAGGGGTAAAAATGTAATTTTGGGAAGGTTTAGGAGTTAAACAGTGAATTGAGAAGGGTTTAGGGGTAAAATGCAATTTTGGGAATGTTTGGGGGGAACAGTGAATTTAGAAAGTTTTAGGGGTAAATGTGTAATTTTGGAAAAGTTTGGGTCAAACTGTAATTACAAAAATATTTGGGGAAAAATATAATTTTTTCCAAAATTTGGGCAAAATGTAAAGTTTGCAAAATTTTGGGCCAAAAATATGATTACAGAAAGTTTTGGGGTGAAATTGTAATTTTTACCAAAATTTATGGGGCCAAATTACAATTTCAGAAAGTTCAGTTGACTTGTCAATGGTGACGTGGCACTCAGGACACGTGGAAAATCCTGGTTGGTTGACGTAGCATCGATTGTGCAGCTCTCGCTGACGTGTGTGATGACGTGGCTCGTCTTCAACCTCTAGACTCCGGCGACTTCTGTATTTTCCGGCGACGCTCGTAGTGGCCGTTTTCGATGAGGTCCAGCACTTTTCTTAGGTTTTCCGGCCTTTTGAACACGTTGGTGAGGTCGGTTTTCTCGAAAAATTACCGGATGTGGGACTTTCGAAGATGTCCTAAAGTTTCCGGTGACTTCCCTGCGAGGCTCCCGGTGCCTGTTTTAGACGATGTATGGCACTTTCCTGAGGTTTTCCGGCCTTCGAAACATGATGGTGAGGTCTGTTTTCCTGAAAAATGACTGGAGATGGGACTTTCGAAGATGTCAGAATTTTCTAGTAACTGAAACTTCGAATCATCTTCCTTCGTTGATTTTTCTGGCGATTCCCTCCCCTGGAACCCTTTGCTCTGATACCAAAATGGTACAGGAAAGCAAACACACTGATTTAATTCAAATTCTTCATAGATTACAAATTGAAGGCAGCCTTATTTATACTGAATGCTTGAGCCTCTGCCCAGACAGGAAGGTAAAAACGGACGAAACTACAATGAACAATGGTACAGACTGGATGCAATGATAGAGAAACTATTAGCAGACAAACAAAAGAAAAAGAAAGAAAAAAAAAAAGAAAAAGCAACGTTCACGATCGTATGTTTCATGGCCTAGCTCTCTGTCATGTTCTTCTGTTTCAATCTCATGTCCCTACTCTGTTTCTTTCTTTTCTGTATCAAAGTACTGGGCACATTGGCTATGCAAAAGTAGCTTGTTAACAAGCTGCAATCCAGTTGGCATCCAATATTACTCAATTAACTAAACTACCTAGCACTGAAGAATAACTGGAAGTAGCTTAATATTGAAAATATCAGGTAACTACTTATAGGTTAATATAATTGTTAGTCTTTATAGTTTATTTTCATTTTGATTTTAGTCCTTGAAGTTTGAAATTTGTGGTTTTAGTCTTTATAGTTATTCCATTTAAAACTGTTGGTCTCTGTAATCGTAAAGGACTGGATTTGAGTTACAGGTGTTAAATTTTCTTATGTATTGCTAACACCATCAACTTTCTGCTGATTGGGTGAGCTGAGTTGGCAAAATAAATATGAAAGGGCCATGCTGACCTAGACATGAGAAAATTTTTTTAAAAAAAACAAGAAGAAAAAAAGATTTCATATCACCGCTTGGACTGTCCACGTAGGCAAGATTTCGAACCGTCGCTTCTGCAACCAAGATTTCATATCTTCGTCTCTCCTAAGAACTCAACCTTAATGGCAGATCAAAATGCCCTTATAATTTTTTTTTAAAAAAAACTCTTCCTCTAAACAGAAAACATCATCATCGTGAAGCAAAAGGAGGAAAATCCAAAATCCAGATTGTAACACCTCACTCTAAGGTCACTTATCAGAGTTGTTCAGCCATTTAAGAACTACCTATGACCTAAATAGTACACTTGATGAAGCTAATAAGAACTTGAAATTTTTTCTTAGAGAATGGGTATCGGAAAATAATAAATTTCTTGAAACTTTAGAAATTCATAACTAATTCACTATATCTTTAAAGTTAGTGGTTCAAAGCTCTATTTCTAGATAATGAAAAGCCTTTTGAGGGAAAATTATGACCTAGGATAATTTCTGAACATTTAGGTCTAAAAACACATATTTGTCAAAACTGGATAGGGTATTTCCCACTACTACAGAAATCAAGATATATGATAGTTATTAAATGCCACACATAACAGTTTTAAATTGTAATATATATGGGCGCTATAAAAGCTCAGCATAGATACATTATGATTCCGAACCATTATTTGTTACAAATCTATTATAACAATTATAATAAAACACATGTTATGTTTTGAGGTTTGGTGAGGTCATAATATGCTCATAGCTATGATAATAATTAATGAACACACATAAACAACCGTCATAATATATATGGTAATGCTTGTATGATATATAACGGTCTCATTTTACAACCGTTATTTATTTAGTAACATATAAAATGGCATGTATATAAAAATCGTGATTTTTAATAAAATTTAATAACGGTCTCACATAAACAACCGTTACGTATTAAATAATAAGAACCATGCACATTTATAATACATGATAGCTTTTATATAATAACCATGATGTATGAATATAAGACTCTTCAAGTGAAAATTTCTGAGCTAGTTCACTTCCCCTATATACAATAGAACAATAGTACTTTCACATTGAGTTGCTATGCAATTTGGATTGGATCAAAATATTCTAGGCTTTATGGGGAGAATCAATGCAACAGTTGACGTATATAAGTCATAATTTGATTGTTAACCTATATATAATTGTGTCTCTTCACAGGAATTAATCAAGGACTCTGGGGAAAAATATATACCCCTATCATAAAGGGTGGAGGGGATATGCAAACCCTTGAAGGATATTCAAATACTTAAGTTCAAGGGTTTGCATAATCCCTACGCCATTTCTGATAGGATTTTTTCTACCCCATCTTCTTTTGCTTTCCAGGCTTAATTTTTTAAGAGACACAAGATATAGGTGAACACTTATACTATTATATATATAGATTAGGAGTGCAATTGATTCCATCTATAAAGCCCAGAAAATCTTGATCCATCCAAATTGTATCACTACTTGATGTGGGAAGTACTACTCTATTATATATATAAAGACAGGACCAAGTAGCTTAGAAACTATCACATTGAAGAATCTAGGATTGATCACAATGTTGAATTTCATAGTGTTTAATTTGATGCCACCTGCTCAATAGAAAGACAGGAGACAAACCTTTAATTAAAGCAATAATTGAATGTCCAAAAGATATAACTTCACAACAATAGATTTAATATGTCACCTGAACTAGAGCTTGTTTGTGTATGACTCTTAGTACATCTGAACTACTTTATTCACAGAGCTTGTTCATGTAAACTCTCATTGGTATACATGAACTAGTTTATTCATCATACCTATTGAACTTTTTGAAGTAACTTCTGGAGATATGGATACTTCTAAAAAATGAGATGTATTGCTTTGGGATCATATTTTTAGAAGTTGCATAAAAAAAATATCAATAAAGTAAGAACCTTTAGTCAAAGTAATAGATTAACAACTTCGTGTAACAAGAAATAAACCTTTGACCAGAGCAATAATATTTTTTTCCAAAAAAAATATAAGTTCACAAAAGCAAGTTAATGTCACCTTGAATGCTTTATCGTGTCCTGACTTCACAAAGACACCTCAATTGAATAAGGATAATAGAGCACTAAAAGAATGCAATCTAGTTAAGGGTCAAGAACGACGAAAAATGCTAGTTAGGGCAAGTAAAAGAAACTAGCTTGGTAATCGATGAGATAAGTGTGAAGGTATTAACTAGCACAACTGTCGTTAAGAAGTAAGACGAATGCTTTTTATGGTGGGGCTCGATTGAAAATGACTTTCAACGGCCGAAAAACATAACAGGAGAGCTAGAGTTATGATGTTGGCGAGTTTCATTTGAACAGACTAAGTTTCAAGTGTGTTATATTTCAGACACATATATAGAAGAGGAAGGGTAGGACTTTTCGGGTTGTCATGTCAAAGACTTTACATAACAGTTGTATCAATAAGACTCTTATTTAATTTATTTGTTTACATTTATTATGATTCTTTGTTCATAACTGTGAGTTATGTTATTGTTTTAACATATACTTATATCACAGTTATTAGTTAATAACTATGAGATATGTTATTATTTTTTTAAAATTTTTAATAGATAGTGCCAAATAATTACATTTCTATATTTTATAAAAAAAAATATCACCCTCTGGTAACTAGTTGCTAGTTGATAGATGATTTGAGGTCAACCACAAATTTAGGAACTTTTGTTTCCTTCAATTTGATCTGTAAATTTGCAGCAAACCACACATAATCATGCAACTCGCCACTAAAGGAGTGGCCTAAATCATTTGGGAGTATGTCAGGATCATAGTGGCCAATCCCATACTCATCAAGAATGAGATTGACCTTCCTATTCATATTTGACAAGTATCCAGTCATCCTCCACATCACATGGTCAATGCATTCTGCATGCTGCATCATTGCCTCTACTTAAGGTGGAGGCAGAGGTGGAGGAGAAAGGGGAGAAGAAGGTGGTGTAGGTTGTGGAAGAGGAGGATGACGCCATGGATTTTCTAGCAAGTCTTCAACATGGCGTTTCATCTTGACAATTAAAAGAATAGAGGAAGACGATAAATATAAGGAAATTGGGAGTTCATATAGATTGGATGTGATGGGTTTAAACCATCATTGCAAATGTTAGAAGTTGAAGAGGGGCAGTCACATGTAGTGGTGAGTAATGAAAGCGTACTTTGTTTGGTTCTCGTGTTGATCATAGAAGAACAATTACTTTCAAATTATGAAATTTCTCATATTTCAAATGCATTAGTGATTGGAACTTGGAATCTTGTACTTAATTTCCTTTGTTCAGGAGTACAAAGTCCACTATTACAAAAAGTAGATTTAACGACACCAATTAATGTCCGTTTTTTGAAAATAAAAGTTAAAAAGGAGGTGATGAAATTTTAAAATTTTTTTTAACAATTAACGATTGTTTCAAGAAAAATAGTCGTTGAAAATTTAACTTTCAATGACTGTTCTTAAAAATAGTTGTTAAAATCTACTTTCAATGACTGTTATGAAAAACAGTCGTTGAAAGTTAAGCCCAAAAATTTAAAAAAAAATTAATATTTGTGAGATTCAACTATTGTTTTTCAAAAAACAGTTATTGAATTTTGATACAGGGGGTGTCAATTTTTTTGATTTTGAATTACAATGATTGTTTTATATAAAACAATCATTAAATCTCTTTGATATCGTGGTGCAGTTGGCTAGAGCATTTGATTCCTTGAGGTCAAGTGCTTGAGCCTCCCTCACCCCATTTAATTTGTTTTTTATTTAGAGTTACAACGATTATTTTATATAAAATAGCCGTTAAATCTCTCAACAAGTCTTCTGTCACGTGTATTTGGCTAGAGCCTTTTGTAATTTTCCTTGAAGTTGAGTGTTTGAACCTCCCTCACTAGTTTAACTTTTTTTATTTAGAGTTACAACGATTTTTTTATATAAAAAGTCGTTGAATCTCTCAAACAATCTAATGTTATGGCATAGTTGGCTAGAACCTTTGGTAAAATTTTTGAGGTCGAGTGTTCGAGCCTCTCTGACCCTACATGCTTTTTTTTTCTAGTTGTTTTCAATGACTGGTTTTTCAAAACTAGTTGTTATAACGAGATTTTTTTCAAATCTCATACCTCCTATTCAAATATTTAAGACACTCTCTTCTGACTTGAAATTACCGTAAGTAATTTCATGTTGAGCTTGAGGCTCTTGCTCTTCCCTCCTTCTCCTCCAGAGGCTATCACACAAAAGTACTCCCTTCTGACTTGAAATTATCGATCCCTACTGATACCTTCGACGGTAGTGAGTCTAATTCATACGCATGATCTGCCACTGTCACGATCAGATACGCTCTGTATATCATTCTCGGTATCAGATCCTCTTCTTCCCATCGCTACCAATTTCTGTTGCAAAGACACACATAGAGATCAATTCTTGGAAGAAAAAGGAATCAGAACAATGAACCAGTGTCCGACCATCGATGATAGAGTTGAATCATTCGCCTTTAAGCCTGGCAAATACAACGCCAAGAAATTATGCTTTGAGCCCACGTCCTTCACTATCAAAGCCGAGGGCGTGAACAAGAACGTGCCACTGGAGTTCTAAAACACCAAGCTCATAACCCGCCTTACATGTACTTTCGATGAGATTGAAGGCCCCTTTGAAGTTTCTCAAGATGGCTCTATGAAATTCAAGGTGAAAGATGGCATCGACTACACCACTGTCACAGTCCAGCTTCCCAGAGGCGAGTGCATGCCTTTCCTCTTCACGATCAAACAGTTAGTGGCTTCTGGGAAACTAGAGAGCTTCGACGGAGAATTTGTAGTGCCGTCGTACAGGGGATCATCGTTTTGAGATAGATCACAGGATCTACATGTACTTCCTTAAAAAAAAAGAAAAAGAACACCTTGTCAGTCACTTTTAATGATTGTTTAAATTAAAAACAGATGTCTATATTAAAATTTTCAACGACACTCATATACACTATCCCCTAAAAACAGTCGTCTAAGGGTCCTAAAAACAAACGTTAAAAGTACCTTTTGTAGTAGTGGTCTAAGTGTCGGGGAGTTGATCGAACCATATTTTGATATGCCTTTTCATTATTAATTTGGGGAATTTAATGCATTTCATATGCTATTATTATATGATTAAATACTAATTTAAGTGAAGGACAATTATAATGAATTAAGTCTAATTAGGGGTAATATGGTCATAATTTGTTAATTATTCATGCAAATGATTTCTTAGACTTTTGATACTACATTATGCTTAATCTTACATTATAGGTGTTTTAGAAGAAAATTAGAGATTGTGGAAAATGTCAATTGGGGTTAGAATTAATATTTTTAGGGACTAGGAAAAATTACAAAAAAGGCCTAAGAATGACTGAAAACTACAAATCAATGAATAAAAGGACTAAAGAAACTTATAGAAAAGGACCCAAAGTTTCTGAAAATTACAATTTGGCACCACAAATGTTTCAACAGTTATAGTTTAGTCCCCCACAAACTTTTGAATTTTTCAAATTAGTCGTTAGTCAAAACTTATGTTTTGACTAACGACCAATTAGGTATGATTCTAACTAGGATAGAGCAATGAGCGGGTTAGGCAGCCTATGCCCAAACCCATAGCTCACCTATTTAACTATAAATGGGTATGGGCTAGCCCATACCCATACCTCAACCTATTTAAACCCAAGTAAACGGGCTAGCACATAAATAGGCGGGCTAGCTGGGCTTTGGGTAGCCCATCTATGTTTGACCTATTTCTTGTTTTGGAAAAAAAACATACATAAGCATTAACATTAAGCATCCATCCAAATTCATCATTCTAAATTCTGAAATTTGAATCTTCAAAGTTCAATAATTACAATTCACACAGAAGAACCTAAATTTAGACAAGTACCATCTTAACATAATTTTGATGTTCAAACTCCAACTTTCAAATTAAAACATTACAACTAAAGTTCAAAGATCAACAAAATGGCATGCTTCTATTGAATCTGCATGCTTCAGTCTTCACCATCATCTTCAGATTCACTTGAGGAAGGGGTTGTAGCTCCATATGCTAACTCTTCCTCTACAAAATAAATAAAGAGAAAACATATCCATTAATAGTCTAATATGAAATTAAAAAAAATGAAACAATACAAATTGAGAATGTTATTGAAAATACCAGTAACAACACTTGCACTCTCATTAAAATTATCAATATCAAGGTCCTTTAATTTAAGGGGTGTCTTGAATAGCCAATTTTGAGCACATACGAGTACTTCAACCCTCTTTGAAGACAAGGAGCTCCTGAAAGAATCTAGTATCCGACCCCAATATTAAAAGTTGATTCTAAATATATTGTAGAGACCGATATCACCAATAAATCAGGTGCCAATAGATTTAGAACTTAATAATTTGAAGCATTCACTTTCCACCATGCTAAAACATCAAATTTTTTTATCACGAAAGCCAACTAATTCAGTTTGAAGATATTCATCCACTTCTGAAATTTTCTCTACATTAAATGTAAATTCTAGAATGTAGCACCAAAAGATGACAAGGCCATTTCAAGTTCAAGTTCTGGAGTCAACACATTTCTCCCACCACCATTGACATCGCCTTGCTCCATTCTTAGCTGAGATCTAGATGCTTCATTAGTATTAATGACATTTGGTGAATAATGATCATACAAATGATACAAGACATCCATAATCCTCTTCAACATAAATTCATGCTTTGTAGGTTCAAGAAAAATGTTTTCAAAAGCAATTTTGACATATGTCATCTTGAATTTAGGGTCCAATATCCCTGCAACCACCAATAATGTATTCATTTTCTCATCTTTTCCCTAATACTTATCATACTTTATTTGCATTCTTCTTGCCAAGTCACCCAAGAGAGAGTGGGAACTAGCTACACTTGAATTAAGATGTGTTTGAATTGAAACAAAATGCTGAAAACATTGTTTGTTGTCATAAAATTTGATCTAGAAAATTTCAAAGTCGTAGTGTAGAACAACTTCAAAAATACAAAGAACTCCTTTGCAATAGTCTAATCATATGCACTTGGAGGCTCAACTGTAGTCACTGTAGTCGTGTTAATGATATCATCAACATGATCAAATATGCCATCATCAAAGTGAGTTGAATTTGAATCTAACTTCAATTTCTTTTTAAAGTAAACTATGTAATCTTGATCTTCTTCTTCCATCCTTGTGAAAACTTTAATGAACTTAATAGCACTGTCCAACATAAGGTAAGTTGAATTCCACCTAACAAATATTATAAACAAAATAAACAACATATTATTTTATGAAATCTGGTTAACAACATATTATAAAATCTTATTAACAAGCATTTCATTTGAATAACATATTATAAAGTACTTTGCAAATCAACAGCAGGAAAAGCATATTATTTTAGAATAGAAATATGATTAAACATATGTGAAATCTGATTCAGAATAGAAACTAGAAAGGAAATAAACAAGTAGTTAAAGTACCTTGTGGGACAATCCAATCTAAGAAGACTTTTTGATTCAACTCTTACTTTTTCAGCAAGCTCTTTGAATTCAATATCCCTTACTGGAGAAGATCTAACATATTTAACCATATGTCGGATGAGCTCAATGGACCTATTTATTTTCTTAAGGCCTTTAGAGACAATCAAATTCAAAATATGTACAGCACACTGCATTTGCAAAAACTCTCTATTACATACATACTAGACCGTTCCAACCTCTCAAACATTTTTTCAAATGTGTAATTGCAGAATCATTTAACGAAGCATTGTCAACTATTATGCTAAAGACTTTGTCCATGCCCCACTTGAATAAGAAATCCTTAATTTTCTTGCCATTTGTTTCCCCTTTATGATTTTTAATCACACAAAAATTCAAAATTCTTTTTTGTAAAGTCTACTTCTCATCGACCCAATGAGCAGTCAAACACATGTACTTTGAATTTTGAATTGAAGTCCAACAATATGTAGTAAGAGACACACGAACTTTAGATCGCTTGAAATATTTTTTCAAACATTTTGCTTCTTCTAAATAAATTTTGTAACAATCCCTAGCAATTATCCAATGTGAGGGCATTTGAAATCTAGGTTCAACCTCTTGCAATAATTCTTTAAAACCCTCCCATTCCACAACCCGGAAAGGTAACTTATCCTTTATGAGGAATTTTGCAATAGCCTTTATGCATCTCTCCTAGCTAAATAAGTGATGAGTCAAAGTCTTACTATAAGAAATTGATAACAAACTCTGTGAGTTACTAGCTTTATTGGGATTCTTTGGACACTTTTACAAATGCCGCAACAATTGTGTAGTACCATAATCTATAGGATGACTTGCAAAATCTCTACCATAATGGTTACATTATGCTTAATGTTTACCTTTTGTTTGGGTTAGTGGCAACCTTTGGAAATGCTACTGAGCATCAGATGTTATCCTCCTTTTTCTCTTAACAGGTTGTGTTTCAGCTGCTTGTCCCTCTCCTTCATTATTTTTTTGATTTTCATCATGAGTAGGTGGTAGTAACATTAATGATGTGGCTGTAGTTATATTTTTAGTATTTTCCGGTTGAGATTGTGCCATGCTTATTTCCTACTCAAACCAAATCAAACTTAACAATACTATAAATGATTCAATATGAAAATAGGAAAGCATAAATATTAAATACACCATGTCATAAATATTACCATTTCTACCAGGTTTAATTGACTCCTCTATATAACACACAGATAATCACATATAAAACACAACCCACATATTGTATGATTAAAATAGATACATGCTTCATATGCGAATTTCATGTCATGATGTATACAAATCAATTTGAAATCTACCCAAAAAAGGTAGAATAAGAAGAAGAAGAAGAAGGAATCCTGAGATGCAGAATTATTATAAATGTAGCACCAACCAAGTGAGAAAGTAAGGCTAGGGCAGGCAATACCATCATCAATGTAGAGTAAAAACAAATTAAACACTATCACCATCGGAAAGAATAAAGCAGCACATAATCTTGCCCACCATAAACATAAAATTATAAGCAATGTAGAGGTTGCAAATTTACTTTGTTCCTTCAAAAATCAATCATCCATACATCACAAACACAAAACCAGTAAGACAGAAAGATAAAGCAAAAATTTCTAGCATAGATTCATACAATGGAAAATCGATACCAAAAAGAATTTTTTTAAAAAAAAAGAGGCTAAACAAATCTGAGAATAGAGATTGAACAAAAAAGGAAATGAGTCAAATGAATTTGAGAACAAAGACTGAACAAAAAATGAATATGAGAATAGAGACTAAACAAAAGGCAAAAATTTATAGCATAGATTCATACAATTGAAGAATAAGCAAAATCAATTAACAAAGTGGAAAAAACCATAAATTGAATAGCCGCCAATAACAGATAACACAATCACATGCACAAACAAAGATGACAAGTTGAGAACAAAAAGGGAAATCAATTAGAGGAAATTACCTACAAAAAATAAAGATGACTGAGGGAGAGCAAGCAGAGAAGATTGTGAGCAAAGTGATTAGTCAAGCTCTTCCATAGTCGTCGAATGTCGAGCAAGGCGAGAAAAAATTTGTGACTCGCACCTACTACCTCAAGCCCTCAACGTACAAAGATTCGAAAAGAGTTATACAGAGTCACAGAGGAAAAAGAGTGAGAGACGCCTTGGAGACTCGAGGCTTACTGATTTAGGAGTTCCACCTTTCACTAGTACTTGACGAGTTTGAATAGGTAGATCCAGAGAGAAAGAGAGTGAGAGACTGAGAGCCGATGGCTATTAGGGTTAGGGATTAAAAATTTAGAGCCAAAAGCCAAAAATGAAAATAGAAATATAGGATAGGTAGTTAATAAAAAAAACACTAAACGGGCTAAACGAGTAACCCGAAGGTTTACCCATAGCCTGCCCATTTAAGTCTTAAATGAGCGAGTTTCAACCTAGCTTGTTATGGGTCCTTCTTGGGCGGGCTCAATATGGCCCAATTACATCGGGTTGCGGGCGAGCTCACCGAGTTCCATGCTCAACCATAATTCTAACCTTCTTCTTCAAGCTAGAGAATGGTGGCGCCGTGAAAAGGAAGTAGAAAGGAAAGCTCAAGATCTTAGACCATCACGATTATCTCCACTTTACTCTCACCACCGCCATCATCTTTGTCCCTCCACTGCTGTCCTACCCTATCGCCAATGAGTTTCTTAGACCTTTGAATCCTAAGGGAGATATACAACATTATAGCACTATGAAAATAGAGGTGAACCAAATTGAACCTTCTCCATTTACTACCATCGATCTTCTTACCTCCACACCACCGTGATCGAGCTTTGCCTTGTCCACCACAACCATCGTCCTTCCTTGTCCTTCTATACTGCTATGCGACACTTTCGACAAAAGGGAAGCAGAGCTCAGAGAATGAGCTTTACCTTCCTCTTGCAACCTTCCCTTTCTCTATCCTTACCAGTAATCTTCACAGTTACCGCCGAAGTCCTTTTCCCTTCCACCACCTCCAACTTCGTCTTTTACTTCAACATTCAGTCAACACCTATTTTCTCATGGATTTCAAATGTTTTGAACTAGTTACAACTTCTATTGATGTCATAAGTGGCTAATTCCTTTGCTTCTTGGTAATAAGGATGTGTGCTTGAACTCAATGGATTTTGTGGAGGAGTTTTTCTATCATTCTATTAGTTTAGAGTTATATATTTTGATTTCCTAGTTTTAGGAATAATTGTATATGATTTTGGAACCACGATTGATGTTAATTTGTCTTTGTTGGTTTGATGTTTGTAGTTGAGATTGGATTTTGTAGTGTGAAAATAATATATGTTTGAAGTTCTTTGTGATTGCAATGAGATTATTTTAATTAGCATGTTATTATCTAGTTAATGTAGCTGATTTGTGCCTTTGAAAGGCTGTTTAGAACTCAAAATCAAGAAGATTTATGTTGCACCATTCCAATTTCAATTACACATTAAGTAATTTAAAACAATATTTCAAAAGATAATAGTTAGTTATGTTTGCAGAAGTTACTATTAATTGGGAATATTGGATTCAAGTGTTATCATGAGGTTTTTTTTCTTGACACTTAATAAAGTTTTAACTCCCATAACCTTTTTGAGCAAGAATAGTCACTTCCTTCATTACCAAAATGATCCATCATATAACCCCCTTTACAATCCAAAATATTCTCTCATTGTTTTCCAAAAATACCAAAAGAGTATAAATAGTTTTATTTACATGCATTTTAATTTAGAGAAAACTATTTTTAAAACCCCATTTCTAACTATGTTTTTAGCATTTAGTTTGACGTAGTGAGTTTAAAATAAAAGGCTCATTGATAAGAGAATTTTCTCAAGTTGATTGTACCATATTACATTATAATTCATAGTAAAAATTTGTGATTTGACCCCGGGGTGATTAAGGTTGTATCAAATCAATTATTCCACTTGTTCTTAAACTTTCTCTTACTAGAACCAATTTTTCTGTCATCATAATGTTGCAAGCTACTCATCAAATCAAGAAAATAAAGATAGAATGTGAATCTAGACACTTGCCTTAGTCTAGGTTGAGCTTTGCATACAAGTGATCTTCTCATTTCCTCCACCTTCTTCCTCTTCATTTCCTCTTCTCTATTCTCGGTGACTCTCCCTCTCCCACTTTATTTTTCTACTTCTAGAGTAAGAATACCAGAATGGTCCAAGGGATTTAGAGAAGGAAAATGACTTTTTAAATCCCTTGGACCACTCAATCATAACAAAACTTGTCACATAAGCTTGATTTGCTCGTTGCGTTATAGGGCCAATTTTTATAAAAATCTGAAGCCTATTTTCTTGATCAAATTGCATGCCTTAGGCTTCACATATTGAGCTCAACCATGGTTCAATTCCCACTAGTACAAAGAGAAGATTTAACGTCGCAGTTAACGCCCAGTTTTAAAAACAGAAGTAAAAAAGGAGGCAGTGACATTTTTGAAATTTTGATTGAACATTCAACGACTGTTTTAATAAAAATAGCCGTTGAAAGTTACTTTCAACGATTATTATTGAAACCAGTCATTGAAAATAAAAAACAGTTGTTGAATTTTAAACAGTGCTGATAGTGGCGTAGTTAGCTAGAGCTTTAGACCATTTTTCCTAAGGTCCTATGTTTGAGTCCCTATAAAACCCCATGTTCTTTTCTTTTCTTTTTTTTGTTTATACGACTATTTTTTAGAAAAGTAGTTGTTGAAAATGAAACTTTTCAACAAGATTTTATTAAAAACTAGTTGCAAATTGTAATAAAATATGTTGGTAGCACAGTTGGTAAAAGGTTTGGATTACTTTTCCTTATGTCCGTGTTCGAGCTCCATAAAACCCCATTTTTTGCCAAAAAGAAAAAGAAACCGTCAGTAATGGAACTAATTACCAAAATTCCTCAGACGATGACAGCGACGACGGCGGGGAAGCCTCTGTAACTGCTTATCCTTCACTCTGCAACATATCTATGTTCTACCTTCCACAACCTTCCGCCGCTCCTGGACTTCCTTCTGCATTTGACGTCTTCTCCGAAGCAATTTCGCCCCTAATTTCTTTACTTTTTTTAGGTATCGTTTGGTTGCTGTGAATTCTCTGTAAATATGGGAAATTAGAAATTTATTGTTGTATAAAATAGATTGTTCTATCTTCTCTTTATCTGGAACGCAGAAGCAGGAAAAAAATTATCATAAGCACCAAAATGTATCATTTGACTGTCCTTGACATTGCCGCAATCTCACCTCCTGAACCATTTATGGTTAGCATTGCCAACTTCACAGCCATGTACTTCATGAAAGCTTCGATTTGCATTAAAGACAGCTTAAATTCATCAATGTCGTGAATATTCTGCTCTAAACAAGTTTAATTACTAACATCACCACTTGGAGTTCCACCCTATACTCAAGATCTCCAAGTTGTTTATGCGAATGAGTTTCTGGCACTGTCCTTTACATTTCATTTTCAGCAATGCTCGGTGGCTGGAAAGCCAGTTCTGCTGCCAAACATAAAAGGGTATTATTCACTTTTTAGACCCTTGTAACATTCACATTTCCCCTATTTTTACTAATCTCCTAACCAATTAACCTCCTTAACCACTGTTAAACACTACTTAACAAATATATATTTGTGGAACTTGAACTTTTCAAAATGAAATTGGTCACTGCAACTTCTGGTGATCTGCAATGATTGCTGATAATTAAACTTAGAAGTTAGAAGTCTACTTCTAACCTGCATCTATAGGTTTTTATTAAATTGGAAGCAATGGTTTGAATAGAATAATTTCTACGATGGATCTCATGCTTTTTCTGGAAATGAGTTCTTAAGAGGAAAAGTGTATTAATTTTTATACGGATATGACGTTTCCCCGTTTATTCAATGTTTGTCTTTGATAAAGGTTGGCAGAATGGAATGGGAAATATCGTAATGACATACAAAGATTTATCAAGGTAGTTCTAAGATGAAGAACTTACCATTTTTTTTTGGTAAAGCAGCATTATTTGCAAATAGTAGCTTGCTCTACTGGATATTGTGATTTCTTTTGGACCTGTTTGAGAGGAGCAAGATATATGACTTATATCGTTTATTCCTGATTTGTCTTCTTTTTCCCCAAAATATAATCTAGGGTGACTCCGGTATGTAGGGAAGCTTCGCAACTTGTGTTGCTGGATCTTCTGACCTTTACAGAGTGAGCATCACTATTTATTGAACTGTATGCATGATATTTCTATTTGTTTAATCCTTGCTTTTTTTTTTTGTGGACTCTGAATGCACTATTATGATGTTAATCCATTGTCCT
This sequence comes from Albizia julibrissin, assembly GCA_037074505.1. Classification (NCBI taxonomy): domain Eukaryota; kingdom Viridiplantae; phylum Streptophyta; class Magnoliopsida; order Fabales; family Fabaceae; genus Albizia; species Albizia julibrissin. Next base: position 5,952,162 of record CM073479.1, on the reverse strand, counting down.
AAAATACTAGGTAGAGCAAGTTCACAATATGTACCACAATTGCATGATTTTTAAAATTTGTAACAGCTTAAGTTCACTTTCCAATTTCCTCGTAGTTCTGTTTTGAGATAATTAGACAACTAGTTATATGGTAACAGTTTTGTTTTTCATTTATTTATTTTACAGGTGAACAAACGCAAGCCTTATCATAGTATTAACTTCGTTATTGCTCTATGAGGCGCACACTATTTTATCAAACTAGATTGTGTGCCTATGTTCTAGTTGGGGGTTTTATTCTGCTCATTAGCTGGTATTGGTTATAATTGTGTGTATTTTTTATCACTGCAGGAGGGTATCCATCTCCTCTGAATTACGATTTCTTCCCAAAGTCTTGCTGTACGTAGGTACTTGCCTTCTGTATTTGTTTCATCTTCTTCATTTCTCCATGTTTATTAATGTTGTGTACCACTCTTTTTAACAGGTCAGTCAATAAAGTAATCTGACGTGGAATTCCTGATGCAAGGTAGGTTGTTCTATGCTTTTGCTTAAGAAATTCCTTTTGTGGGATGCATCAATGTAGTTTCTATTTCCTAACAACATATATTTTTTATTATCTAAATTTCTGAGCCAGCTATAAAGCATACTCTGGTATTTCTGCATATGGATGAAACTTGTAGAATAGAGCAGTCAAATAATTTGCAGTAGGCACTCACCTCAGTGTTGGAGGTTAACTCCATCTTTTTCTTCATCAGAAAATAATCTGTGTCAATTTTGTAATTAGTTCCTCTTTCAGACTCTCAACAAATCCTTTCTTTGACTCTAATTATCCTTGCTTTCAATCACTTCTCTATGGATCATTGGGTATTTAAAGCACACTTTTGTTGGTAGAAGGTATTTATTTCCCAGTATATTCATAGTATATGTGTTCCTAAACCCTTGCTTTATGGCTACTTTCTATTAGTTTGATTAATCCATAATTTAATGGTTAAAGAATCTTTCAATTACAGAATGGCATCCAATAGGGGTCAGGGTGGAATTCAACAGCTGCTGGTTGCAGAACAAGAAGCTCAACGGATTGTTAATGCTGCCAGAAATGGTACTCTCACTGAATTTACCCTTGTTATCATGATGATGTTGTATATGTTTCTTGATCCATGGCTCCATGCATCTATTTGGATCAATTTTATACGTTTGACATAGTGATGATGCATACAAGTATATTTTTTGTAGTTCATTCTAGATTCAATATTCTTTTCCTTGGGATAAAACAAGTTCCCAGGTCAAAATTATTGCTACTATATACTAGCCTCCCCCTCTCCCCCACTTTCTTACGATGCATTGCTCATTTAATTTGTCTGAACTTAATTTGCTTGCTCAATAGCTAATTTGGTGCTTTTGATTGTTACAATTAGAAAAAATGGCGAGGCTGAAACAAGCCAACGAAGAGGCTGAAAAGGAAATTGCTGAATATCGAGCTCAGGTGGAGTATGAATTTCAAAGGAAATTGGCGGAGGTATGTTTATGATTATTGTGGCCTCATAAGACTGTTTGGTTGCTGTCTTATAAATTTTGAACCCGACCTTTTTGCAACCTATGATGAATACAGAGTAGTGGAGATTCCGGTGCTAATGTGAAGCGGCTTGAGCAAGAGACTAAAGTAAAGATCCAGCACCTGACAACAGAAGCATCAAGAATATCACAAGATGTTGTCGCCATGCTCCTCAAGCATGTGACAAGTGTGAAAAATTAGAGCCTTTGATGACATATTAGAGAAGAGAATTACTGAATCATGTTACTTGTCTTGAGTTTATGTTTTACCTGAATTGATTGGTACAAATAAGGTTCTTGTTTTGGTTACTTGGTGCCCTGCTGCAACATTTCGTTATTTATCTATAGACAGTTCAGAAAACCTAGGCATGCCTATTTGTGTCAGTATTAAAGATCATTTTGCTATGGTCAAGTAAGTGCGGAAAGCAGGGCACTCACCTCAGTGTTGGAGGTTAACTACATCTATTTTTCAAGTTTAGATTGTAAAACTGCCACATTGGTTTATATTAAGGAAGTAAAGAACTGCTTCGGTCAAGTTAAATGTTATTTGAGGTTTTGATCTTAAAATGTCAAATAATTGATCATGGGCTTTTGCAGCATTTTTTCTCTGGTTAAATGCTTTTGCAACATTTTAATCTTGTTCTGTTTTAAGTTATATGTATTTATTCAATGTCAAATAAAGGCTTTGTAAGTTAAATTTATAGGGGATTTTTTTTTTGGATTGGATTTTTTTTAAAAAAAAATCCACTTTCAACGTCCATTTCACTTTCAATGTTTGTTTTTAGAAAAACGGACGTTATATGTGACTTATAACAATTGTTTTCTGAAAATATTCATTATAAGTATAAAACATACAATGACTGTTTTCAAAAAACAGTTGTTGGAAGTCAAAACTTCCAACGACACTCACATACATGTTCCTCTAAAAACGGTCGTCTAAAGGGTATAAAACTGAATGTTAAAAGTGCCTTCTATAGTAGTGTCCATTTTTATCCTTGGTGTAATGAAATTACTACTATATCCTCCTATATCGGTACTAAAATAAAATTCCTAAATAATTTTCAGAAAATAATCTGGAACATTTTATCAAGATTTATGAACTTAATTAGCTTCTTTACATTATGAAAAATCATAGTATATGAAACTTACAGCATAAAAATCTACCTCTAACTATTTTTTTCTGAACTTTTGGGATGATTGACCTTTAATTCCCAAAAATTGACTTAAAATTATTTAGGCCACTTTTAGGGAATTAAACCTCTTCATAATTTTTCTAACTCCCCAAAATAATATTTTATAATGTTTCCTCAACTTCTTAAGGCCACGAAATAATTTTAATACTGTTTCCCCCATTCATCTCCTTAAAGCTTCACCTGAAAATAGGCTTTTGGCTAATTATTCATTTTTGAGGTATTATAATTAAAAACAATATCTCCATATCTCAAATATGCCCCAAAAATCTCTTTTCTACTTTTTTTTTCAAAAAAATTTTCTCTAATTTTTGGGCATCTTTCCATAGTTATACTTTTTGGCAACTTAACTAATTTAAGCTATAATCAAAATTTGGGATGTTACACACATCTCATATTCATGTAAACAATTTCATGGTGAAGTAAACATGGTTATCATCAACAAACAACTCTTCTAAGATCCAAAACCCAATAATTGTGAAGAAGAAAAAAACAAAGGAGTTCGAAGGAGGCCTTAATCATCGAGGAAAATGGGTGGTCACAGGAACTATTATGCTCTTGAGCTTCTAATTTTTTTTTTCAAAAAAAATATTGAGAAATGAAGAGAATGAACAAGATGCCTGAGACTTCTATTTTTGTGAAGGCTGCGGAGTGCTCCCAGATAGGGGAGAGTAATGGGCGGGTTGGGCAACCCATGGTTAAACCCATAACTCGCCCATGTAACTTTAGACGGGTATGGGCTAACCCATACCCGTACCTCAACCCAATAAACTCGTATTAAACGAGCTAGCATATAAATGGGCGGGTTAACTAGGAACCTAGGAACCCATTTACATTGGATATGTTTATTCTCCTTAAATAAAAAAGTTTCAATCATTCAATACAAAGCCAAAAATAGTTATGATGTTCAAGAGAACTAATTGACATATGTTACGAGTGTAGGATGGTGTATTTAGAAGTGCAAGTGTACACTGTCGTAATCAAGTAATATAGAAGTAAGTAGAGTATCGTTCCCACGAGGATTGATCACTAAGTACCAAAATTGATAATTTAATACTATTTAGCCGATCGATTAGTTGGTGATTGAGATTGTAAGATAAAAATGATTAAATAAAAATGCAATTGTTATAAAGACAAATATGAGAAAAAGCCCTAGGGATTAGATTTCACTTAACAAATTCTGGATTGAATCACTTATCTATTCTAGTCCAATTTATTCCACATGATTGATAGTCGAGTTTTCCTAATTTAATTACTAGCCTCTTCCAAGGTCAAGCAATTCTATGATTAATTGCTAACCCAATATATTCCTATATGGATTTAAGCAATTAATCATGCATTAAGATTTATAAAACTCATTAAGACTACACAACCCATATAAATATATTCCTATTTCATATGCAAATTATGGTTTTAATTATAGGATCCACACACATGTATCTCCTTCCGGTCCCAACATGCATATTTAAATCATCCAAAAGATGGCCAATCAATTGTAAGCATTAAGAGTAATAATTAAAACTCAATCATGAAGGAACAATTAAAACTAGATTTAATAAGTTAGATTCAATCCGTCATTAGTAAGTTACGTCATCACCCTAGGAAAAGGAAAATTAGCTCATAATGAAAGTAAAAGCAAAACACACATAAAATAAGAGCATCATAAATATTACATAAAAATTAGTTACAAAAACATAAAAATACAACTACAAGATGCATGAAAATGGAAAATCTAGCCTACCATGTACGAGGTAAAACCTTCCATGTAAGAGGCATACAAAAAGTAATACAATGCAAGAAATGACTATCTAGCCTTCCATATAGGAGGTAAAACCATCCATGCAGGAGGCATACAAAAAATAATACAATGCAAGAAATGACTATCTAGCCTTCCATATAGGAGGTAAAACATTCCATCCAGGAGGCATGCAAGAAGTAAGAAAATACAAGAAATAAATTCTAAAATAACAACTCTCTCTAAAATAGAAGCTCTCTCTCTCTCTCTCTCTTCCTTCTTCTTCTCCTCTCCTCTCCATGCCAAGAAGCTCTATTTATAGGCTTCATTTCGGGTGCTATAGTAGCTGCTACAGTGAAAGTCGGCTGCTACAGTGAAGCCGGCTGCTACAGTGCCGCGTTTCACCTACCGCGCGCTACAGTACAATACAGTGTCTGCTACAGTACGCTACAGTGATTCCAAATAGTACCACATGAACAGTACATTGAATAGTCGCATGAATAGTAACTTCCCCTTAAATGCCTTCTTTAATTCTTCTTAATGCAGTACTTTCTATGGCTGCAAGAAAATCATTATTTATTTATTAATTACACCTAAATTGATTACATTCAGCTCAAATATTGTCCACAAAATAATCATATAAGGGAAAATAAATATGCAGATATTTTACTTATCAAATTCCCCCACACTTAGCTCTTGGACGTCCTCAGACAAGAAAGAGTGACTAATAAATAAGTTTTTCCAACAAAATCAGAAGTGTTAAGTTATAAGCAAGGACACAATTGAAGAATAAAGAGATCATAGTATTCTTGAATCAACAAAAGTATAAACAAGTAACTTCATTTGAAAATGAATGAACCAAATTCATAATTGTGACTCATTGTCTCAATCTCTCAAGTGTTTAAGGGTAAGTGTTTCGCTCAAATTCACCTAAAAAAATTGCACTACCATAAGCTTACAAAAAATCTCAATCTCCACTACCTAATTCACATGCATAATTCAAATCAAAATGACTTATTAAGGGTTGTAATGGGGCTAAGATAAAAGGAATGTAAATAGTGATATGAAGGGCTACATTTAAGAAGTAAATAGAGCAATTGAAAAATGGGTCATCTTATAAATAGACTTATCTCGTCACAATAACCCATAGTTTTTTATTCAAATACTAAACATCCTTTTTTTTCTTTCTCTTTTTTTTTCTTTTTTTTCTTTTTTCTTTCTTAACTTCTGCAATTTTACAGTTGATGATATATACACCCCCACACTTGTCAAAAGCCCATTTCACAAAGATTTCAAATGCTCTATTAATCTTTTGAATTAGGTAAAAGTACTTGATATATCATTAAAACACATATTAATGGGTTGAGAATAAAGAAATAATCAATCAGGCTCAAAGGGGCTTATCAATGGTATAATTGCAAGATTGGCTATTTGGCTCTGGCTAAACAAAATGAATGCCTTTATCATTTTCGAATATGCATATGACATGTAATTTCAACCAGATTTAAAGCAAGTTCTAGAGTGACAACTTAATAGGTGACTATCACACACAATAAAGATAATCATTATTAATCATATAGGCTCAAAAGCTCACGGTTAGGGACTTTCAAATTCAGCTCATTCAATCTCAAAATTCATCACCAAATTCAACAATCAATTGTTCAATCATGCTATAAAATCTCTAAACTCAATTGATCCATGCTTCAAACTTATATACTTCTTAAAATCATTGAAAAAAACTCAAGAAATTTTTTTTAGATGAAACAGAAAGAAAGAAAAAAAATTGCAACTAATAAGATGCGTCTCAAGACATTGTCCTCAATGTCTTCTTTTCACACCCCATGCATCTAATAGTTTTACTAACTAACTATTTAATGGAGAAACTATGCTTTTTCCCCCCAACCTAAATCAGACATTGTCCTCAATGTCTTCTAAAGATTATAGACTTTTTTTTTGAAAACATAAACAAACAATAAAGTAAACTAAAATGCTAAGAGTAAAACCATTAAGATTAAAGAAAGTTTACAACCGGAGAGTGGTATCTAAATTCTGCTCCCGACTGCTGTCTAAAGACTGCCCACCTTTTTCTTTTACTAATAGATCTGGTTGAGGTTCATAGGTTTGCAGTTTATCTAGTAGTTGATCAACAGTTGGTGCAGAAATAATGGAATGACGAGTCGCTTGGGGTATGAATCCTGTTTCCACAGCATGATCAAGAAAAGACAACAGGTTATCATAAAAACCATTAACATTTAACAATCCTAATGGTTTTTTATGAAAGTTCAGTTTAGCCCAATATGCAATGCTAGAGATCCCATCCAACGTTTCAAAAACACCGGGTAGAGTGATAGAAGCATCAACACGGTAAAACATATGTCCCATTAGTTTAGGCAGACTTGAAACCTCTAACTCTTGGCCTAAGAAGAAGAAGTGATGTTCTAACTCCTTTATCCTTACACACAAACCCTTGCTACCATTAATGGTTGCAGCAATAGCCATACTTAACTTCAGGCCCTCGAGACCTCTCCCGTAGACAAAGTTGATTTTCCTAGCAGCTAGTGCACGTCCCAGTTCCTGTGCTGCAAGTATAAACTCTCCATCCTTTCCTGAGTCAGTTTCACCAAAAATGCATATAGATTTAAAACTGCATTTTAGAGTGATACCACTCCTCTCTTTTTCTCTCTCAGATATTTTGTGTTTTTTTACAAATGGAAGATTACATATTTATATTACAAAAACAATGACAACAAAATCATGCAAATCACACATTTTTCAAAAAAGTTTGAAAAAAATTTCCGACACGAATGACCAGTGGGCCACTATGAGAAGAAATTAAATAAAGTGAGTAAAGAAAGTCAAAAAGTTACTGAAAAGATAAGACAGATTAGACAAAAGCAAGATTATGTACAGTAGTTGTGATTATGGCTCACATCTTCCTCTGGTTTTACGTCCAGTAACGGCTTAAACGCTTTCTATGAATCGAGGATTTGCTTCCCATCCAGTTTTCTTATAAACTGGAAAACAGGGTCTTTTAACGTCAAATTCCCAAGACGGTAGCGCTCTTTTTCTTTGTTGAATATGTCAAATAAATCAAGAAGAACATGATGAACATCGCCACTAGGATGCGTCTCAAGAGTCTGAATGATATAATCCAATGACTCCTTACTCAGTTCATCCTTTATAAATTGAATTTTATCTTCTCGATTTATAGAAACCATACCTTTGCTCCTACAGCGCTGATCACAGTTCCACCTTGCACATTTAGGACAAACCTTCATTCTTTTAGCTATTCTCTTTTTGGAGTAAGAGCTTCTTCCCATTCTTGGCATAGGTTTAATAAATGATTCATGAATCTCACCTATTAAACGTACCTTAGCTTCGATGATCTAGCGGACATCCTCAGGAAGGCCCAAACGCTTGAATGTCTTCATTCTTTCAAGTCGACAGCTATAGATCTTCCTAAGCACATCTTTGGGAAGAGTAGGGAACCTGTTCTTAAGCTTTACAAGAATTTCCTTCATGATGAGATTATAATTTAAAAATGCAGTGTTGTGTGCTTCAGTATGTAAGAAAAAAAAATGAAAGAGTAAGGAAAAGAAGTTTTGGGTTGCCTCCCAAATAGCTGCCCTTCTTTAACGTGTTTAGCTAGACAAAGACCAAACCAATAAATTTTTTTTATTTTATTATTTTTAAAAAAAAAATTTAAAAAAAATTAGGACTTACCTGTTGTTTCCTCCAAAGTGATGACAGTTTTCAAAGTGTTGAGTGCACCGTCAATATATTCTTTCAGCCTTTGCTCATTCACTTTGAATTTTCGATCACCATCTTGAATCATCATTGCTCCATATGGCCATACTTGAACCACAGTAAAAGGTCCTGACCACCTTGATCTCAACTTTCCCGGAAAGAGCTTTAACCTTGAGTTGCATATCAGTACTTTTTGTCCCGGTGTAAACTCTCTCCTCAAAATTCTTTTATCCTGCCACGTTTTTGTCCTCTTCTTGTATAACTTTGCATTCTTATGAGCTTGTTGTCTAGATTCTTCAAGCTCGTTGAGTTGGAGAAGTCTCTTTTTACTAGCTGCCTTTGAGTCAAAATTGAAAGCTTTTATTCCCCAATATTCTTTGTGTATTTTAGGATTAATAGATTTTGATACATCTACTGTTCCTATTGTGAATGGTTGATCTATGCAAATTTTGTTCACCACGTCTTTTGTGCAGCTAGTCAATGTATCTACCATGTAACAGGTGTCACCTTTATTTGGACATGACCAAGCCTTAAAAATGTTAAAAGATACTTGGTCATCTTTAGCTCGTAAAGTCAATTTTCCTTGTTACACATCTATTAAAGTTCTCCCAGTTGCTAAGAATGGCCTCCCAAGAATGATAGGAATTTCTTGGTCTTCTTCCATGTCAAGTATGATAAAATCAGCTGGGGATATGAGTTTGTTCACCTTCACCAGAACATCTTCTAAGACACCCCTCGAATGTTTAATTGATCGATCAGCTAGAAGTAATGAAACAGTGGTAGGCTTCACCTCTCCAAGACCGAGTTTTCTGTAAACAAATAAAGGCATAAGATTTACACTTGCTCCCAGGTCACAAAGTGGTCTTTTAAAGTTACATTGACCTATGGTGCAAGGTATGCAAAAGCTTCCTGGATCTTTCAGCTTTGGTGGTAGTTTCTTTTGCAGAATGGCACTGCACTCCTCAGTAAGTGCAACTGTCTCAAATTCCTCTAGCTTACGCTTATTTGAGAGAATGTCCTTCATGAATTTTGCATAACTGGGAATTTGGGCAAGAGCGTCTGCAAAAGGGATGTTGATATGTAACTTTTTGAAAACCTCCAGAAACTTTTTAAACTGCTTATCTAGCTTTGCCTTCACAAGTCTCTGAGGGTGTGGAACTGGTGGTACATATGGAGGAGGGTTATCTGGAAAGCTGATTCTTCCTGGTACCACATCATCTTCTTGAGGTTTTTGTGCTTCCTCCTTTTCTTGTTCACTTTCTTTCTTTTCTTCATCATTCGTATGTAGAATTACAGGATCTTTCAATTCTTTCCTACTTCTTGATGCAATAGCCTTCACATGCTCTATTGGGTTTTTCTCAGTGTCACTTGGAAGAGTACCTGGTTACCTGAAATTCAGCATATTTGTAATTTGGCCCATTTGGATTTCCAAGTTCTTTATCGAGGCTTCCTGGCTTTTAAGTGTTGCATCAGTCCTAGCCATGAATTGAGATGTATTCATGGTTAGTTGAGCCAGTGCATCTTCCACATTCACTTTTTACTGTGGTGGATTTGGTGGTTGAAGAGCTTGTTGCTGGTAGTTCCCTTGTGGTTTGAACACATTTTGATTATTCCTCCAGCCAAAGTTTAGATGATTCCGCCAACCTGGATTATAAGTGTTTGAGAATGGATCATTTCTTTGATTTCCAATGTAATGAGCTTGCTCCATCTGAGAAGACATGGATAGGTGTCCTTCCTGATTTTGCATGTTCACATGAGGTCCTCCCCATCGATCACAGGTTTCATGAGGAGTGCTGATTGCATTTGCTTGACTTGTCAATGAGCTCACTTGCTTGGATATAGATGCAACTTGAGAAGATAAAGTTGTAAGGATATCCAGCTCGTGCACTCCAAGTACCTTCTTTGAATTATGACGTTTAGAAGGCCATTGATATGCATTAGCTGCCATCTCCTCAAGTAAGTTGTAGGCATCATCTAGATTTTTTCCCATTAAAGATCCTCCAGCTGCAGCATCTACAAGAATTCTGGTGGTATGCGTCATCCCATTGTAGAATGTTTGCAGTGTCCACCAATCTGGTAACGCATGATGATGACATCTCCTTAGAAACTCCTTCTATCTTTCCCAGGCTTCATAAAGGCTTTCTAGTTCATGCTGGGAAAATGAGGTAATTTCATTCCTCAATTTAGCAGTTTTTCCTGACGGAAAGTATTTCGCCAAAAATTTCTGTGCCAAGGCATCCCATGTAGTTATGCTTCCCACTGGTAGAGAATGTAACCAGCTCTTAGCCTTATCCCTGAGTGAGAAAGGGAAAATTCTAAGTCTAATGGCATCATCAGTAACACTATTATGCTTGAATGTGTCACATATTTCTAAGAAGCTGGCTATATGTGTGTTGGGATCTTCTGTTGATAAACCACAGAACTGATTTGCTTGCACCATCTGGATAATTGCAGGCTTGATTTCAAAATTGTTGGCTGCTACTGGTGGTATTCTGATTCCAGAAGTTGTCTCCATGACTGTTGGTGTTGCATAATCACGGAGTGTTTTGGTATCTGCTGTTTCTCCTTCCGGATTTGTCATTGAATTGATTGAAGTAGACTGCTTTCGAACTCTTCGATTTCTTCGACAAGTTCTCTCGATCTCAGAATCACAAGGTTGTAATTCATTCTTCTTCGATCTGGTCATGTACTAAGCAAAAACCTGAAAAGAAACAAAAGACAAAAAAAAGAAAAAAAAGTAATATGAAGACCAAATTAGTATTAAAATTACTTGGTATTGATATTAATGACAACAATCCCCGGCAACGGCGCCAAAAACTTGTTACGAGTGTAGGATGGTGTATTTAGAAGTGCAAGTGTACACTGTCGTAACCAAGTAATATAGAAGTAAGTAGAGTATCGTTCCCACGAGAATTGATCACTAAGTACCAAAATTGATCATTTTAATACTATTTAGCCGATCGATTAGTTGGTGATTGAGATTGTAAGATAAAAATGATTAAATGAAAATGCAATTGTTATAAAGACAAATATGAGAAAAAGCCCTAGGGATTAGATTTCACTTAACAAATTCTGGATTGAATCACTTATCTATTCTAGTCCAATTTATTCCACATGATTGATAGTCGAGTTTTCCTAATTTAATTACTAGCCTCTTCCAAGGTCAAGCAATTCTATGATTAATTGCTAACCCAATATATTCCTATATGGATTTAAGCAATTAATCATGCATTAAGATTTATAAAACTCATTAAGACTACACAACCCATATAAATATATTCCTATTTCATATGCAAATTATGGTTTTAATTATAGGATCCACACACATGTATCTCCTTCCGGTCCCAACATGCATATTTAAATCATCCAAAAGATGGCCAATCAATTGTAAGCATTAAGAGTAATAATTAAAACTCAATCATGAAGGAACAATTAAAACTAGATTTAATAAGTTAGATTCAATCCGTCATTAGTAAGTTACGTCATCACCCTAGGAAAAGGAAAATTAGCTCATAATGAAAGTAAAAGCAAAACACACATAAAATAAGAGAATCATAAATATTACATAAAAATTAGTTACAAAAACATAAAAATACAACTACAAGATGCATGAAAATGGAAAATCTAGCCTACCATGTAAGAGGTAAAACCTTCCATGTAAGAGGCATACAAAAAGTAATACAATGCAAGAAATGACTATCTAGCCTTCCATATAGGAGGTAAAACCATCCATGCAGGAGGCATACAAAAAGTAATACAATGCAAGAAATGACTATCTAGCCTTCCATATAGGAGGTAAAACCTTCCATCCAGGAGGCATACAAGAAGTAAGAAAATGTAAGAAATAAATTCTAAAATAACAACTCTCTCTAAAATAGAAGCTCTCTCTCTCTCTCTCTCTTCCTTCCTCTTTCTCTCCTTCCTTCCTCATGCCAAGAAGCTCTATTTATCTGCTACAGTAGCTGCTACAGTGAAAGCTTGCTGCTACAGTGCCGCATTTCACCTACCGCGCGCTACAGTACAATACAGTGTCCGCTACAGTCCCTGCTACAGTACGTTACAGTGATTCCAAACAGTACCACATGAACAATACAGTGAATAGCGCATGAATAGTAACTTCCCCTTAAATGCCTTCTTTAATTCTTCTTAAGGCAGTATTGTCCATGGCTTCAAGAAAATCATTATTTATTTATTAATTACACCCAAATTGATTACATTCAGCTCAAATATAGTCCATAAAATAATCATATAAGGGAAAATAAATATGCAGATATTTTACTTATCAACATACATATTCATCAATCATTTAATATAAATCATCATAATAGAATTTTGATGTTCAAACTCCAACTTTAAAATTAAAACATTACAACTACAAGTTAAAAATTAACAAAATAGCATGCTTCCTTTGAACCTTCATGCTTTAGTTTTCATCATCATCTTCAGATTCACTTGAGGGGTTGTAGCTCCAGAAGCTAAATCTTCCTCTACAAAGCAAAATAAATTAAGAGAAAACATATCCATTATCATAAAGCCAAGTAGCCAACATGGCTAAGAATAGAACTTTATACAATACAATATAGTCTAATGAAATGCTCTTCAAAGCTAAATCTAAAATTTGGTACTAAAATTATCAATGATTCATGGCACTAAAATTATCAAAAACTCACCTGTACAAGTACTTTATCCCCTCTCCTCCATTGAAGAAAAAGGACTAAATAACACTGTGATTAGTAAGCAGGTTAGCATCCTAGTCTGATATGATCTAATCACATGTTGTTGCTCAAAGTGTGGATTCAAAGCTGCGTTGTGATAGAACCAATTTTCAAACAAGACAACAACCCATTGTTTTTAGTTAACAGCAACAGATAGATGAAATACTCTCCGAAGCCAATTCCATTGTTTTAAGTTAACATCAATTCACAAGAAATACCTTATTAAGGCAACCCATCCCAAAGAAATAAAGACACAGTCATCAACTATAATAAGAAACTACTGAACTTGGAGCTTCCCCTAGACTTGCTTCCACTGTCCACAGTTGGCTTGTCCAACCTATAAGCCTTTCTCTCAGTTCAGTCACAACTTCAAAGACAGTAGAAGATCATTGATCAAGCTAAATAAACGCTTCCTTCCATAAATAATCAAATTCATCATCAATGAAAAGAGCCATGTGATTAGACGATTAGCAGCAACTCATATGAGGGGCAACAGTAAAAAAAATAAGAGATATAGCGGAAATTCTCACCATCTCCTAAAATCAATGATTCGAACAAGAAGACGAACAACTTTGCTCTCAAAGGCAAGTAGAGAAGATGAACTCATGACCCTTGAAAGCTCACAAGTTTCTAACTCGCGGTAGCTGCCTTGATGGCTTGACCTGCTACTACGGTGGCTTAGTGGTGCAGGAGAAAGGGAGTCTCTGCCTCTCCTCTCTTGGCTCTCAATCTTGCTGTGGTGCTGTCTCGGGGTCGGGAGTCGCTGCGTCAACCGTCGGGGAAAGAAAAGTGAAATGGGAAATAGGGAAATTAGGGATTTGGGGAGTGTGGACTGAGTGACTGACTGAGTCAGAAGTGGGTTGTGTCATGGATATAGCTGGAAAGAGGGAAGGGAGATAGGAATTTTTTTAAATAAATGGGCGGGTACGGGTAGCCCGAAGGTCTGCCCATATCCCACCCATTTAAATCTTAAATGGGCGGGTTCCAACCCGGCCAATTACAGGTTCATTTTGGGCGGGTTCACAGTAGCCCATTTATACTGGGTTGCGGGTGGGCTAATGGGTTTTGGGTTTTTTGCTTTCCTTACTCCCAGATTGGTATTTTTTGATAAAAGTAGAGGGTGGTTACCCATTCATTAACTTAGCAACAATGGGGATTTACTCCTATACATTTATTCTCACACAACACCCGGAGAAAACTCGGGCAACAATCATAATAAGAAATTCTGGTAATTCCTTATTTGGCCAACATATCTGCAGCAGCATTCTGAACCCTTGGAGCATGAACAAAATTGACTACCCAATGTCGCTTCCTTATTTCTTGAATTTACAGTACAATAAGATTGGAAGAGCTCATGATGTCAGTACTTTGCGGCATATCAACAACATTTTTTGAGTTTGTCTCGACTACGTGAGTGTTTAGGTAAGGCCCAACCGTAGTTCTAAAAGTTATTTTTAATAAATCGAGATAAAACTTCTCTCACATACTTATCATATTTTTGAACCAAAATTCCCAAGCTAAATACACTCCCTTGAACACCGCCCTTATTTAGCTTCATGGGAGCTACATGATCCAAGAGTATGGGAAAATCCCACAGTCCAACATCCCATATGGTCTCGAATTAATCCTCCGCAACCCGCTTCATTATTAACAGTGGACACAGCCCCATATACGTTCACTTTAACCCATCCTACTGGAGGTAGCTGCCAAGTCACATTGTCTTTAGAGGCATTCACACACTCTTTAGGGGGCATTTCATTTATTTACACATAAGGCTCCCAAGAATTCAATACAATGTAAGTAGGGTGCATAGGCTTTTGGAAGTTATCCTCAAATGCAAATTTGTTCCTCCAAGTCCACAAATACCAAACAGACACTGCCCATATCAGATTCCATTCACTGCTTTGATCTCTCCCCACTTCCTTAGTCAGGTTGAATGACATCCAATCAGTCAATGATGAATTAAAAAATTTTGCACATGGCTTGGCTTGAGGAGAAGCATCTATAAATTACGACCATATAGACAGTCCCTCAAAATATGCAGCTTATCTTCGACAGCCACTCCGTAATACACACACTTAGGTGATGAGTGACACTATATGCTATACCATACATTTGTTGGAAGCTTATCTTGAACAGTAATCCGCAAGAATACTTTGATCCTCTCTACACCCCTTTCATTTCCAAATTCTCTTAAGGATGGAATGTTGGCTATTAAGAGGAATGCTTTCAATCAATTCGTATGCACTTCTGACTGTGAATTCTCCATGAGGAGTGGCACTCTATATCATCATATCCTTACCAGCTCTGTCTATAGGAGGAAGCATAGAAGTAAAGTCTTTAGAATACCTCATTTGTAACAAGATTTGCAAGTCTATTGAAGTTCCAGGATCCTTCTACAACCCACTCTCTGATAAAGCTTTCTTCCTCCTCTGTACTAAGATCTCTAGTATAACACTGCTTAATTTGTTTATCAAAATAAGCCATATATCAGTAAAAAATCTGACTGATCTACCATTGCGAACTCTCTATCTTGTTCCTTTGTTAATAATATTGCTTTGTTGACATAGAAATCACCAAAGCAGAAAACCACCCGGTTGAACATTGAGAATATCTTCTACACTCCTCATCATGTATCTCTGTTGCAAGGTTTGAGCCATAGATTATTGGACCCTAATATCAGATTCCATATCAACGTTGCTCTAAAAGCACGATTAACAGAGCTCAATTTTCTAAAACACAGGCCTCCATGCATCTTTGGATGTGTAAGCTTATCCCATCCAATCCGATGACATTTTTCATTCATTCTGGTTTATTTGATCCCCAAATAAAAGCACGCTGCTTTCTTTCTATCTCTTTACATATGCTAATAGGAATCTTAACAACCTGCATTGGATAGAGAGAAACTGTACTGAGAACTGATTTGGCTAACGTAATCCTGCCAGCCATGGATAAACAGTTTGATTTCCATGCTGAGAGTTTGCTTCTTTCGCTATCAACCATATATTGGAAAGTTTCTTTCATTTTCCTCTTTTTTGGACAAAGGGAGGCCTAGATACCTCCCAATTTTACTTCAAATAGGCATATCCATAATTCCTTTCTCACATTTTGTCTAGTAGAACACACTACTACATAAAGCACTTTTAACGTCCGTTTTTAGGTATTTTCTACATCTTTCTTTCAGGGGAACCTATGTGAGCGATATAATAAAATCAAAAAACAATGTCTGTTAAAAAAGGGATATCGTAAGTAAGTCTATAACTTATAATGTCCTTTTTTTCCAAAAGGGATGCCGTAAGTTGGTTTTTTAAGGCATGAAAAGTAGTGTGAACAGTGACGGTGAACAGTAGCATACCTTTAGTCAAAATTCTAAATTCAAAAATCCAGTCTCTTCATTTTTATATACACCGCACTAGATTTGATTTTTAAAAAGGAAAGGAAATTATATAATAATAATAAATAAATAGACAAGAGAGTCATATCTAAGTGCAAAGAGAATGTAAATAGAAGTTGTCATGTCAGATTTGAGAATTAATTAAGAGAGAGATTACCATCGCAGCTAGGGGCAGGGGTGGGAGCAGGAGTGGCGAATTAAGCATGAACAGGAAAGGGCATGATGAAAGCGAGGATGAGAGAGGGGAGGATGGCGAGAACACCAAAGGAAGAACTGGAAGAAGCCATTTGAATTTATAAAGTGTGGGTTTCTCTCTACAACTTCTCTCAGAGAAACTAAGAAATGTCATGGAGAAAGAGAGAGAGAGAGGAAGGGAAGAGCAAGGAGGGTGATGTGTGTTACAATGGATTAGAGGAGGAAGAAACTAAAAAGAGATATAAATATAAGTTAGCTAACAAGACAAAAAAAATTATTAGAAAAATGAAAAGCGATGCATATACATGAGTTTGAAGAAGGAAATCTTTTTGTATCCCCAATATAAACAGGGACGCCAAAGGTGCACCTTTGGCATCCATTTTTGGAATTGGGATGTAAGACTCCGCTTCACATTTGGGTATTCATAGAGTAACAAGTGTAATATTCATATGACATATAAAAATAGCAAAAACATACTGATATTATTGATATAGTGTACTTGTTTATATACCAAAATTCCCTATAGGGGTGTACATAATAATTACAAACCGTAAACAAATAAAAGGTCTTCAAATAACCAGTTGCCTCTCCTGAACTGGTCTGAAACCTTCTATTGTTGAAAATTACTGTTTTGTCCTTCGAACCGCTACCTGTTGCTGAAAACTTTATATATTTATAGAAAGGGTGAGATTCGGAGAATTTCAATAGTAACATACAATTAAACATATACGATGTAAAAATAAATATGTCATGCACTATGTCATGTAAGATGATCGAAACTATGTGTATACTTGCCTAAGGCCAAATGACATGTTTGCACCCTGGTCTACTCGGCGCCCCTGTTATGTCCTTGACCACAACTTGACTAATTTATGTTTTAAAGACAATTGGCTCATGTTACAGATAATGGAATACTCAAACATACAATTATCACATAGTGCATGAAAGAAAGTGTTACTACTTGGAACGCAACCTTTTCTTGCTTATCAATCGGTCCAACTCTATCTTTAGCTTGGGCTTTTGATATATCCTAAAATTTCAAATTTTGGATAACTGAGTTATTAGTCATTCATAACTCACTCTAAACTCATTATGTTGGTTATCCATTATAGTTTCTGAATAGCACAACTCTGCACAGTATAGTTTCACTGATTCTAGAAATTGACAGATTTTTAGTCAACATTGGAAAATCATACTTAATTCTAGGAAAATCCAAATTGGCTTATTCCAAAGCTTATGTAAATCTATTTAAACTTATTTTCATGACAAAATAATTATGTTAGACCATTGTCATCATACTTTTCCCAGAAATTCGTCAAACTCCACTATTCCTAAATTTGCTTCCAAAAACAGGGTACAATTTCAAAAATTCATATCTTCCAATGTACTTGTTTAAAAATTACAAACTATCCATCAAATTAAATACACACACACACTTTAATCCTAACAAGTTTTATAAATTTTGGCCCACAAAATACATTTCACAATGTCACTGCCTCACAGAAAGCAGATCAAACTATATGTACATTCAACTTCATAAATTTTCAAATTTCAACATATGCATCCAAAAATCATGAACTCATGTAGACCTACATAATTTTTCCTTCTAAATCTAATGGAACCATTAGGATCACAAAATTCCAATTCCTCCTCTATGTTCTGCCTCTGACAGAAAGTTAGGTTTCTTAGGAGAAAAGTTGTGTTTTCTTGATTTCTCTTGTTTAATCACTTCCTTATCACTTCTAATCACATGATTAACTACTTAAACACTAAATAAAAAATGTTTAGAGGAAATTTTGGTAACATTTCCCTAGGGTTTGCATCAACCCAATTTGAAAAACAAGAAAAATCTAAGGCAAAATCCACAACAACTACTTGTAACACAAGAAGATCAAGCTTTGAAGATTACCTCTTGATTGCATCAATTTCTCTCTCTATATTGTCACTACCCTCTCTCTCTTCTCTCTTGATTTTTCTTACTCAACATGGATTTCATAGAGGAGAAGAGATTATAGGAGGTTGTAGAGAGATTATGAGGCAAAAATCACTAAGTTTGAAAGTCCTTACCTTTCATCTTGCACTTGAAAACCTAAGACCTTCCTTTTTGCGTTCTTGGCTCTTTGAACTCTCTCTCTCTCTTTCTTGGTTCATTTTGGACAAAATATGAAGAATGGAAAAGGTGGAAATGAAGACTTAGATATTATATCACTTGTGTTGCTTTTTCTTAACAAGTGTTTGTTTCTAAATGGTCAAGTGTTTTTCCTCTTCTTAAATTCATATTAGCTAAATAAATATATGCTTCTTACCTCCTCTTCATTTGACCAAAATATGATATGAAAGAAGGGCTTATGATTTGCCAAAATATCTCTATTGCTTTTTGACGTAACATTATTTAATGGAAATTAGCCTATGTCAATTTACTTGGTCAACAAAGTTGCTTCATGAATAAATATGATCCAAATATTATTATTGCTTCTTTTCCCTCTATTTAACCAAATTGGGTAGCAAGAAAAAGGAAAAATAACAGCTTCTTGATTTTATTGGTCAAATGACCATTTATTGGAAAGGGAAAAATTAAAGCTTGACAAGGCTACTTTCATTCTGGAAAGTTTCATAATTTTTGGATATCATTTTTCCATTGAAAAATGTCACACAAAAATGACTTCCATACAGGAAAATTCACTGGCAGCAAGACTACTTTGTGTTCCAATTAACTATGTTGTGTGTGACCTCTAATTGCCTTGCTTTGTCACTTAATGTGCTCTTTAACTCACATTTAATTCACCTTAATGCCACCAAAGGTGTAAAGGAATTATAGGGAATAAAATTAGGCCTTACTGTGAAACTTGATAAACCAGGGCTTAGTAGTGTACTTGTCACAAGTTTAATCCATGCCTCTAATCCCAAAATTTGGGATGTTATATGGGATGGCTAATATGTCAAACCTAGCACATATAATTATAAAAATGCTACCACCTTTATTTTTTACTTCCCTTTTCGAAAAATGGATGTCATTTAGGGTAGTAAAATCTATATCTTGTAGTAGTGATAGAATCGGCATAGGCAGTTAATCATGTACAATGCCTGAGATTCAGTAGCTTTTCCAAATAATAGCAAACCATCTGCAAACATTACATGAGATAGTGCAGGTCTATTTTTTGCAACATAACTAGGCTTCAAATTTGAAAGTTCATAGTTCAAATTTGTATTTTTGCAAAGGTTATTTAGCGCTCCTTCACTTTTTGGTAAGAAAAGCTTGGGCCTATTGGACTTTGAGTCTAGGTCCGCCCTTGATTAGTTGGACTATTTAATTAAGAAACAAGTAGTCTTATCAAATAAGAAATAAATCAGTATTAATTATAGATTTGTTACTTGAGAAACAAGTAGTTGTATATTAGAAAATTAATCAAGAATTAATTTGCTGATTATTACTTAAAGGGCAAGTAGGAGTGCACATAACATCCTTATATTGATCTCTTTAGATCTCTATATATAGGATATGTCTCCCTTGGTTGAACATTCTCTCCTGCCATTGAGCTATCTGGAAATCTCTCTTCTCCTGTGCCATCTTTCTTGTTATAATGATGGGCTAAGCAAATCTTATTTAGGCTCTAGTAGTCTAATAAATGCATGGGCATTATTATGTTTGAGTTATGGAGCATTAGAGCATTGACCCAGATCTAAATATGGATTCTCCCTTGTACGCAAGTATATTCTCTCTCCTTAATTTGTTTCTTCATTGGCATCAGGGGAGGATAATCCTGAGGCTGTGATTATTCTTTATGAATAACCGTGTGATATATTTTGTTTATATCTCTATCATTATGCCTTCTATTTATTTTTGTTGTGCAATCATAGATATGTGATTATATGATGATAGAATATATGCATGCTTTCTTTATTCTTCTTTTCCTCTCCTAAGTACATGCATATGTATATGTGTTATGTGTTAAAGCATGATCATTGCTCTCTCCCTCATATTGATGTTCGCATGATTTTAGCATGTTTATATCATGCAATTTTTATTTTTTTTCTAAGTTATGCCAACATATTGTTTTATATATACAATCTTGAAATTGATATATGTTGAAGATAATCAACATGATGAGTATATCCTTTTTCTTTTAAGCATGAAAACACATGTTTCTCACTTCCCTCTATGCAACCTATGCTATTTATATGAATATCTATGTGTATGTATTCATGCGAGACCTTCTCTCCGTCTTATTTGTTTCAAGCATTAAAATTTTCTTCTTTTATTTATTTTTCTTGAAATTGTTATATGCATGCTCTTTGAATCAAATGCGGATATATGATACTAGGTTCTTAAGTTTAAAGCTCTTTCCATATATTGATATCATTCTTGTTCTTTTCCTTACCTTTTCGATCTAACTAAAGTTTAGTTTTTGAAACCTATATGGAATATAAAACAAGAAACTTTAACCCTCAAAAGCTAGAAGAGATCTTAAAACATTGAGAAAACACATCCAAATAATGTTACAGAGTGTCATGAATATTGACAAAAAATTGGGTTTTGAAATCAAGAAATTTTGTACAAACTAAGGCCATGGATGTCTAGAGATTGAAGAGAAAATTCCATGACACTTAAAATGTGTCAAATAGAGTTCAGATGAGGGAGAAATGAAGGAGACAATTTGGCGGGTTGCATTGTCATTGCCTCCAAAGAGCTCAAGATTTTATCCATAAAAATGACATTTTTCACTACAAAAAAATAGCGAATTAGCAACGGAATTTCCGTCACTAATCAACTTAGAGATGAAAATTAGCGATGGATTAGAGACGGAACAATATTAGCGACGGAATTAGGGACGGAATTTATTCCGTCGCTAAAAAGACCGTTACTAATTAATTAGTGACGGAATTTTGAATTCCGTCGCTAATTAGAGACGGAATTTAGCGACAGAATTTTTCCGTCTCTAATTAGCGACAGAAATTCCGTCGCTAAATTCTATCTCTAATTAGAGACGGAATTGACTAATTAGTGATGGAAAATTTTGTCTCTAATTAGCGACGGAATTTTTCATCTCTAATCCGTCGCTAATTATTATTTTTATATATAATTTAAATTGCCACATGTCTACAACACGAGCCTCCACATGTCCCTCACCGGTGGCCACCACGTGTACGAATCAGCCACCGACACCTTGCCTCCGGCAGCCACATATTCCGGTAAGCCACCACGTGTCATCCTCCATCGCGCGCCATGTGTCACCCTCCACCACACGCCACGTGTCAACCTCCACCACACGCCACGTGTTATATATAATTTAAATTGCCACATGTCTACAACACGAGCCTCCACATGTCCCTCACCGGTGGCCACCACGTGTACGAATCAGCCACCGCCACCTTGCCTCCGGCAGCCACATATTCCGGTAAGCCACCACGTGTCATCCTCCATCGCGCGCCATGTGTCACCCTCCACCACACGCCACGTGTCAACCTCCACCACACGCCACGTGTTACAAGTCACAAATTGGTTGCATTTTGTGACCAAGTTAGGATTTGAGGCCATGACCTCTCACGCGCGTGCTAGTGCCTTTACCAGTTGAGCTAAGAATAACCTGTGAAAGTTAAATGCAAAATCATATATATATATAGACACAGACACATACACACACATTTACACATACATACAGACATATATACATATATACATACATACATATATATATATACATATATATATATACATACATACATATATATATATATATATATATATATATATATATCACTTACAAACAAAAATAGAAATACAAACTTTTATATATTATTGAATATTTTAATTTAGTTTTCTTATTTTATTTTATGTAAATATTCTACCTAAATTTTTATTATTAATATCTTTTTTATTTATTTTATTTTATATTTTTTTGTATTTATAAAATTTGTATTTTATTTGTATATAATATATTATTAAAAATTCAAATATATTATATTATAATTTTAATTTCAAAAATAAATATGAATTAATAATTTTTATTTATTTATTTTAAAATTATATTATAAATTTAAAATAATTTAAAATTTAAATTATTTAAAAAATTATAATTTTAAAAAAAATCAAATTATTAAAAAATTTAGCTATTAGAGACGGAAATTCCATTGATAATTAGAGACGAAAAAATTCCATCTCTAAATTTCGTCGCTAATTTTTAGCGACAAAATGTAATTCCGTCGCTAATCCGTCTCTAATTAGCAATGGAAAAATTCCGTCTCTAAATTCCGTTGCTAATATTTAGGGACATAATTTAGTGACGGAAATTACATATCTAAATTCTGTCGCTAATTTTTAGTAACGAAAATTAGTGACGGAATTCCGTCACTAATTTAGAGACGAAAAAATTCCATCTCTAAATTATGTCGCTAATTTTAGTGACAAAATTTGTGAGGGATTAGGGACGGATTAGCAACTGAATGAAATTCTGTCGCTAAATTTCGTCGCTAATCCTGTATTTTTTTGTAGTGTTTGGAGCAAATAAAAGCCATGGCTCTAGTTCATATTGCAATGATTCCAACGATACCAAAAATATGAAAAATGAGGAAGATATGGCCTTCCAAAGCTAGCATGTCACGGTGATTCGCTAAAGCTCCAGTCAGGTCAAGATTACCTAGCTAGAGGTTGAAGATGATGATATGACAATCAACGCGCTACATCATCCATCAACCAAAACATGTGATCTATTCAAAGGGTAGCACGTTAGCATTCAATGCCATGTTAACAAGGCAACGTTATCAATCAACGTAAAGGTATATCATATGTTGACCAACCATAAAGACCGAGACACGTTATGCCGTGTCACCTTCCACGTCAACTGAAAGGTTAGAGGTCAGTAGTTAAATGTGGGCTGTTGACTACTAACTTTATTTTTTTATATTAAAAAAAATGACAAGTAGTGCGAGCCATGGTAGGGCCACCTCCTGCCATGTGGTATTATCGTCTGAAAGGAGATGGCTTGTGGAGTATGAGTAGCCGATGTATGTCACCAGTTGGTGGCTATAAGGCGGTGCATGGATGACATACACTACTATTGAGAGTAGGATTTATTGAAATTTTCATATTTTTTTTAGGATTTTTCAATTTAGACATCTTCTAGGGCCATATGTTAGCATATGGGGTCTTCAATTGAGATATGATTTGTTCCTAAAAATCCCTAAATTCAAGAGCTTGGATATGATATGTAATTTGTATATGTTTGAAGTAAGCTTAGATTTGGTTTAGGTCATGAAAGTGTTTATCTACACTTGGAAATTCTTAAAATTCTTTAAATTGAATCTTGAATTCATTATTTTGGCTTTAGAATCAGTTGGTACAACCACTACGAAGATTTCAGCTACAACATATGGTTAATGTTGAAATGTTCTTATGATGGGAATGCATTCAAATGAGCTTTCTAGTATAAGATCCTATCCAATCTTGACTCAAAAATTAGCTGAGATAAAACCTGAAACTTGTAGCAACTTGAACTTATAATTAGTCCTCCCAAGCTTCTAAACCCATTGAGTCAATTGAAGTTAAAATAATGACTTATAAGTCAAACCGTTCATAAATATTATGATAAAGGACGGGATAGGAAGAGATGCATGAATCATCTCATCTAGTGGGAGGTATGCTGCAAATACATCCAAGTGAGTGGATATAAATATAGCTAAGAAGAGCTTGACATTGAAGCAAGATGATGCATGAGTTCATATGGTCAGAAGGGCCTATAAAGGGGAGAACCTAATTAAGAGACATTAATATGAGGTAAAGTTTTATGTATCTTGAATGTTCTTTTTCATTGAATTTATAGTAATATTCTTTGATTTTTAGAATTGAGTATATTCTCTTCTTTTCATGAACTTTCATGTCATTTAGATGATATTATGTTATTATTTTATTATTATAATTGCTTTAATTGAGTGGGAGCCTCTGGAACGTAGCTAGAAATCCAAAGGTGAATGTGTTCAATAAAGACCATGGTTAAAAGAGTTATGAGCTAACTAGCATGAATAGGATGGGAGTCAACATAGTTGTCTCCTAAACATGAAACAAGTGAAATTATTATCTAACTATCCTATGTCTTATTTTAAAAAAATGTGATTTGTAAACCATAATCGTCTAACTAACCAACTTATTACCAAGTTTATGTGACAAAGCTTATCATGACAAGCTTGATAGAGATATCTAAGAAGTTAGAAACTCTCAAATCTCTTGCACTTAAGAAGAATGAGATGTTAGGGATACCCTACCAACTAGTCTTTAGTATCTAGAGAATGAAGCACCAGAAGGAAATGGAAAGCTTATGTTATCAAGCATAGAAAGAACAAGATTGCTCAAAATTTATGATGGCATGCCAATATGAGTAATATAACTCTATCCAAGTGTTCGCTTCACAAGCACATGAGTCACGCCAAGTAATAAAGTGATAAGTAGAGATCTTTCCCATGAGGATTTGATTAACAAATGATCAAGCAAAAGGCTTAATGAATTCAATTAAGTTGAACCAAAACAAGTTTTGATATGGAAAGATAATTTTGAAAAACTACTTTTAAGACTAAAAAGTGATAAATCCAAATGATTCTTTAACTTCAAGAATTAAATGGAGCTTAGGATTCTTCCTCCTTTTTACATTTCATAATACTTGATTAATTTCCTCTCTCAATAGTATTTCAATACATATATATGTGTTAGTCTAAGGTTTAAAAGAACTTCACAAGCTCTCATAAGTCAAAATCAAGTTTCCCTTCTCATTAAAATGCACAGTCTCTTGCTACAATTAATGAAAATCAATCTTTAAGCAACAACTTTAATGTGATAATGCCAGGTTAGCAAATATATCTCTATTTTATCAACAAACCATCCATTTATCAAGCAAACTTCAAGACAAGCATGATTTTAACTAAGTTCTACACTTGGATTAGCTCTTTCAAGTTAAACCTGCAATATCCCAAAGTTTGAGCCTAGAAGCTTGAAAATAAGTCTAATCAAGTAGATTACTAAGCCCAGTTTAGCAAGAGGCTCGAGAATGTTCGAGATATAGAATGATTTTCAAGGACTGTATGACTTAGCCCTCAAGGTAGAGAATGATTCTCTAGACTACATGAGGACTCAGTATGTTGAATTAGTCGGATAAAATGTACTGTGTATATATGTATGAGGACACTTGATGTCTTCTTAAGAATAATATAAATAGTGCCATTTTCATGGCACTTGGGTATATATGGCACTATATGTTAACACCTACAATAATATCCAACATTTTTCAAGACACACAGGTATACACTCTCGGTAACTCCTTGAGTCACAGGCTTGTAAGATACCATCTTATAGCCTACATGGACATTTGGCGCATTCTTGGAGATAAGGGTACATGTGGCGCATTCTTGAAGGAAACACGCATAAAGTAGCTTTATTAAAGCGGCTTTTGGGTTAGAATTACTCGAAGTCGCTACCTAGCCCTTAACTTTTGGGGTAGTACAATGAAAAGGCACTACCTATCCTCATATGTGACACATGCTTAAGTAACCAGGACAACTCACTGGTCCCCATCCCTACCATATGTCAGATTTTCCTAAGCATTGCATAAGGAAGTCAGAGAAAATCATTGGACCTCCTCTCCTCTAACCTATTAAGTTGTCTAAGGCCTAAGAGAGGAGCCCCAAGGTTAGCCAGCATAAGAGAGAAAGAGGAGGCTGGATTTCGAGAAGAGTGTTTGGCAGCCTATGATTTTACATTTAGACACATGTCATTACAAGACTCCCAACACTCTTTAAAAGTTGGCCAAAGCATAAAAATAGGGGAAAATAATAGAAAAATAGAGAGAGAGAGAGAGAGAGAGGAGAGAGAAGGTAGATGAGCTCTTAAAGAGCACAAGAGAGAGAAAGTGTTCCCAGGTATTTTCATCCCCTAATTCACTTTTTTATCTCCCTCAATCTTACTAAACTTTCTCCTCTCATTAAGAGCAACATTTCTATGATTTTAAATTCTTGAAAAGAGGAGTTTGGTTCTGTCTACTAGGTATGAAAGATTCAAGAACAGGTATAGTACTAGATAGAGGTAAGCTTAAGCTCTGATTTAAGTATAGTATCTTGAGATTTGATTAAGTTTTTATGAGGTTATTGTGCTGCCCTAACTTCTTGTTAAGATGAAATCTTAGTGCTTGACTGATCTTATGAACATAAAAATGTGGTTAATTATGACTTAAGCATGATAGGAAGAGAGTCTTGTGCTTAAGGTTTGTCAAAACCACCTTGTTTGTGTTTATGGTAAATTTCAGCCAGATCAAGAATACTAAGAAATAATGATAATTTGATAATTTGGATGCCTCCAATGAGTTTAGAATGGAAAATTATGTAGGAATAGCTTGTGGTCATGATTTTAAGAGTGTTGGATTGAAAACCCTAAAATTAAAGTTAAAAGTTGTTTAAGGTTAATGCTGCTAGATTAGTTTTCAAGGAAGTCAGGTTGTTTGTGAGTTCATTTTGGTTGATCAAATCTTTTCCAATGGCTGTAAAAGTTTAAAAAGTGTTAGTACACATCCTAGGCTTTAAAATGATGGGTAAAATGCTTTATTTAGAGCTGTATATTGTAAGTTATGATCTGTTGAAATTTAGGCATTGAATCTAGAATGATTCCTATAATAGTAAGGATTGGTCGATGTTTCTGGATTTTTGTGCTTGTAATTGGCACTATTTGATATTTTTTGTTTATTGAGGGCTTAAAGAGCTTTACATAGGAATTAGAACCACCTTATTTGGATTTTTCTAGTTTCAGTTTTGAATTTTTAAATTTGACTAATGAAATCTTACAGATTAGGGTTGACCTTTAAAATTGTGGTTAGTGAAATCATGAGAATTAGAGACATGACTTACTTTCATGGCTTTGACAAAGTCATGTGGTTATGTATCTAGGGCCATGAGATGTCAAGGAAGAGGTAATGGAAGGCTTTTCCTAAGCAACATCAATTGTTGGAAGAAAAGGTACAAAAGGGGGGCATAAATGCAAAAGGTAGTGAACTTACCTAACTTACATGCACTTGGTATATATGCTTGTGTATTGATGTGTATGACTGCTTTTCTTGATTATGTATAGCATATATAAATGATTGAAGTATCATTTATATATATTCTATGGCCATATGTATGATATATGTAGCATTGAACATGCAAATATGTCATTATGTGAGCATGAATTTAGATAAGACAAGTATGTCATGCACTAAGCATTTATCTTGCACATATTTTGGTAATTTTTTGCTACTTAGATTCTCCTGAATCTTACCCTCCCTTACCAGCCATATAGATATGTGTGCACGAAAGAGGAATGCATGAAGATATACAAGGAGAATATGTATTGGTTAATTGAAGATTAATGTGTAACAATTTGATATGGATAAATCCCTGTTATGTGATTATTGGTATAAGTATGCGAAGTTAGATGAAGTCATTAAAAATGTCATTCGTGGCATTTATATATGTGTACTCAAGGAATGAGTGCGAAATTGCAAGTTCAACTTCACACAATAATAATAGTGGTATTAATACACTTTAAAATTCATTAGTATTAAAGTACTCGCTAGTGATGCCCATATGCAAGAGGTAATATCAGTGTATATTATGGAGTTATCGCACCAGGTACAATATCAGTGGTATTAGATATTGGTATCAGAGAGCGTTGGTATCAAAGATATTAGTCTGTGTAATTTTACTGTATAGAACATTTATATACTTTAGGTAATAATAACAAGGTAAGAAACTACACGTTAAGAGGCGGTTTACAGTTTTTGGTATCATAGCAAAGATTCTAGCATTAGGCTAGTATTCTTTGCTTATGTATGTTGATACCTTGTCAGTGACTATGTGATTAAGTGTTATGCGTGATAGATAAACCCAAAAAGATAGATCTCCCCCATCTATTAAATAACCTGCTAAAGGAGAAGGCAGAGACATATATAGAGAATGACACTAGTGAAAAATAGGCTTTTTAGACCGCATCATTTAGACCGGTTATTGCGGATAAAGTCTAAAAGAAACGCAGGGTGGCAATTCCGTAATTAAAATCAATTTTTTAGACCAGTTGTTAAAAAACAGGTCTAAAAAAACTTATTTAGACCGGTTATATAAACAACCGGTCTCAAAAACAAAATTATTAAAATGAAAAAAATTCACGTTATTATTAAGATCGGTTGTTTAAATAACCGGTCTTAAATTATTTTAAGACCGGTTATTTAAACAACCGGTCTCAAAAACAAAATTATTAAAATAAATAAAAAAATCACGTTATTAATAAGATCGGTTGTTTAAATAACCTGTCTTAAAAGTCAATAATTTAAGACCGGTTATTTAAATAACTGGTCTTAAAAGTCTAATATTTCAAACCTAACCGGCCGTGAAGCTCATTTCATCAGTACATTTCATTTCCCTCCCACTCTTCTTCCACAGCCGTGAACAGCTCAAGTCCAGGATCTCCGGTGATATTCCGCCTTATTCTCCGGCCATTGCTCCAGTCACCGCCACCGCTTCCACCTCCTTTTCCATTTTCTGTTCTCTACCGTTTAAAAATACTACCTCCTTCCCCATTCGTCTGCCCATTGCAGCGAAGAAGTCCGCCGTGAGTACCATCGTGAAGGCCGGCTGAGCTTCTTATTTCACTAGCCTTTATCTCCCTCCAGCGTGTTTTCCAGCCACTGCAACCCCTCTCCTCCTGCGCCTCAAGCCATGATCCTATGTTGTTCTAATAATACTTATGGTTTTCATATATATCTAACTTGGTTTATATCTCTGTTCAGGACAAATTCTTGGATATTGGTGATACTAGTTGACTATCGATTCAGGCATGGGATCACTATTGTAAATTTTCCTCCACTTTTTTCATTTCTCTGTAAAGCTTAGGAATTTTTTCCATATAATGAGAAAGATTTCTTCTCCTGCTTCTCTTTACAAGCTTTGGGATTGCAAGTTCACACAATGTCACGATTTTCCTACTATTATTGTTTAATTGTGGTGTTGTGATTCAAAATGACTGATAATTATAAATTGTTAATATTATACTATTTCTGAGAATTGAATAAGTTGATCATGTGTTATTAGTAATCATTGGAATTGAATGTGTTTGTTTTCAATAATTTTTTTTCATAATGTTCATTCTGTGATTGTTGAGAGTCGAGGATTGTAAGGGCCAAGTGTTTTCCCTTGAACAA
The DNA here is from genome assembly GCA_037074505.1 of Albizia julibrissin. NCBI lineage: Eukaryota > Viridiplantae > Streptophyta > Magnoliopsida > Fabales > Fabaceae > Albizia > Albizia julibrissin. The sequence goes on along the minus strand of CM073479.1, from coordinate 5,922,454 downwards.
ACTGACATTTATAGGTTCATACCAATTACGATAACTAAGGTCATATTTAACAAAAGAGGGAAAGGGGAACTAATAAGAATTTTAGACTTCATGATTCTAAATTTGGAGCAAGTTTGCATTCTGAGAAATACCAATTATTTTTGGAAATAAAAATGCTATTGTCACTGCTTCTGATTGTCAATATATATATGCATGTGTTGTTGCTTGTGTATGTAATTTGGCACAGAGGGGATTGTCGTTGAATATGACTTACTGGCCTGGGTAAGATTGAAACAAATAAAATGAAAAAAACACATAATTTTTAGATCGGTTCTAACTTTAACCGATCTTAAATATGAATTTAAGACCGGTTAAATTGAAGACCGTTCTTAAAAGATTAAACTTTAAGACTGGTTCTAACTTTAACCGATCTTAAATTGATATTTAAGATCGGTTCTTAAGAGAACCGGTCTTAAAGAAGTAAACTTTTAAGATTGATTTCCTTAAGAACCGGTCTTAAATATCAATTTAAGACCGATTAAAGTTAGAACCGGTCTTAAAGTCCTATTTTTTTAAGACTGGTTCATAAAAAATCGGTCTTAATAGTATTGAAATTTCCCTACTTGTTCTGTTAGTTAAACTTTAAGATCGGTTGTTGTAGAACCGGTCTTAAAATTTCATATTTTATACTGGTTTTTTAACCGGTCTAAAAATTTAAATACTTTTTAGACCGGCTGTATCAAGACCTGATCCAAAATCGGTCTAAAATGTCTTTTTTAACTGGTCTAAAAAGTGATTTTTGTAATAGTGTGAAGCGAAACAACAATGATGTATACCCGAGGAAAAGGGCATAAGCTTTAGTGAAAGCAATGTTGGTGGAGCCTACCCCTAGTGTGGATTCTTCTAATGGTGAAATTGAGACTCTAGAGATATATGAGGTAGCACCGGATTTAGGATTTTTTGATACACATAATCCTCTTAGTTAAATGAATAGTATTCAAAGGTATATAGATATGGCATCCAATACTGAATAGTGATGTTATGAGAACATGATCTGGATGCTTTAAGGGTTAGAATAGGGATTGTGAATTATGATTTTTGGTATGTATATTGGGTATACTTGAGGAAAAATGACTTCTTGACTTAGTTGATGATGAGGTTTCTAAACTTGGTTGCAATTGAGTGAATTGTAACCTAAGAATCAATTAGTGAGTTTGATTCTTTAGGCAATTGAAATAGCTTGAGTAGCTTGAGATACTAAAGTATGTATGGGATTTCTAAAGGTCGTTGCTAGCTGCTAATCTAGTATAGGGAAAGACCTTGACCATAGAGTATTCCCGTAAAAGATTGATTAAGAGTTAGTTCCTTGATGGAACAGAGTACTAGATAGAATATAGGGTAGCCATAAGTTATGGTATCATAGTCAAGATAGATAATAGAATATTCATGCGCACGCGCGCGTACACAGTTATCTACTCACACTCACACACATACGTGGCTAACGGATTCCTTAAAAGACATAAGTAGATTACCCAGATAAGGGAAGTGAAATTTGTAATCATTCTTAGAGCTAGACTGATATTGAAAGTCTATATAGAATGGCCCCAAATGAAATGGTGAAATTAAAGAAGCAAATTGGAGAATTGCTAGAGAAAAAGGAGTCTTATTAGGCCTAGAGTTCCCCAACTCTAACAGCTATTTTTGGGATACGGTTTTGCTAAGGATTTTTGCTTGTTACAATGGTGGTTTCATTGAGAGACAACCGATCAAAAAGAGCTACCTATAGAAGGTTCCAACCAGAGGGGGTTGACGAACTAAACGTTGAGTAAAGTGTCAGGTGAAGTGTTGTAAAGTAAAGTCTTCAGGATGTTGTCTCAGCCGGTCAACCGGAGAGGGTTACCTGTAAAGGGTTCTGATAGAAGGGACTAACCAGTCAGTGACTGAGTAAAGCATCAAGTAAAGTGCCATAGAGTGGAGCTATTAGGATGTCAGTTCTCAAGAGTAATGCATTGTAACAAGTCCCACATTGGGTGGGTTTTTGGAAAGGGGTTTTATATAGCCTAATTATTGCCATAAGTTGCTCTAATGCTATTTGCTAAAAGAATGATAAGAAAAGAAGTTGATACTACTCTTGCTCTCATATCTTATATAATGGTTCTACTTGTATGTTTTACCATCAAATATAACATGGACCAGTATGTCCAGGGGACTAGTGTGTCCAGAATCCCTATGACTTATTGGACCAGTCCTTAGACTGGTAGATGCATTCAAAAGTGTACTGGGCACTGACCCAGAGAGGCTATAAGGCCTGAGCATATCAGGCAGTATCTTGAAGAGGTTACAAAACCTGAGCATACCTGGTAGTATCTCAAAGAGGTTGTAAAGCCTGAGCATTTAAGCAATGGCTCAAAGAGGCTGTAAGACCCAGTATGCAAATTTGTATGGGGTAGTGTCCTTGGGCTGTAAGATCATGATCAAAGTAAGTCCTAATTGCATCTTGTATGTGGCAAAGGCCTTGGGATTTAAGACCTGATATGCCATCTGTATTGTATTCGACCAGCGTGTTTCATGATTGCTGAATACTTACCATTAGATGGTTTGTTTTGCACGCTTTAAGAACATTACATAAGTATATGAACGACTTGAGTAGCAAGAGATGGAGCATGTGATGTATTTAGAGTAACTATTAAAGTGTGTGTTCTGAGGTTGTAAATCCCAATATGCATTTAGCATGAATGTTGGATTGTGTGTTCTAAGGACATAAAACCTGTTGGACTAGTGTATCCTTAAGCAGGCAGATTGATATGCATTCAATTTGTAATAGGTAGAGGCTAAGGTTCTGGGCCATAAGACCTGTGTTTCCTAGCATCGTAGTATGGGACTAGCATTGTGGTATGGGACTAAGGGTCTAGTGTTTGATGTTGTATAGCATATCAATGTGCTAAATGCAATTATAATGATTACTGAATGTAGTTATTAGACCAGTAGGTCCTATGAATGTGTTGTACCATATGCTGATTGCTAAATGTAGTTGTGAGGATTGCTAAATGCTACTATGATAATTGCTGATGATATAATGATTTGTATTGACTGCTTTATGAGCTTGCAAATATAAAAAGGGATAAACTGAATATCAAGAAGGTGATCCCTTGAGGTATAGTCGATTCTATATAACATTCAAAATTTTAAGGACGAAATTTATTGTACGCAGAAAAATTATAATATCTTGAATTTTAGGCCTATAAGTATGAAAATAAGTCTAAATCAAGCAGATTACTAAGTCCAGTTCAGCAAGAGTCCTGAAAATGTCCAAGATATGGAATGATTTTTCAGGGACTATATAACTCAGCCCTCAAGGTAGAGAATGATTCTCTAGACTACATGAGGACTCAGTGTGTGGAATTAGTCAGATAAAATGTATTGTGCATATGTATGAGGACACTTGGTGTCTTCTTAAGAGACACATAAATGGCACAATTTTCATGGCACTTGGGTATACATGGCTCCATATGTTGACACCTATACTAATATCCAACATTTTTCAAGACACACTAGTATACACTCTTAGCAACTCCCTGAGTCACAAGCCTATAAGGCGCCATCTTATTACCTACATAGACACTTGGCACGTTCTTAGAGACAAAGGTACATGTGGCGCATTCTTAAAGGAAACACACATAAAGTAGCTTTATTAAAGAAGCTTTTCGGTTGGAACCACCAAAAGTAACCACGTGGTGCAGTGAAAAGATGCCACCTAGCCTCATATGTGACACATGCTTAAGTTACTGGAACAACTCACCAATTCTCGTCCCCGCCACATGTTAGACTTTCCTAACCACTACATAGGGAAGTTATAGGAAATCATTGGACCTCCTCTCCTCTAACCTATTAACTCATCCAAGGCCTAAGAAAGGATCCCCAAGGTTGGCCAGCATAAGAGAGAAGGAGGAGGTCAGATTTCAAGAAGAGCGTTTAGCACCCTATGATTTTACACTTCAACATATGTCATTACAAGACTCCCAACACCTCCCCACACTCTTTAAAAGTTAGGAAAGGTATAAAAATAAGGGGAAAATAAGGGAAAATAAAGAGAAAAAGAAAGAAGAGAGAAGGTGGATGAGCTCCTGAAGAGCACAAGAGAGAGAAAGTGTTCCCAAGTGATTTTTACCCTCGAATTCATGTTTTTAGCTCCCGAGGTCCACACCAAATTGCTCTTCTCATCTAAAGCAACATTTATATGGTTTTAAATTCTTGAAAAGAGGAGTTTGGTATTGTCTATAAGGTATAAAAGTTGGGAGAATCAAGAACAGGCTATAACATTAGATAGAGATAAGTTTAAGCTTTGATTTGAGTATAGTATATTGATATTTGATTAAGTTTTAATGAGGTTGTTGCACTGCCCTAATTTATTGTCAAAAGGCAATCTTAGTGCTTCATTAATCTTATGAACATGAACATGTGGTTAATTCGGGCTTAAGCATGATAGGAAGAGAGTCTTATGGTTAAGGTTTGTTAAAATCACCTTGTTGTGTTTATGGTGAATTTCGGCCAGATCAAGAATACTAGGAAGGGATGTGATTTTGATAATTTTTATGCCTCCAATAATTTTAGAATGAAAAATTATGTAGGAATAGCTTTTGGTCATGATTTTAGGAGAATTGGATTAAAAACCCTAAAATTAAAGTTAAAAGTTGTTTAAGGTTAATGTTGCTAGATTCGTTTTTCAAGGAAGTCAAGTTGTTGTGAGTTGATTTTGGTTGACCAAATATTATCCAATGGATATGAAATTTTATAGGGTGTTAGACATATCCTAGGCTTTAAAATGATAGGTATAATGCGTTATTTAGAGCTATATATTGTAAGTTATGATCTATTGAAATTATGGCATTGAATTCGAAATAATCCCTGTGGCAGTGAGGATTAGTCAAGGTTTCTAGATTTTTGTGCTTGTAATTGGCATTGTGTGATATTTTTCTTTTACATAGGGCTTAAAGAGCTTTATATTGGAACTTAAACCACCTTACTTGGGTTTTTCTAGATTAAGTTTTTAATTTTCAAATTTGACTGATGAAATCTGACAGATTAGGGTTGACCTTCGAAATTGTGGTTAGGAAATCATGAGAATTAGAGACATGACTTACTTTCATGACTCTGACAAAGTCATGTGGTTATGTATCTAGGGCCATGAGATGTCAACAAAGAGGCAATGAATGGCTTTTCCTGAGAAACTTCAATGGTTAAAAGAAAAGGTACAAGAGGGGGATATAAATGCAAAAGGTAGTAAACTTACCTAACTTGCATATACTTGATATGCATGCTTGTGTATTGATGTGTACGATTGCTTTGCTTAATTATGTGTAGCATATATGAATGATTAAAGCTTTGTTTCTATGTATGCTATGGCCATAAGTAGGATATATGAAGCATTAAGCATGCAAATATGTCATTATGTAAGCATGAATTTAGGTAAGGCAAGCATGTCATACTATCTTGCACCTATATTAGCTCTTTCAAGTCAAACCCAAGTAAACAAATTAATCTAAATGGAGGCCAATCACATAGAATAATTAAGTAAATGATAAATTCAACACACACACACACAGTTATCTGCTGAAAGATAGGAATATTCAAGTTTTAATTCATACAAAGGTTCAAAAGAATCCTATAATGAAATATTTTGCTACTCATGTCCAAATATGAAGAAAATTCATATAAAGCTACCAAATACATGAAGAAGCTAAGTAGAAAAGATGAGAAAAGTAGGAAAACCAAGGTAAAACTTCCAAAATATCTTTTGGGATAATCACCTAAGCTTCTAAACCCTTCAAGAACTCTCTCCCAAGCTCTTCCTTTTCATGCTCTAAGGTTCCCCAGTGGAAAGAATGTATTTTCAGCACTTTCCCTAGGTTAAATAGTATTTTACAACTTCTAAAATCAAAACACATAGTTGTACTTTTTCATGACTTATTACAGCAAGTTTCTCAACTTGCCATGGCCAATGACATAGATAGAGTCACTTTTATTTAAGATTTTTGACTTGCTATAGCAAGTTTATTACCTTGCCGCAACCAGTTACATAGAGAGCAAACAGGGATTACTTGTCGCAACAAGTTTGTCAACTTGCTAAGGCTAATTATACAGAGAGAAAACTAATTGAGATTGTTTACTTGCCATAACCAGTTGCCCAACTTACTGAGGCCAATTAACCTAAGACAAACTTCTTGCAATTCTCTTACTTGCTTCAGTACATTTACATCTTGATGAGGCAAATTGTGCAAGTTCGTTCTCTAACTTTGTGATCTTCACTTTCTTTGTTCTTTCCTTGTTTCTTGGTTCTTATAGGGGTTCAAAACTTGTTACCGCCCTCCTATAAAAGACAAGGGATTTATAAATTCCCAATTGAATCATAAACTATAAAAGATATAACAAGAATTTCTTTGATTTTTGCTTGATACTTTGATAAGCACATTTTCTTCTATAAACTTCTTTCTATGCAGATTTTTAATCCAAAAATATGTAAAAAAGAAGAAAATTTGTTGAAATATTATCAATTTATAAGAGTTAACACCATGTTGTGTGGACAGCTTTGGAAGATGGAATTGGCATGTTTTTTCTTCGATGAAGCTAAAACCAAGTTAAGTTTTAACATAGTGTATTAAGTCCTAACATGTCATTTATGCAACACTAAGGCAAATGTCAAACTAAGAAGTTGAGAAAAAATTCCAAGTTCTTTCTAACAGACAATAAGTGTATATTGTGATGAGACGTCTCCCAGTAATTGAGAGTAAGCTTCGTCTCCCAGTGAATGGGAGTATACAAAAGAAAATATTACTCATGATAAGTATATTATGACCTTCAGCAATGTGTTCACCATATTGAACTTAAGTATAAAAGACTGAAGGATCCAAGATCTATCAATCAAAATAACTTACCTAAAGAGTGGGATGATTCATCTAAGGTGAAGGTCAAAAAAATCTATGAAGTAAACTTGATCTAGAGAAGGTCAAGAATGGTTTCTATAAAGATGAAAGGCTAGATTGATATCCTTTAAGGGCTATAGAAGAAACAATCCACATGTGTGGTGGATGATTCATACAAGCATATGACTTCCTTTCGAGCGAAAAGTAAGAAAGAGAATCAAAGGATTGGAACTTGTATGTTAACTTTGTATGGATAAACTACCCTGATTCACTTCACACAATATAGAACCAAAAAAATCACTTCTTTATTATGTCTTTAATTAAAGTTCGATGGGACTCCTATATTGGATTTGATGTTTCCTTTTAGAAATAGCAATTCCATTTTCTTGCATGACAGAACAAGCAGCTTAGTGTTTCATTAACGCCATTGACGTTTACTCAAATACAATTATGTTTACCTGATTTTGAGCAAGTGCAAGGCTATTAGATAATAGCTAAATCTAGTCAGGAATCAATTAAACTAAAAGGGTTAAGAACCTTTTTTGAACTAATAAGGGCTAAGAACACTTATTTAATCAATTCAAGATGTTCTATGGACAAGAAAGGGATTTTTAGGAATCTATCAATCCCAAGAAACCTTTAACACATAGAGTTGTTGAAATAGAGAGATAGACCTCTCCTTTACATGGTTAAGTAGATAATGGCATAAGTGAGACTATTAGTCATGTGTTAGCAGATAAACTCATAGCTGTTGTCTTTAAAATTTACCAAATGCCCTCCAAGTCAGTCACAACTATGCCTTATGAGTTATAGATAGGCCTTAAAATAGGCTTAAGTGCCTTAACACCAAAAGGGTTAGTATCTTATATCTATAATTCTTCCCATGAATATAGAAAATTGGGGCTAAGGCATGGAAGGTATGTCTTCATGAGATGACCTAAGAACTCAAAATGATACGTCTTCATTAGTGAAAATGATGATGGCTCAATGATTGAGAGAGAACTAAAGGACAAAACGTTCAAATAACACAAATTTTCTAGTAAAAAATGAGCATTGATCATACTAAATATCTCTAAGAGCTTAAAAGTAGTAAGGAATAAGAAATTTTTCCTCAGTTCACTAATCTGAGTGGGAGGGTTTTAACCATTTTCACAACGAAAGAGGTAAGAGGTAAGTTACAAGAGGAACACCTCACTCATACATAAGAAGAGAATCTTATGAAATTCACCTTGGAGTAAATTATCATTCAGTAATGACGATATAGGGATAGATTCCCTAATAGAATGAATGTTCTCTTCATCATTTAGAAGGTAATGATGACTACCTATAGGTATCTGAAAGACACTAGAAAGACTTGATAAGAAGAATTACAAAGTGTCATACAATAGGATATGGATTCTTTTTGAAACTAGCCAAGCACATGTTTGGGAGATTTGTCACCTAGCCAAAAGGCAATTGGGAACAAGTAGATTCTCAAATTCATAGGGGGCATATCAAACCTACAACATTAAGTTACTAAAGGATACTATAATGGGAAGATTACCCATTATGCACTTTAACTCTAAACAACCAATTTTGATTATAACAACAAGCTTAGGCTTGAAATTACATCAAGAAGATGTAAAGATTGCTTTCCAAATTGGAAATTGGATTATGAACTCTACATAAAGCATCTTGAGGGCTTCATAGAAGCAATCATCCAAGTAGTAGTATTTGAGGTATCACAAAGTGAAAGCGTCGCTAAATTTGTAATAATCGAAGAATACTATGCGAGTGCCAAATCTTGAGATGATTCTTTGTGAAGCCATCCTTTATGTCAAGTAACATATGTTTAGCCAAAATAAGTGTCAAGAAAGTTAAGGAATAAGGGATTAGAGTTATCCTTGAATTCTGGCTTGAAAGATCATAGGTAAAACTGAATATAACTTGAATGACAAGATAAATAGAGATTACATAAAGGAGGTACAGTCTTTACCACCTAAGACATATATAAGATTATCCTTAAGCATCTTAGTGCATTAAACTGCAAACCCATGGGCACCCCTAAAGTCAAGAGCATAACCATATAGAGGTTACATGTGTAATATCCTTATTTTTATTAGCAAGCTAGTTGTGGTTTAGATATCATTCAATCAAAGAGTATAAAATAAATTAATAAGTAAAAAAGAAGTATCAAGTTCTAAAAATCTATTCTAAAAAAAGAGAGAAATATATAAATGAAATACCTCCTTAAAATAATTATTTTAAATGTGTGTGTGTGATTATTAGAATAAATAATATAAACCAAAATGTTTTCAAAATATTACAACAACTATTATTTTATTATTTTTTAAAATATTATTTTAATAAGAGTCAAAAGCTACAATTACTCCTATATACGACCTCTATCTTTTATTCTCACTCCACCTTATTTTCGGCACTGCAGCACTCTCACAATCATACAGGTGCATTTCCTCTTCTTTATCTTAGCTTGTTTGGATGAGCTTTTGAAAGGTTTATAAGTTTTTATGTATGTAATTCAAAACTACACACCTCTCACATACTTACCTTATATACCGTAAATTACGATTGAAAAGTTGTTATTAAAGATTCCAATCGTTGTTCCAAACTAACAATAATATCGTGCCCAATGTCTTGTCAACGCCATTTTTCATGTTGTTATCTCTTCCTTCTTAAATGAATATTGTTGTGTCTTGTCAACAATACCTATATGTATAAAATAAACCTTATCCCACATCTTATACCCATATTTCTACGTGATTGTGTGGGTGTACATATATTTGGTATACATATTTTCATATTGCTCTCATATTCTTGTTCTTTATTTCATAAATGGAGATCTATATGTTGAAACTTATTTCCCATTCTTCCTATTTCAGTCCTTGGCTTGAGGTTTCTAAAATATACGTATATTAATCTATTTAAATCCAGTCACTCCTCTCATATTTTCATCTTTCCCACTTCTAGTCCTTCTTTCTTTCTTTCTTTCTTTCTTTTTTTTGGTCTCTTGTGAGTCTGGTCTTTGGCATCCCTATTTCTCCATCATGTGCTGGGTTATGCTGCAAGGGACATCCTTTATTTCAAACTTTTATTTGTGAGAGTATATATATAAATACTTTATTTTAAAGACATCACATTCATTTCCTTAATCCTTAGGTATATTATATATTCCCATATATTTTCATAAACCCTTGTCTTTTATTTTGTGTGTGTATTATATTAAGCTATTAATTGTAAATCTATCTTATAGGGAAATCTTTATTTTTTTTCAAATAATATTATACATGGATAAAAACAGTATAATATGTTGGACCTCATGTGTATATGTATAATATCACTTTAGATGAGAGCTATAGTCCATACTTAAGCTCTAGACCTTTAACATAGTGTATCTTAAGAACTGGTGAGCTTAAGACAATCTAGTCTAATAGATAAGTTTCTGTTAGACTATGTGTTAGCCTATGGCTCCAGTAAGCAATAAAGGATGGATGGTGATATAAAAGTGGTTGCATCTTACATATTACATAATTGTATATTATATGTTGTGATGAAAATATAGATTGACACAATGATGATTAAATTTGCAATTGTTTTGTTTAAGGATTGTGGCACATGCAAATATATAGTAATCAATTCTTTGTTTGAAATCATATGTGGTCTGCTTGTGTATAGTAAAAACTTTCAGTAGTTATTGAAATATAGAATCTCATCCCTATAGATTGACATTTTTCATGTGATTGTTTTAGTAAAAAGCAAGGGAAGGCACCTGTAGAGTGAGCCTAGAAGGCTCCTTTGTACTCCTTATGCACATGTTATGTCATTTTATTTGTCATAACCCTAATAGTTTTGTATTTTATTTTTTATTTACTAAAATATTATGAGGATTTAATTTGACACTTTGGTGTGGGTTTTATTTGAACTAACTATGTCTTTTGATTATTTGAATGTTGGACATCCTTATCAGCTATACATAGGATACTTAGGTTAAGTATTTGTCTATTTGGTTTGAGGTGTTGCAATGCGTCCCACAAGGAATCCAATGTAGAAAAGGTGGATAAAGTCTCATAGTAAGAATATGGTTGGTAATATGAATATACACATTAGTGTATAAGACCAAATACATTTTGGTCGGACTTGGAAACTATTTTTGGTCCAGCTGGGAAAAAGATTATGAGAATAACCATAGATTGAGTTATCAAGGAAACAACTCATATTTAAAAGGATACTCTAATAAAGACCTAGGCAAATGGTAATAGAGTAAAGAAGTAGACCATGTATCTCTATTATCTATGGAATCAAAACACAAAGCATGTTTTGCCATCATTCAAGGAGCCATATGGCTAGAGAAGTTTCTATGAGTAACAAGGAATGAATGGTAGATATAAAGATCCAAATATAACATCTTATGATGTAGATCTTAAGTATCACAATAAAGTGAAACATATATTTGATGCATCTCTGTGAGAGAACCGTTTAATGACCTTCTGGTGACAGAATGTTGGTATATCCTTTTATTGAGCCTGGAGCTTGATATTCATTGAGTTATTGAAAGATTATGAGGCAAAAATAGAATATAAGATCTTGAACATCTTTTATCTTAAGAAAAAAGAAATAGTTGTATGTTGTGAGTAAATACTAAAAGGTATACAATTTTGTATGTTGTATAGGTTAGAAAAGGTTGATTCACTCACATAAACAACTATCTTCCCATGTTTCACAGAGGCATAGGAGGGTAAGACGAGCTAATGATCACCATGAAATGGTTAAGAAGAATTTTTGCATTTTAGTTGCTTCAATTAAACTAAGATGAGATCTATATTTATATATATACATAAAACATGGATTGAAGAATGAATACAAACCTATAGCCAGACAAAGAGCTCTTTTTCACAAAATGAGATTTCAAAAGAGTTATTGTGAAAAAGGTTTTGGTTCGAACGTTGTGTACATTTTGGAACTTATATCTGTACAGTGCAAGAAAAAGAAATCAACATACACCACAAATCAATCATTGCAGCATACAATTCATACTGCATGTACTTAAGAGTTAGATTGCATCACGGGATGTAGGTGAAAGATCCCTATGAGTCCCAGGAAGGAAAAATATTTCCACTATACCCTCAAGACGTAGGCAACATCATGAAAGTTTGGTTTAGTGATAGCTACTTTAGCTGAAACTATATGATCACACACAATTCGGTCAGACAAGCGAAAATTAGGAAATTGACCAAGTCAAGAAAGATTGATATGTTTAGTCAAAAATGAATATTTACTCCTAGATATACAACTTGTACTAGTATCTGTTATCAACCCCTTACTAGTTCTTTGCGTAGCTTTTAAGTGCGGATACTATGCATATAGAAGATAATATGCATTAACCAATATATTAACTCGAGAGGGATTAGATATGTCATGAATAATGAATATGGGAGAATCTAGGGCATCTAAGACTACAAATAGATGACTCATAAATATATATATATATATATAGTGTCCTTTGTTGCGGATCTGATGTGAAGGTTTTCTAGTATCATAAGATTTTTGTCCACACGCTTATGGCAAAAGCCAAGTATGAAACAAGAAAGAGAATATATGCATGATTGGAGGCCCATCAAGTGCGAGTAGGAGATGTTGGACTTTGTGTCCAGATCTGCCTTTGATGGGTTGGACTAAGTTGATTAGGTAATAAGTAGTGTTATCAAATAAGAAATAAATTATCATTAATTATAGATTTGTTAATTGAAAAATAAGTAATTGTATATTAGGAAATTAATTACAATTAGGAAATTAATCAATAATTAATTTCCTAATTATTACTTAGAGGGCAAGTAGAAGTGCACATAACTTCATAATTAGTGGTCTCCTTAGACCTCTATAAATATAATGTAACTCCCTCAGTTGAACCTCACTCTTGCCATTGAGCTATCTAGCAATCTTCCTTCTCTCATACTATCTTTCTTGTTTTGGTGATCTACTGTGCGAACCTTATTTAGGCTCTAGCAGTCTAATAATTATGTAAGCATTATTATGTTTGAGTTATGAAGCATTGGAGCATTGACCCAGATCTAAATGTGAATTCATCCCGGTAGGTAAGTCTCTTCTCTCTCCTTAATTTTTTCCTTTAGGGCCATATTTTAGTAATAAAAGAATCTCAATGACATGAATGAAGATTTGGAGAAATCAAATTCTGAACAACGGAAAATTTGCTTACCAATAGAATTCGCAGACACTGTAATTTTGCTCCTTCACTTTCCAATTTTCATATTGGAAGGCTCTAGACTGAAATCGCTATATGTGCTCCATTTTTCCATCTTGATCGTCGTCCTGAAGAGGTCACCATCGCCTTTAGGTTGTCGGACTGAAGGTGGTTATCACGGGCGATAAGCATGAAGGCTATAGGTAAACTGTAAGAACCAATAATTATATTAACCTTAACTTATACTCTCAAACTAATATGCTCATCCAAATGGGTCAATGGTAATAACAAACAGCTGAACCAAATAACTTCTGAGATATTAAAACTTTGGCTAAAATAATCAAATGTAATATATTATAGCTACAATAAGGCACATTCGCTGCTTTTATATATGTAATCAATCTTGATTTGGTCACCAATCTGAGGCATATATGTTCATTCTTCTTAATAAGCAAGAGATCATGATGGAATATGTTATTAATAAGTGATAATTAGAATATACTCTAGATGAGGAAGATTTATTATTGATTTTACAATTAACTTCATCAGGATTTTAATTAAAATTTATGTCATTTTTTAAACAAATAATTTGGAGTCAGTTGAGATTTATTTTTTATATAGTGAAGTTTCTTAACTTTTATATGTCGACTAACCCATCTTATATTTTGAATAAATACTAAATTGAATATTGACTTTGTCCCCCTAACTCCCAGTTTTCCCTGCTTTCTCACTATTTCTCTAAATCTCTCACTTTATCCCTCCTACCAAACATTCGCTTAGGATGGAGAAGGCCCAACCACCCATAGGTCCTTTTTCTTTTGGTACAATAAGAAGATCAATTTCTGTTTTGGTTGAAATAAGGGCAATTTTAATGATAATATTTCTAACCCACTGTCTTAAGGCCCAACAAAAGAAGGAATCATCTTCTCATCTAAAGTTTCTCTTTAATTACCAGTGAGAGTTAGCACAAATTGTAAGGAACGGGTTTGAATCCTAAAAAGATGCAAGTTCTATTCTCACTTCTATTGTGAGGGCTCCTTTGATAGGCGATCTCGTAAGTTTCTTGTAAGTGTTATTTGAACCTTGAGATCGTGCCCTGACCTTGGTGAGATGACTGGCTCTGAACCCACCTAAACTTTTTCATATAAAAAAAAGTTTCTCTTTAATTTCTTTTTGAATCAACTATTTCTTTTTTATTTAATTGGTGTAGACTTAGAGTGTTCCCGAGATAGTGCTTTGAATACGATTATCTCCAATAAGAGGATACATGTGCCTATCTAACAAAAAAAAAGTTTCTCTTTAATTTCTTTTTGAAACAACTTTCTTAATTTTCTTTTAGTTGGTGTAGACCTAGAGTGTTCCCAAGTCACTTTAAACTTGAGACTAATCTTTGTGGGCCGTTCTATAAATATATCCTCTAAGATTCGAATTTGAAACCCAAAAAGATCTAGTACGATCTTACATCACTAAACCAACTTTATATTGATAGCAATAATAATTAATTTTATATGGCAAAGTACATATTTTTGTTACCTTAGTGGGTTTTAACGTTTCATTTTTCACCTCTTCATTTCATTTTTTATCAATTTAGTCTCTTGAATTCATTTCAACTTTTTTGTATACTTTTAATTTTTTTAATAAAAAATCATTTTATTTTCTCGCCTAACTCCATCAAATTAAAATATTCACAAAAAATGTCTACGTGGATCATCATTAGGGTGGAAGGAAATTATTAGCTAGACTAGAATAAATTATATAAAAATAAAATTAAGGGAGATGGGTAATATTTTAATCAAATTAGGAAAGAAAATTTAAAATAAATTGAATTAAGGGTTGAAAATAAATTGAAGGAAATAAATCAAGAAGTGACAGTCAGAATATATAGATTACGCAACCACAGGCGGCTTTTTTTTTTCTTAAAAGCCGGTACTAAGCCCTTTTATTGCAGGAAAACGCGTCAACATAAAAATAAGAACATCTAAATTAAAAACAAATGCAAGCTAAGGCATAACAATCAGGTCTGCGACCCGTTTCCGAATCTAGCATTGGTCCTGTTTGGTATGAGGCATTGTGGGATAAGGATAGGGATTGAATCAGGGATTGAGTCAAAATATATCGTTTGGTATGAGAGACTATAGATAACTAGGGATTGGGAGTACCACGAAAGTGGGATTGCTGCAAAGCCACCTCCCCCTAGTATCGTGTTTTCAATCTCTGGACTACAAAACTGTAGAGATAAAAATATCCTTAATTAAAATATTTTTTGGACAAAAATAACCCGTAATTTTAACCAAGAATCAATTACTCTCACATAATCATAGGGTTTTGAAACCCGAACCGGACCGACCGGTTCGGACCGGGAACCGGCCAATCGTCGTAAAACCGGTCCGGTCCGGAAACTGGTCCAATCCACTATTTTTTAAAAAAATTAATGTTTTTTAATTTTCTTTTAAAATTTCATATTAATAAGCCTAAAATATTCAATTTTTCACCTATTTGGCCCCGAGTTAGCTCCGGTTTGACTCCGATCTAACCCACTAACCCTTAACCGAGTACCCTGACCGATTCAACGACCGGTCCGGGTTTCAAAACATTGCATTGTTTTTTTTTCTCGCTAATGACATAATTAGTGACAATTTATTAAATAAGATTAATGAAATTATTCCCTCCAACTATTACTTCGTACCAAACATATTTTTAAAGCATCAATCTCAGTCTCAGTTCCAGTCCCAGTCCCAATCCATCAAAATTCAGTGCCACGTACCAAACTGAGCCTAAAGGTCCCACCTCTACATGAACCTGCATGTAAATTAAATTGAAGAATTAATGTATACAGAGATATGTTAAGAAGAACATACATATATATAGCTATATATGTAAACCCTAACTGTAAAAATAAAAACAAAAAAAGGAAGATTTTCAATTACCAGCAGTAATCATTTCAGTTATTCCCTTGCTTTTTTGGGTGGCTTAGGTCGACCACAACCAATACATGTTCCACATAGCTACGTTTGAAGAACCCTGTGAAGAACCCTTTCCATCAGAATTCATGCTGCTAAAACCACCAAGTAGCAACAAATTAACAACACTAATTTATATGCTTTGGGATCTATACAATCTTCTATTTGTGTTTTTGCCTTCAAGCGTTGGACGTATTTATTGCTCGATCTCTGCTGTAGTGGAAAGTTCTCACAGATTTCATGGAAGAGCGCGCGGATGAAAATTTTCTGAGAATGTATCCCATTTTCATTTTAATTAAATTGTACTGAAGTTTTCTACCACAAATAATTAAGGTTGCTTACCGTATTTGTTTTGCTCGACTAGGTCGTGTGTTTTGTTTACAACCAGAGCTCATCATTTGTGGTGAGATATTTCAGATATATTTTCACCCGTTCAGATTTAAAATTTTAAATAAAAAAAATCTTTGGAAAAACAGACATTTAAAAATTTAAACAAATGATTTTTCAAAATTTTAAAAAAAAATTTTGAAAAATGAAAGTAAAAAAAATTGATATGAACTATCCAAATTAGATCCAAACAGTGCGCAATGATAATAAGTTTTTAGTGCTCATCACTCTACTTAGTCTTTTGAAACCTGTTCTGTTACACAAATTTGTGAACAATTTACATACAGGCTATCCGTTAGATGAATACATGTAAGTAATTCAAGTAAGAGCATGTAAAAAAATTTTGGTCACTTGGGGCGAAAAACCCATGATCTCCTAAATGAGAAGAGGATTGAGGTGCCATTTGAACTAGAAGCTCTTGATAACAATATATTAATTTTATGTTATTATCACTATTTTTTTATATAATTTAATCAAATTTTAATTTTTAAACATTTATTTTTAAATCGTTTGTTTTGGTCATAGCTAGTTTTATAAAGATTTGGTTTAAATTTAAGTATAGAGATCAAAACTAAAATTCTTTATAAAGGTATACGAAGCATTCATCAAACTCATACCAAATTTTATAAAACTACACTAAAACCAACTATTTATAATTACAAAAACCGAAACCAAAATCTGATTTTTTTTCCCCAACAAAATTCGATTAAACTAAAAGTATTACCTATTCATTTTTTACCGTTGACAAAGTACAAATTGAAATTTCACAGCATTTACACGAAGCACTGTCAATTTAAAATTTAATTTGTTTATTTTTTAATTATAGTTACTAGTCGTTTGTTTTGGTTTATATAACAAATTTTATAAAAACTTAGTATGAGTTTAAGTATAGGAATCAAAATTAAAACTATTTAAAGGTATAGAAATCAGTTATTAAACTCATACCAAATTTATGAAAATATACTCTTTAGACAAAGAATTTATGAAATTATACTAAAACCAACTAATTAAAATTATATGGACTAAAATCAAAATTTAATTAAATTATTATTTTTTATGGTAGGCAAAGTACAAATTGAAATTCCGTAGGATTCACACGAAGCGCTGTTAATTTGAAATTAATTTGTTTTGTTTTTAAATTATAGTTACTAGTCGTATGTTTGAGCCTGGATGATAGGAATCTTTTGTGCAAAGTCAGGAAGTCAAAGAAGGAAGCCGAATTCTGAATGAGGGGCCCTGCTTCTATCATTTTTTTTATCCTTTTCTTAATTTAGATTGTAATCAAAATCTCGATTTAGATTTAATATATAATAAAAATATTATTATTAAAATAATATTATTTTTATAATAAAAAAATTTAAATCATTAAGATCTTAATCCAATAATTTAGATTAAGAAAAAGAAAAAAAAAAGCCAGACCTATAGGTTGAGATTTGAGAGGACATAACCCGTCCACTGGGCGTTAACCCGAGTGTAGAGGGGAAGTTTCAATTTTTCAGATTACAAATTTCGCATCCCTGCGGAGGTTTCTGGTTGTTAGCGAGCATCCACGCGCTCGGTCTGAAAAGGCCCATGGATATATAACACAATTGTGCCCTTGGCTTCTCCGGCTTCTTCCTCCGCCGCTGAGCCCATGTACTTAAAGCTGAACCTCAATAACTGCTTTCTCGGAACCGCCCATCCAACCCAAACTCGAATTCTAAACCCTCCAACTCCGACTCGTGTGACATATTTATTAATATATTATATTTATTAATATTTGGGACCTGTTATTTTGACCTTTTTCCTTTATTTTGCCCAAAATGCCAGGCATTCTTTCAACTTAAAGCGGTTACCTTTTTTATCCATAATAATAGTATGGGGCCCATCACAAAAAATAATAGTGATTAGGTTATTTAAACAATTGTGACATTTTTCTCTATTTTCAAAATTTATGGGTAGTTTTGTATTTTCATAAAGCACATAATGTTTTGCAGACTTTTAAAAAAATTTACATGCACATTTACCCTTATTTTAACGGTTATACATTTTTTCTCTTATTTTTAAATTTATAGGTAATTTTGTAACTCTAAAAAAGTATATAGTATTTTACGCACTTTGGGTAAAATTTTATACATAATTTTTATACCTTTACATTGAATTTTACGTTTTTTTTTTGCCAGCTAATTTTAAGTATAAACACTGTAATTTAGTTTTTACCTGAATAACACTGTAATTATTTACATGCATTGGTGCGGCTAAAAGTGCATCCTAGAAACATGTTACAGGCATAAAGAAATTAATCACAAAAAGTAATTTGATACTCTTATAAGAAATTACAACAATAAGAAATTAACTTATATATGTCTGTTTAGTTCAATTGATACTCTTATAATTTTAACCGCATTGCATTTGGTGATTAAAGAAGCTGAAGAATTTGAAGCTCATCAAGATTGAAATAATGTATATATCCATAGGGAAAACATATAATAAAATATTACTATATTTAATTTACAAGAATTAAGGAACATATACATATACATATACATATACATATACATACATATATGGACACACAAACCATACACACACACACGATGGAAAATATTCTCAAACTTCCAAGCTAGCTGAAAATTGTAAACTTTTCACATGTGGCCCAGAAAAAAATTTAACTTTATTAATTTGAGGAAAACAAAAATTACAAAGCTGATACTGGAAATCATCAGTACATAACAAATAAAGGCCTTTGTTCTTATAAACACCCTAATGGACCTTAATAGGTTTAAGGCCCAACTATCCTAATAACACTACAAACACTCTATAAACTATATTTACATATCCAAAATTTTCAGCAAATTTTCACATTCTCTTCATGAAATGTTACTGCATTTTCATTAAAGAGGAAAGTCAATGCTTCCGGGTTGGCTTATAAATAGAGAATGATTGTCATAAGTTTAAGGCAAAAACAAAAGAAGGTTGTAAGGAACTTGGTGGTTTTAATTAGCAAGATGAGTAAGGGTCAAAGGAAGAATATTATCGGAGATAATCTTGGTTAGGGCACTACTTATTATAGTCTACAGAAGAGTTCAACTTCAAAGGGAAATTAGGTTATCAAATACAGTCTTAGTTATGGTTCAACATATGGTTCACAGAGTTCTTCAAGGAATTCAACTTCAAATGGACCTAAGGTTATTGGGGATAACATTGGTTATGGTTCTTGAAATGAATATTACAGGTAATCAAAATAAGTTGCCTCTTTCTTTTTCTTTTTCTTTTTTTACTGGGATTAATATCATTTTAGTCTTTATAGTTTAACCAAATATAGGTTTTATCCCATGTATTTTTTCTAATAATTGGTTTTGATCTCTATGTAGTTTCACAAAAATATAGTTTTAATTTAACGACTGGTCCTTATATTTTTAATGAATTTTGTTTTGACTTATATTTTTAAATTTAGACCAAGTCATTGTGAAACTATAGAGACCAAAACCAATTTTTTAAAAGAACAGAGATCAAAATTAAGATTCAATCAAATTATAAGAAGAAACAATGTTATTAGTCCATTTTATTTTTATAATTATGTTATAGGGGTAATTACTATGAGGTCTCAAAAAAAGACTTTATTACTAAAAAAATCCTAATAACAAATGAGGTGTTGTTATTTTTTACGTATTTGTAATTGTATGCTCCTAATTGTCAATGGGACTTCTTGGCAACAAAGTCCCTTCTTTGAGACTTCACATTAATTTCTCCTATGTTATATAGCTTTTTCTTAACTAATAACATAATATCTCTTTATATATGTATTAGTTCTTGGTCGTTATTTACATGCATGAAGGTTCATATCGAAGTGGTATCTATATGTGTTGCAAATGGAGGAATGAAAAAGTTTATAGTGTGGAAGATTCCATCTTATATTTATTTTTTTTGAATTTATTTATGTCTTATTTTTGTGTGATATTTGATAAATTAGAGATTATATTACAACAATGTAAATATAAATAGTAATCTATAGAAGTTTATTTGTATTAGGAGATTTTGTGTAAATTGTGAAAACAATTATGTTTGTTTTGTACCACTGACAGTGGAGTTATTGCTGGTGCGTGTTATTTTGATAAACCAGCTATTTGGTGTGATAACTCTGGTGCTGAAATACTTTCTTCCAATCCCGTTTTACACCAAAAAACCAAGCATTTTGAACTTCATCTTCATTTTATTCGGGAGAAAGTCAGCTGGACTAGTCACTGTTGGCTATGTGCCTTCGTTTGATCAAGTGGCTGATGTCTTTACAAAAGCTCAAGGGGGTGCACTTTTCCGCTACTGCCGGAACAGACTTAATGTTATATCTCTTCTCAATCCAGAGATGGCTGTTGATGATGATGTATCTGATGCTGATACTGATATTGAGAAATAAAAATAAAAAAAACAAAACAAACAACCAATCTTGTCTGGTGCTCTTGTTAGCAGGGGGAATACTTTCTATATAGCAAGTAAGAATAGTCAGAGTCAGTTAAGTGGTCACGTATCAAGTTGTCAAGTTGTTGTTACACGTGTCAAGCCGTTATGCATTCTGTTGTGTGTGTCTCAGCTTATATCAGCTCAATTTTGATTGTAAAATCTATGATGAAAATATAAACCAGATACTTTTCTCTCTTTCATCTTTCTGTTTTAGTACATGGGACCTTTTCTTTGCTTGTATTCACAATTGGGCAATGATTCTAAATATAAAAATTCAATCTATATTGTTTATTAATTATACATATTAATTAATAGGGATAATTTAGGAAAGGAGTTCCCCTCAGTTAATAGGTAGTTTCAATTCATATGATTAACAATCATATTTTAGGGAAGCAAACACCAATTTATTATAAATAATTAACTAAATTAATTTTTTTTAATGTCCTCAAATTAATTGTTTAATTTTTATATTTAGGACGATAAGTTATGTAATTGTGTGTGTATGCAGTTGTTGGATTGATATTATTATCATTTATATCGTATCGGATTTGGTGATTAAAGAAGATGAAGAATTTGAACCTCAAAATGGAAATAATGCACATATCCGTTGGTAAAATTTAAAAAATATTATTTTATTTCATTTTATTTACAAGAAGTAAGGCCCATATATGAACCAACAAACCATACATATACAATAATGGAAAAGATCCTCAAACTTCCTAGCTAGCTAGCTGCAAATAAACTTCCATAGATTACGATTTACATTATTGTAATAATATCCAATTAATCAAATATGTATCATACAAAAATAAGACATGAATAAATTAAAAAAATAAATATAATATCGAATCTTCTACACAACAAACTTTCCTTCCACCAGTTCCAGCATATATAGGTCCTACTTCTACATGAACCTGCATCTATGCATGTAAATAACGACCAAGAATCAATACATATATAAAGAGATATTATACTATTAGCTAAGAAAAAGCTATATAACATAATTGTAAAAATAAAAAAAGTTAATATCATTATTGATCCTTATAGTTTGATCAAGTAATTTCAAGTTGTTGATTTTAGTTTCTATAATTTCCATTGAAAAAAAAACCGGACCGGACTGGCTGGTTCAACCGGTCCGACCGGTGATCCGGTCCGGTTCATGGTATAAACCGGTCAGAACCAGTAAAACCGGTCAAAACCGGTGGTTCGACCGGTTTGATCGGTTTCCCTTTTTTTTTTTAAATACATTTTTTTATTCCTCTACCTACTATTAAGCATTATTTTTTAAGGAAAAATGAAAGTTTGAAGACCAAGATGAAGAGAAAAGTAAGTAAAAAAATAACAAATCTAAAAAAAATGATTTTGAGAGGATATAATAATTAATTAATTATAGGAAAGGAGATGTCATTATATAAATATAGGCACCATAACTAATACTAATATATTTTAAGCATTTTTTTCCTAAAGATTTTTACTTTAATCTATGGAAATTTAAAAATATATTAATATATATATTACCACTAATAAATTATAATATTTTAATATGACCGGTTCGACCACCGGTTCGACCACCGGTCTGACCCCGGTTGAACCATTAACCCTTAAACCAGTGCTGTGACCGGTTCATTGCCCGGTCCGATTTTTTGTTCCTTGATAATTTCATAAGTATTTGTTTTATGTTCAAATATAGGGACCAAAACCAAAACTCATTAAAATATAGGGACTTTAAACTAAGACCAAATCTTTATATAACGATAAGGATAAAAACTAATGATTTAAAACAATACAAAAATCAAAACCAAATTTTGATCAAACTATTGACACTAAAAATATATTAAACTCTTTACGTTATAAGCCTCGAAAAGGAAAAACCTTCATATTATAAAAAAATTATATTAAACCAAATAATAAAGTGATGACTTATTTTGATTACCTATAATATTCATTTCAAGAACTATATCCAATACTGTCTCCGATCACCTTTGGCCTATTTGAAGTTGAACTTCTCGAAGAACTCTGTGAATTATATGTTGAACCATAACCAAGACTGTCTCCGATAACCTGGTTTTCCTTTGAAGTTGAACTCTTCTGTGGACTATAATAAGTAGTACCATAGCCAAGATTATCTCCGATATTGTTCTTCCTCTGACCCGAACTCATCTTGCTAATTGAAACTACCAAGTACCTCACAATCTTCTTTTCTTTTTTGCTTAAACTTATGATAATCTATCATTCTATTTATAAGCAAAAACAGAAGCATTGGCTTTTCTCTTTAATGAAAATGCAGTAATATTTCATGGAAGAGAAATTGAAAATTTCCTTGAAATGACTCCCATTTTCTTGTAAATTTGTATTGAAGTTCTCTACCATTTTCGTAAATTATCAAGGTTGCTTAACGTATTTGTTTTGCTCGTATGTTCTGTGTGTTTTTGTTTTGGGTGCAATTTATCATATAGACTCTATTCATCAAAGGAACATTACATGAAGATTTTCAGAAAATGCATTTCATTTTTCTCTTTTCTTAATTCAGTTCTGTGAGCTTCAAGAAATGAGTTTGCCATTTCTATACAACTTTAAGTCCATTTCCTAGCCTAAATTAAACAAATATTGCATACATTTAATTTACCATACCAATGCACCAGATAATATATTTCAGCGAGCCCACCTTGTCATATTGCAAAATACCTTCGAGATTCACTCACAATTTTGTGACTGCAGGTAATATTAAAGTTTATGTTTTTCTATTATAATTGTTAGTTTTGGGTTTGAGGAATTTAATGAATTTTCGTTGTAAATGAGAGGAAAGCTATTTCAAGAAGCTATGAGTTTTGTTGAAGGTCACGCGAGCGCGGGATATATTAAATTCGCCACCTTTTCACTGTTTTTTCTTTTTGCTTGACTTTTTAATTGGTCAATGTAAATATTATGTTGATTCAAATTGCATGAAAATCTGCAGACTGATTCAAAGCCAGAAATAAAGTAAATAGAGGTATGGGAGAGGTGAAAACGCGCTCTTGGTTTTGAAAAGGATCAGTTTGAAGCCTAAAATGACTTAGGATGAAACCCAAAAAAGGTATAGAGGTAATTAGTCAATTCATATGAATAATCGAGGAGAATATATATATATATATATATATATATATATATATATATATATATATATAGAGAGAGAGAGAGAGGGGGGGGAGAGGGAGGGAGGGAGGGAGAGGGAGGGAGGGAGAGGGAGGGAGGGAGGAGAGTAAAGAAACAACCCTCTTGTTTTGCAATTTTGTCGTCTGTCTTTTGTTTTATTATATTTTTAAATTTACTTTCATTTTTAATTTTTCTTTATGTTGAATTAACTTGGATTTTGGTCGACAATTCCAACACCTGATTACTATTTTCTTTTTCTTATTCAAGGATTTGTGAGCCAAAGAAAGTAAATTGACATGCATATCAATAACTTAGGTCCATTGTCTAACCTAATTGGTTGTGCATGTGGAAGTTCATATCTATATGATACTTCAATTAGGTTGCATGAAGTCAGCTATAGATATGAGTACTTACATATACCTTTTTTATTTTAATTACTCACTCATATTTTTCTAAGACCACACAATGTTAGGAGAGAAAGAGAATTTCATAAAGACCTTGAAAAATATTTAAAATAATAGTTTTAGTAATTATAAATTTATAATTGGGTTAAGGTGCTTCCAACACCCTGAAGTATTTTGAAAGCAACTTGTATAGCTATTGGACCGAAGTTCAAAGAAAGCAACTGTTGATAGCCGGGGGGAAAAACGACAACCAATGTTGTAAGGTTCTAAGGATGGTAGGTAATATTCAATAAAAGACAAGTGTAATAACTTAGGAATGTAAAGAGGTACGAGATAGTGAGTATTTTAAAATACTTTTGTGAAACTTGCTCACAGTTACAATTTTGGAATTGTTATGAAAAGTGGCATTTTTTTATAGTTCTTAATTTACAACCTTAATGAATTTCTAAACGAAAGCTTAAGGTTTTACATTACAATTGTTAGGTTTTGTAAATGATGATATTTTTTCTTAACAACCATAAGGTATTTGACATGGTATTCTAAAATGTGATGGGTGTTACTTAATAACCATTATTTATTTGATCATTTTAAAATAATTTTTGAAGTTAATTATTCAACCCTATATATAGACAAACAAAAAAATTGAAAAAGGAAACAAGAGTGTGAATAAACAAACAAAAAATAAAAGTTATGGAGATTAATGATATGCTACATCATCAGATTTATCCTTCTATAGTAATTTATCTACCATCTCATTTAGAGAGTAAATGAGTGAGGTCATGCCTTTGAATTCAAGCATTTGTCCATTTGTCCTTACTCTCCTATATAATCATTGACCGTATGTTGGATGTCATAGTTCACATGGATAAGCCCTTTAATACTTGTTGGTAGATGACAATCATATTTTGATTTTACCTTAGGGAGATCAAAAGATGATGAACCAAAAGAACTCTTGTGTTTGTCCATGATATCGATGAAGAACAAAAGTTAGAAATTAGATATGTGAAGTTGAAATAAAAGTGGATAAGTGGAGTTCATTTTTCAAAGTTTAAATAGAAAGGGTTTCATGAATTATCTTATTGTTGAAAATGTTATTTAGTATTAAAGATAATTTCTTATTAATTAAATAGAAGTGGACTAGAAAGGGGTTTCACAAGTTATCTAACAGAATGTGTCCATTAGAATGGAAGGGTTATATGGCCGAATATGTCCTTGTAAATTGTCATAAGCAATGGTTGTTGACTAATAACTGTGAGTGTGACTTTTATTTGTTACAGTTTTTTAATGAAAATCGTGAAGTAGTAATGGTTTTTAAAAAAATATATATTTTTAGCCTAATTTGTCATAACGATTACTTTTTTTTAATATTTAAAAAATAATAGTGATTTTTTGTCATCACTACTATTACTGTCCTTCTCTTCCTGCATTTTCCCCTTACTCAGCACATCAATGTAAGAGGAAGGAGATGAAAAATCTAACTACAAGTGATCATAAGAGGAAGGAGATGAAGAATCAAACTGGAAGTAATAATATATAATCTAATTGTGA
This sequence comes from Albizia julibrissin, assembly GCA_037074505.1. Lineage (NCBI taxonomy): Eukaryota > Viridiplantae > Streptophyta > Magnoliopsida > Fabales > Fabaceae > Albizia > Albizia julibrissin. The sequence continues at coordinate 5,896,491 of CM073479.1, read as the reverse complement.
TGAAGAATAAGGTCTAACTTTCTGTTCAGATGGTGGGCATGTGTATCGAGATGCCTTATAGGGCGGTCAAGACTGGCTAGTGTCTACAACAAAGTCTCTATATGAGGAGGAAGTAGAAGAGGAAGAGGAGGAGGGGAAGGAGCTTTGTAAAGGTGGTGGTGGTGATAAAGGAGGAGCTTGTAGAGGAGGAGAGTGAGGATGACGAGGAGAAGGAGGAGGGCGAATGAAAAGATCTCTCTGATGTCTAACCATGATGAAGGAGAGAAGGATGAGGCCAATCGATGAAGAAAAGTATTAAGAATAAAAAGAATATGCCAGTTTAAATAGAGTTGAAGTATATTTGTTGTGAGACCAAACGAGGTTATGAAAGGGTACTTTATTAAGTTATCTTTACATAGCAATTGTTTATTATAAAATGTTGTTTTTGTCTTTCACACTTTACGGTCAATTAATATGACTATTATTTTTGTATTTTTGCTGATGTAAGGTTGGAAGAAAAATTATTTGTAAATATTACATTATGGTTTTTTTTCAAAAAAAAAACCGTCATTTTTATCTCAAAATAAATTATAGTTATTAACTACAATTGTTATTTTTTTGTTTTCGCGAATTTTACCTCATAATACATGACGATGCACATAATTAATCGTTATATTTAAGCACTATATATTATTGTGAAACCTCTACTTTAACATATATGACATTTATTCCTTATAACTTTCATTTATTAAATGTTATATATATATATATATATATATATATATGTATATATATATATATAGTATTTGTAATTTCTAATATAAAATGTTAACCCAATCAATTCATTACCAATGCATGTCACAGGACTTTTTTAAGTTTTTATCAGACTTGCATTAAGAAGACTGCTAGTTTGAAGTTTATAATTTATGTTTGTTTTAATTATAATGACTAGTTTTGGGTTTGACCTAAAAAGATGGTATTATATTAGTATTATTTTATGTAAAGTCACAAAATTGAAGATTTTTCCATGTAAATAGAGGAAATTTAAAGGGAAAAAGATAAGGAAATACTACTTGATCTTTAAAATTCTAAATTAATTAGTAATTTCTTATTAAAATAAGTTGTTAATTGCTATGCTCTTGTAGTTAATACCTATACTCTTGTTAGCAACTATAGACTAATTTATGATTTTGAAATTTAAATAGTATTTTCTTATCTTTTTTCCAAATTTAAAGCTATTTTTTAAGAAGCCATGGCTTATAAGATTGAGATAACTAGTTAAGTTAGCTTTAAATTGAAATACTTCCTCTTATTTATATTATGACATAGGTCTAACCATCTTATTAGAACTAAGAAAAGAAGTAGCCAACTCATAATTTCATCTCTAAAATACCCAATTTTAGAAGGGATGTTAGGAAATGGAGGAGGCCTCTCCCCTATTTAAAAATTATTGTAAGATTAGATTTTCATATTTTTTTAGGCTAAATTATACCAAACCCTTTTAAAATTTGGGTCAGTTGCATATAACCCCCTAACATTTCAAAGTTTAAAAAAATTTAGCTCTTGACCTTTTATTTTTTAACCATTAACCCCTTGCTGTTAAGTGATCATTATCTTTTTAACAGAAATTGTCACGTTAGATTATGAGATAATATGTGGCATCCTACATAGTATCTTGTGTAAATTATTAATTTCATAAAACCCCCTTTAACTTTAAACAGTTACAGATAACTCCCTAAACTTTGATTATTTACAAATAACCCCTTGAGATTTCAAAATTTAAATTTTAACTCCCTTAAAATTTTGATTTATAATAAATAAACCACATGTTGTTACTTTAATCATTTTTATAAATTTATTAATTTTTTTACTATTATTTATCAATTAAAATTGTTTTCTTGTATGAAAAAAATAGAAGAATAATATTTAAAAAATATATAAATAAAAATGTTATCATTTGTATAAAATTTACTTATTTTCTTGTGCCCTCATTAATTTTTTTATTTGTAATGCATATTTTTTAATTAGAGATTCAACATTTATTTTGTATTTTTTTTAAGTATTATTCTTCTAGTTTTTGTAATACAAAATAACTATTTTAATTAATAAATGATAGTAAAAAATTTAATAAATTTATTAAAATGGTAGAAAATAATAGTATGTGGTTTAATATTATAAATTAAAATTTTAAAAGAATTAAATTTAAATTTTGAAATGTCAATGGGTTATTTGTAAATAATCAAAGCCCAGAGTATTATTTGCAACTATTAAAAGTTTAAGGGGATTTTATAAAATTAATAATTTACACAGAATGTCACGTATCATCTCACAACCTGACGTGATAATTTTCGTTAAAAAGATAATAGTTATTTAACAATAGGGATTAATGTTTAATAAATAAAAGGTCGGGAGTTAAATTTAAATTTTGAAATGTGAGGATGATTATATACAACTGACTCAAAATTCAAGGGATTTATATAATTTAGTCTTTTTTTTTATAACTATCTGGTTAAGTCATATCCTATTATTGAGGCTCAATTGTATAGTATAAGTATTTTAAGGAGTATCAAATATATAGAGTACTAAATTATATACGATTATACGTTAGAATTTGTTTTATACCATTGCCTTAATTATTTTCTAGTCAATTTCACTTTTATTATCTTGTTCAACATATCAAAATTCTGAAGGAAAAAGATTCCCGGAAAAAAGGGAATAAAAAGTGAAAATAAATTTTTACAAGCACATGGTATAATCAAATCATAAATTCAAATAAAAATTCTTATAAAATTCCTACTAGCATTTGGCAAGGAGAAGTTATTTTTGAATATTGTCAAGGAAAAGTTATTAAAAGACTAAAATGCTTTTATGTAGTATAAATTAATAAAATTAATCATAACCCCGACGCAACGGAGCGCCGCACCGGGATCCATCCTTCGTCACGGGCAAGCATACCGCACTTGTCGAGGTCGCTGTTGGACGCCGGCGACCGCTGTTAGCCTTGCGTGGTTGTTCTCCAGCAAGATTTGAAGAAGCTTCGAACCCTAGGGTTCGGTCTACTCCGAAATTCCGGTGAGTTTGAATCGTTCAATCTGGCTTTGAATCTTGATTTGAATTTGTTCCTGGCGTCATCTGTTGTTGTCAACCCTGCGTCGGATGCCGTCGCAACTTTTATGACGTTGTTTTAAAAAAATTTCATTTTAATTTTGCTTTGAATCTGGTCATGTAATCGTTTGAATATTGACGCTTTTGTTTCTTCTTTTTGCTTTTGTTTTTTCATTTTTAAAACTTTGATTACTAGTTTTTGCTTCAATAGGCTATTATAGTTCTGCCATCTTCATTTCGATTACCGCTGACTTATATGCTTTCGATTGATTTGTTGTGCAATGTTGGATTTGTTTTGTATTGGTATTCTGTATATTAATCTCCTTATAATGTCATTAATTTATAAAATTATCGGGGTATTTGTGATGCATGATCTGGTAAATGACTTGGCTCGAGTTGTATCTAATAATTTAGAAGGTTGAGTTTAAATTGTCATTATTCAGTGGCTTCAAAGTGTTGCCTGAATCAATTGGCTTCCCAAAGCATCTTTGTCAAAGTATCTGGGACAAAAATTAAAAGGGTATTATATTAATCATGCATGTTTCAATTATTTCAGTGGGGGAAGATGCCCCCACTGAGTGTCAAATAGTGATAGGTTCTGAAGCTTAGGATAAGGGAAGATGGGGAAGAACAGAGAAATAAGTATGAAGAGAGGCAGAGAGGAAGAGAGAAGTCTAGAAGAAGAATCTGAAATTCTAGAAGAAAGGGAAGGGAATATGTTATCTGAATAATACTTCATGATTTCATGACATGAAACAAATACATAAGTGATTTAAATAGTCCAACATCATAACTGAAATAGGCAACACCATAACTAAAATTTCACCAAGTCCTAGGATAGAAAGTAAATATCATAGAAAACACATAACACGCACTATTGAGAAATATTTCCCTTTCTCTTTCTGGAATAAATCAGTAAAGGACTCTTGACTCTAACATACATGCCCGCCAATGATTCCCACACATGTAGAACTATTCAGCTAACATGGGTTTGGTTAACTGCTCTTTAGGAATTTGAATGAATATGACATTTAATTGATCTACTATGTGAATGTAAATGTCCTTGCTAATTTTTACCTATATATTTGGTGTGAGGATTCCGTTAACCATTCTTAAAGAATTGAATGAACATGTCATTTAGCTGGTCTATTTTGTTCATGTTATTATCATCTTGCCAAGTTTAATCTATTAGTTTGGTGTGAGGATATTTTGTAAGTGTCTGAAGTTTTCTTACTTGTGAAGGGGGTTGCATGATCTTTTATGCATTGCAAGTTATAAAATACTTTAAAACATACATTTAATACTTTGAGGCTTTTGCAGCCTGTGTAAGTTTAAGCTTGAACTGGAGAGTCGAAGACATACCAACTATTGTTGGATAACTATTACAAGTAAAGAGAGCACTAAAATGATGTTTGGCCCAACAAAACCTCCTATCCTCATTTAAAGTTGGGATCTTGTCATTATTAAACAGTTCTGAATGCTAATTACCATTTACTATTTTTCATTTGATGTTGGACAATATTTGTAATAGAGGAATGGGGAGAGAGTGACTAGGAGAAGGAGAAGGAGAAAGATGTGGAACAAATAAAGGGGAGTGGGGGAAGAAGGAATAAGAGGAGGAAAGTTGTAGTGCATTAAAAAATTCTTTATTACCAAATCAAGGTCTGATTCTCTTAATTGTACCGCTAAGGGCTTTATATAGAGTCCTAGAAATAACTCCTAATAACTTTTTAAAAGATGATGCTAAATTGCAATCCTATCAATGGAATAATCATTTAAGCCTAAGAAATGTCTTTTTTTTTTTAATAACGAATGTTATTTAAGATGAAAAACAAGTAATTGAAATCTTTGTTCCTATTTCCTTTGCTTATTGTTGAATCTTATGTAACAAGTGGTAATTAATAGTAACTCTTTTTATTATTCTTCTCTTTCCCCCCTAACATTATATTTAGCAGTCCTCCTCTTGAAGAATTATCATTCATATGCGTTTTTTATTTAATTTTAGTGTAAAATAAGAAGGCAGATGCCACTTTGTGTCTCTAAGGGTTACAAGAGTGCAGAGCTTCATGTTTGCATTATTTCTGTATATTAATAAAATGTTTCAACAAAGTTGTCATGATTTTTTATATTTGAACACTAGCTAATACTTTTTTCAGAGATTTTATAGAAAATTACACAAATGGAGTCGTCCCAGAGTAATGTAACCACAGGTGGAAGTGGTGGCAATGGGATGTTGATCCCTCAAACAAATGATACATCGTCTCCTGCATCAGCTGCTGATGATTCTATGCAGAAGCTAAACCAGGTTATCAACTCCATTCAAAAAACCTTGGGCCTGATTCATCAGCTTTACCTGACTGTCTCTACCTATAATCCTGCCTTTCAAATGCCTCTCCTCCAACGCATGTACTTCTCTTCCATATTTTTCTTCTAATTCCATTTGTCTTATTTCATTTTCCTTTACTATGGTTGAAAGGTTATATTGATCATATTTTACTTTAAATTCAAGCAATGGTCTTGTTCTGGAACTTGACAATATGATCAAATTGGCTGAGAAGTGCAACATTCAGGTTCCTATGGAGGTTGTCAAGTGAGTTGTTTGCCTTTGAATGTTCTTCCTTAGGTTTTTTAAGTTTATTTACATCCTAATGTAAGCCTTTTATCATATAACTTCGTTTTTTATTTTGCTGCTTGTTTTAGTTTAATTGATGATGGCAAGAATCCAGATGAATTTACAAAGGATGTAATAATGAACTGTGTTGCGAAAAATCAAATCACCAAAGGAAAATCAGATGCTTTGAAGGTTGAATCTAATTTTATATCTATGGATTTGGACTTCTTTCATTTTACATTTTGCATCCTCATATACCAGTTTCCTTAGTCTAACTTAGCGTTTGTGTTGGGAGCAGAGTTTACGCAAGCATCTTTTGGAAGAATTAGAGCAAAACTTCCCTGATGAGGTTGAAGCTTTCAGGGAGAGTCGTGCAGCTACTGCTGCTGTAAGTATAATTTTATTGGCCACACATATTTTGATTGTAGAACAGAACACAGCTTTCTGATTCTGTTCCCCGAATTTGGTCTCTTGTTATACCATTACAACTAGTGAGTACATTAATCTGAGGAAATAGGGAAAAAGTGAAAGTGGGGCAGGGTGGTTGAGGCATATTTTACAGTCAATTCAACTTCATGAATTTTCAATGTGAAACAACAGCCTTGAAATTTGAAATAAGATTGATTTATGGGGACTAATTTATTCCTGATCTGTTGAACTGAGCTGGTCCATACCTATCCTGTGCTTTCACTATCAGCCAAATTAAATGATTAATGTGATAACAATAAAAATTGAAATTCACACGATAGTATTAGAGACTTAAGAAGATATATACTTTGATAAGCCTAAGAATATATGCTTATGTTGTGCTTTATTCATAATAGGGGAAAAACTGTATAATGTGCTAAACAAACTATGATGCAATAAAGAACACACAACTTAGCCTATATTTACAATTAATTCTACTACCTATTCTCAACTAAGGTTTATCACGGGCCGGACTAGACCGGGTTTGGCCTTAACCCGAGGTCTGGTTTGGAAAATACCTCGGGCTGGACAAGTCATCCCGAGGTTCGGTCTGGTCTAGCACCAGCCCGAGCTCGGGCTGGACCAGACCGGTCTAGTAGACTGGTCCAGGCAGTCCAAGACCCTTTAGGTATTTTTTTTCTTCTAACTTTTACTTGATTTGAGAAGCAATATTTGAACCTAACCATAACATTACATACAATCATATAAAACTCATCACAAAACATTACAACCCAATCATAAATCCATAATAATCTCCAACAACATTCAACGACAACAAAAAACAACATTCAAGAACAATAAAAGGCAATAATATTCAAGTTAGTTTAATATAATCCATAAACACTTTAAACCTAACAATCCATAACAATAAATTAAACACATTAAACATAACAAGTAACAACAAGTCCATCACATTACACACAAGTGGAAAACAAATTATTGAGATCTAATTTCTTTTTCTTGAGCATCCATTATCATTCATTTGTCTCCTCCACCTTCAATGATACTTGATCCATCTAAAAGATTGAGATAGGTCAATACTTGATATTTGCTCATTGTCCACGACTGAAAAAAAAATAAAAAATGAAAAGCAAGTATACATCAAATAAGGAAACAACAAAGTATGAGGTATTGGTAACTGAAAAATATGAAAACTCACAAGCAAAATTAGAAATTAGAAAGTGAAGAAAGGAACTAACGCACAATTGAATTTCTGAATCATAGAATTCAGTGAGCACAAAATTATAGAATTCTAAATCATAAAGCCACACATTGTCAAACAGGTATGCAAATGCATAAAAACCACGACTACATGTATCTGTACTTCCTCGGAACCAAGCTGGTTTTTCATGAACTAATTTCTTCAATGGAGAACTACTATGCAGATTTTGGAAAAAGGTGTGCACACAAAAGCACAGAAATAAACCGTATTTGATACTTTGTGGTCCTTGCCGAATGAATATCACAGGCATTAAATGAATAGACAGAATGCATTTCAGCATTGATAGAAAGACAATAAAAGCTTGAAAACATCGTGAATATTGGAACAGTTTGTAATGTTAGTGAGATTCAATGTCTAACATTGGAGAGAAAATGAAATTGATAAGATAGTTAGATAAGTTAATTAACGAGAATCCTTCTTTCAAAGCTCAGGATAATTAATTTGAATAACTTAAACCTGGACTTGAGGCTTGATAGACAAGGATTCATGAATCATTTGAAAGATAGGACTCTTAAAATGATTCATGAAATATACTGTATGAATATTCACGTGAAATTGTATCCTACAGCTTCGAAAGGTATCTTTCAAAGTATAACTTCTAGTTTCCAGGAGGCTTTTTTATGTTGGGAAACCACTAGTGGTGATACCACTGATCACTCCTCAAAGGAAAATGATTCCTCACGCCTCTGAGCCTATTCTCTTCTTATCATACTGCATAATACTGAAACAAATGAAACATACCGACCAAAAACAGGAATCATGTTTAAAAAAAACAATAGATGACACAATGAAAGAAAACAGGAATCAAGCTAGAGGGAGAAAAAATAGCTGGCCGGGCAAATAAAATGGTGCTTACTTTCAGAATTCAGCTCAATGACCTTATAATAAGCTCCCTGTTTAGTCAAAAGCTTCTTCACATCAATGCAGAAAGGACAATACGATTTGCTGCAACAAACAACCAATCCCAGAAATCCGTTAAGAGTCACCATATCCACACGATATATAAATTAACTATAAACCATTACATAAAAGCGCAGAATAGAGATAGGCCAGGGAGGCAGAGTTAAGCAATCGATTACCTCATTCCTAGAAGGTGACGGAGACAGATCGGAGAGGTAGCGACCCATGACGGTTGGAGAGGCCGAGCCGCGCGATGGAGACGGCAATGGAGACAGGAGAGGCAGAGATGCTAGATGGCGACCTAGGGTTTTGCTCTTCCATGAATCGAGAGGGAGGTGAACTGAACTAAAGTAGTGAAGTGACTAAATGAGAGTGATTCAGTGATTTGGTTTCAGACTTCAGTGATGAGTGAGCCGTGAGAGTGAGACCGAAATGAAGAGTGAAGTGTAGGCCTCTTAGGGTTTAGGCTGTTGCTAAATATGGGCATGAGGGGGTGTCCAACTGTCCATGTCTAATGGAGAAAAAAAAAACTTGGGTTAGACTGGACCAGACCAAAGGGTTTGAGCCCTTGGTCCGAAGTCCAGTTTGGCTTGAGATGACCAGTCCGGTCTAGTTTGCCGGAAAAGGCTTCAAGCCAATTTTTTTTCATTGGACTGGGTTGGGTCAGACCAGGTTACTTGGACCACCAGGTTTTTTGTTCATCCCTATTCTCAACTAACCAGGTTCTCTGTACCTCACCTGCAAGCTGTTTCTCACCTAATCCTTGCTTTCTGTGTAATTGGTCTACCCTCTTGAATCCACAATACATGAGCTCAACCCTTTGTCCAGCCATTCAAGTATAATGCATCACTAAAAGAAATTGTCTTCCCAGACATAACTATCCAAAGCCTCCCACATTCTTCCACTCTTTTCCATATCACCATCTTGACACTAAAGGAAACTACAAGAAGCTATAGATTGTGAGCAAGGATTTCAATGATGCTAGAGACCAAACCATGCTTAATGAAAACTAAAACAAAATAGAAAGAGACCACAAGCATATAACTATGTGTTGTAAAATCAACTGATTTTCAGCCTCTGTTCTTGACTCAAAACAAAGTAAAGAAGCTCTTATCTTTGTTAATAGATGTGAACCTGGGGCAATATCAGTCCCTCTTGCTCTTTCCTTTTTTTCCTGGTTTTGTTCTTGAGTTCATGTTCGCCTTCTAGCTTTCCTGTTATGCTCTCTCTTCTTTTCGCTCTTGGCCTCCTCTTTCTTTTTTAATAAATAATACCCAGTGGAATCAAACCTTTTTCTCCAGAATTGCACCGTTCAAATGAGCAAGCAATATGTAAATAATTGTTCTATGAGCAAAATAGAACTTTTAACTACCGAAATCTTCACCAGCGAACTGTGAAACCAACAGCATCAGTGGCAACCAACACAGGAAAAAGAAAAAGGCCCCGGGGGGGGGGGGGAACAGATGGCTGCAAAGAAACAGAATGATTTAGAGCTTATGGTTGTAGTATAGTGGTGAGTATTCCTACTTGTGGGCGACCTAGGTTTGATCCCCGAAAATGGTGCCACTTGAAGGAGCGTGTCGGCATATGATTTAGTAACTTATTCAAAATTAAACTAAGGATTACATTAAAGGGTGCAATCCCGGATCTTCTCTCGAGAAGTTTTTTATTAACTACATAGGAACTAAGTGCGGTGATTGGCATGAAACAAGTTAAAAGGGATTTGAGCTTTTTATCTATCACCTAGGTTGCAAGAAAACATAAGTGCCTAAACTACATTATGTTTGGATATAAAACGGATAGGTGAATTGAAATGGATGAAGTGAATTTCTTGAAAATGGCTTGCAAATGCAATCATAGTTCAACTAATGATAATGAGAGTTCAATTTGCTAGTTTAGTCGAAAATAGCCAAAAGACCCTTTGAGTTAGCTTGAGTTAGATTTGATTAAACAAGGTTTAACCCCTCTAACTGAAACTTAATACAAAATACTAGTAATTGTAATCAAAGTCTCTCAAAATATCAAACCTCAAACACAGTTAGGTCTAGTGCATTAATCAATGATTATTCCTAGATCTACAAAATAATCATTTCTTAAAACACTATTAAAAAACAACTTTGCATTCAATTTGTGCAATCATTGAGTTTTCTAAAATACCAAACCCTATCAAATGATGAGCCTAACATCAAAAGAGAGGAACTTGAGATGCTACCAAGCCCTCTTTTGTGAATTAATTAATGCAATTGGTTCAATGCAATTCCAAAATCAACTCAATATCTAAATAATACCATGCAAGACAATAGGGAATCAATGAAATTACAATTAAACATATATATAATCACATACATTGTAATTCCAAAATCAGCTCAATATCTAAATAATACCATGCAAGATAATAGGGAATCAGTTGAATTACTATTAGAGTGGAAAGACTATATTATTCATACTCTCTCATTCTTATATGATGGTTTTCGGTACATATATATAGGCTGAATGGAATCATACACATTAATGAGGATTAATGGGGAATAATGAAAATTACAATCATAATCTTTCCTAATCCAGGGAGCCTAAAATCAGGGATATGATTTAGCTGAAATTATGGGATTTCTAACACTCCCCCTCAAGCTGGAGAGTATATGTCAATCATTCCCAGCTTGCACCGAAATCCTTCAAACATAGCTCTGCCTAACGGTTTGGTCATTACATCTGCAATCTGATCTTCAGAACGTATGTAAGATAGGTTCATAATGCCTGCTTCAACCTTCTCTTTAATAAAGTGCCTGTCTATCTCAACATGTTTAGTTCGATCATGGTAAACAGGGTTTCTCGTCATCTCAATGCTGGCTGTGTTGTCACACCAGACCTGCATGGGGCCTTCGTATGGAATTCCCAATTCTTTCAGTAGCCTGATAACCCAAAGTCCTTCACATGTTCCGTCATTCACTGCTCTTAGCTCTGCTTCTGCACTGCTCTTTGATACTACAGTTTGTTTCTTACTTCTCCATGTTACCAGATTTCCCCACACATATGTGCAGTATCCTGAAATTGACCTTCTAGTTTCCCTGTCTCTTGCATGGTCAGCATCTGTGTAGACTTCTAGGCTTCTGGCTGTGTTCTTCTTGAAGCAAATGCCTCTTCCTGGGTTGAGCTTCAGATAACTCAAGATTCTATATACAGCAGTCATGTGTTCTACCTGTGGTTGATGCATGAATTGACTTACTGTCCCAACTGCATAGCTGATATCTGGACGTGTGTGGGTTAGGTATATCAGCTTTCCCACAAGTCTTCTGTATCGTTCTGAGTCAACTGGGACACCATCCTTTTTTATCTCTAGATGACACCCTTCTTCCATTGGTGTTCCTTCAGGTTGTGCTCCCAACATTCCTGTCTCATGCAGGAGGTCTAAAGTGTACTTCCGTTGTGATACATTGATGCCCCGTTTTGTTCTTGCCACTTCCATACCCAGGAAGTATCTCATTTGGCCGAGATCCTTGACCTGGAATTCATGTGACAAGTCCCTTTTTAGTTGGGCAATAGAGTTCTCATCATTTCCTGTAATGACTATGTCATCAACATAGACTATCAGGATAGTAACTCGTCCACCCTCGTGCTTGGTAAACAGTGTATCATCTGCTTGCCCTTGGCTATACCCAAGTTTCTTTATTGCTTTGTTGAAACGGCCGAACCATGCCCGTGGGGATTGCTTTAGTCCATACAGTGACTTATTAAGCTTGCAGACTGACCCACTTGGTGCAGGGATTCCTTCTGGAACCTCCATATAGACCTCTTCCTCCAAGTCTCCATTTAGAAATGCATTCTTTATGTCTAATTGATGCAATGACCAGTCCAAGTTAGCTGCAATTGACAACAGTACTTGGATTGTGTTAAACTTGGCTACTGGAGCAAAGGTCTCTTGGTAATCGATTCCATAAGTCTGAGTATATCCTTTTGCAACTAGTCTAGCCTTATACTTGTTGATGCTGCCATCAGGATTGAACTTTGGGGTAAATATCCACTTACATCCTACAGGTTTCTTTCCTGAAGGGCAAGGTACAATTTCCCATGTTTTACTTTCCTCAAGTGCTTTTAACTCTTCTTCCGCCGCTTGTTTCCACTTTGGGTCAGCCATGGCTTGGTTGAAGGAGTTTGGAATGTTAATCTGTGCACTGTTTACAACAAAGCTCTGCATCTTGGCAGACAGGTTACCATATGAAACAAACCGTTGAATCGGATGTTGAGTACAGGACCTTACCCCTTTTCTAAGTGCAATAGGCCATCCAATCTCCTCAGGATCTATTCTCGGGTTGGAGTCATGGTTGTTCCTTTGAGTGGGATTGACATTTCTTCCTGTCTCCTGAGATTGTTGTCTGGTATCGCCCTCTGATCCACCTTCTTCACCCGTCCTAGTTGTGATTTGTGTTTCCAGTTCATTGGGGTTGGTATTGGGAGGTGTGGAAGGTGAGGCATTGGTGGTGTCAGGAGGTGAAGTAGGTAGGATATCAGGAACTGGTGGTGAGGTGTCCATGGGATGTAAGGTATTAGCGGATTCTTGTGAAGGTTCTTGTGAAATTAGCCATTCAATATCAGAGTACTCCCCCTGAATGGGTAATTTGGGATAATATGCATCCTCCTCATAGAATACGGTATCTTTGGAGACAAACAGTTTCTTTAAGGTAGGACAGTAGCATCTATAGCCTTTCTGAGTGGAGGAGTACCCGAGAAATATGCACTTTCGGGACCGTGCCTCAAATTTGCTGCCATCATGGGTATGGACAAAGACAACACAACCGAATATTTTCTGAGGTAATGGGTTTACGAGAGGGCAATTAGGGAACGTGGTAAGGAGTGTTTGGACAGGAGTGGCATAATTGAGGATTTTGGAGGGCATTCGGTTGATAAGGTAAGCTGCAGTCAAGACCGCATCTCCCCAGAAGGAAGTAGGTACATGGCGTTCCATGAGTAGCGTTCTGGTTACCTCCAATAAGTGACGGTTCTTACGTTCCGCTACCCCATTTTGCTGAGGTGTATAAGGACAGGATGTTTGATGATGAATACCTTGCTGATCAAGGAATTCTTTAAATGTGGTACTTAGGTACTCCCTTCCATTATCACTGCGGAGGACTTTGATGGGGGTTTGAAATTGGGTTTTTACGAAGTTATGGAACTTTTGGAACACTTGAGCTACTTCTGATTTGTCTTTCATCAAGTATACCCATGTGACTCTAGTGTGATCATCAATGAAAGTAACAAACCATTTTTCATTAGTCCGGGTTTTTGTTCGTGCTGGGCCCCAGATATCACTATGGACTATTTGGAATGGGGTGGTGGGTCGGTAGGACTGTTTTGGATAGGAGGAGCGTGTATGTTTAGCGAATTGACAGGTTTCACAATGAAAGGGAACAGAATTTTTATTAAATAAACTTGGAAACACACGTTTCATATAATCAAAACTAGGATGGCCAGAGCGACAATGCCATAAAAGTACATCTTTCTCTTGAGAACTTGAGCTTGCCAGTGCCTTACATGTATTTCCAGTGTCTTTATTCTGTAACGTTGATCTCTCCAGGTAGAAAAGTCCATCCCACTCTCTAGAAGTCCCAATCGTCTTCCCCGAGTTTAAATCCTGAAACATACAACAATCATCATCAAAGATTACTCGACATATACGACCTTTGGTTAATTTACTCACAGAGATTAGATTGCAAGTAAGGGCAGGCACAAAGAGGACATTGTAGATTCTCAGAGACTTAGATAGTATAACTGAGCCAATCCCTTCAACTTTGGTGTACACGCCATTGGCAACTTTGACACGAAGATTCTCAGGGCACAATTTGAGAGTGGTAAATAAGGTGCGATTGCCTGTCATGTGGTCTGTTGCCCCTGAATCCACAATCCATGTATTGTCACTAGTGCATACGGTATTAAGTGCTATAATGGAATTACCTGATTGAACCAGGTTGACAGTGGGTACAGAGTTAGACTTGTTTTGTTTGTCCAGTATCCTGCGAAGCATCTGTAATTCTTCGGGGCTTAAGGAATCAGCATCGGTAGTCTTCTGCTCAGTGGCAGTGTGATGGCTTTGTTTGTTGGTTGCTGGCTTACCATGCAGTTTCCAACACTCCTCTTTGACATGGCCCTTCTTCTTGCAGTAGTTGCACCACTTGTTGGGTCTACGTTCCTCTTGTGGTCCTTTTGTTGCAAGAGCTGAACTTTCATTTTGGTTTGGGTTGCTTCGATTTAACAGCTTTCTACTTTCTTCAAACTGTACATGATTGACGACATCAAACAAGTGAGGTAGGGGTTTCAGTCCCATGATTCTGCCTCTTATCTCCTCAAAACCGTCATTAAGCCCGAGGAGGAAGTCATAGATTCTTCCTTCTTCCACGATCTTCCGATACAATTGAGCATCTTCGACGTTTTTCCATGGGTGCACTTCAAAGAGGTCCTGTTGTTGCCAGAGTTTTAACAGGGCATTGTAATACTCAGTCACGGTCAAGTTGCCTTGTCGCAAATCTCGAAGTTGGCGTTTCAAATGAATTAATGCAGCGGTATTATCAAGGGATGAGTACGTCCGTCGAGCAGCGTCCCAGATTTCCTTCGCAGTATTCGCTAGGAGATAACCTTCACTAATTTCCACAGTCATAGAGTTACACAACCAAGTCATAACTTGGTTGTTTTCAGCAAACCACGTATCAAAAGTTGGGTCATTAGGGGCTGGTTGAGGTGCTGCCCCATTAATATACTTCTCCTTTCGCTTGCCACGGATATACCTTAGGACACTTTGGGACCACTGGAGATAATTTCTGCCATTGAACCGATGGTTAATGGCCATAATCTGAGTGTCTGAGTATTCTGGTGCTATCACAGTATTGTGGGTAGTAGAGGAGTTTGAGGAGGAAGATGAGTGTTGAGTGGTACCGGACATGAGTACGGTTGGAGTGGTCGTCATTTGGATGGAACTTCCAGGGATAGAACCAAAAAGAGGAGGAAAATCAGAGGGATTCATGATTCTGGAATTAGGTCGCCGGAAACCGTCGTCGGCGACGGCGCGTGGGTGTCACGCTCCGGGAGAGTGACGGCGCGTGGGTGTCACGCGCCAGTCAGATTGCCGCCGCTCCTCTGGGTTTTGCCGGTCGGCGCCGTCCGACCACCTCTGGGTGGGCGGTGTGAGTCAACTCGCCGGCGTGCTCCAGATCTGGGTACAGCACCTCACTGTTTCTCAGATCCGCCGGCGTTCTTTCCGACGGTGGACTGTCTCTCCGGCTCTGATACCATATTAGAGTGGAAAGACTATATTATTCATACTCTCTCATTCTTATATGATGGTTTTCGGTACATACATATAGGCTGAATGGAATCATACACATTAATGAGGATTAATGGGGAATAATGAAAATTACAATCATAATCTTTCCTAATCCAGGGAGCCTAAAATCAGGGATATGATTTAGCTGAAATTATGGGATTTCTAACAATTACATTTAAACATATATATAATCACATACATTGATGAGCACAAAGTTTAACATCAACTAATCCAAGTCACAAATTAATCCAAACTAAGTATTTAACCAAGTAACAAAGGTCTAGCCACATAAATACAACCTCTAAAACTGGAAATCATGGTTAAAAAGTTGAACAAATGGATTAAAACATAAAACTCCCTCTTGAATCTTGGAAACTCATGCTATGTTCACCATCCTCAAGAGTTGAAGCTTCTAGCCACAAACTACTATTTGCACAGCCCCACCGAACACATTCAAAGCCTCAGCCATGGCAAAATAATGGAAGGATGAAGTGATTAATAGATGATTAATGGCATGGAAGAAGAAGAACAATGATGAGGTGTCGATAAAAGAAGAGAAAGGAATAGAGGAAAATCATGACTGGGTGGAGTGGATTAAAGGTCGCCGTTGTGGAAAACAAAGGTGAGGATATTGATGGTGGATGGTGAGCTTGAAGGAGGCGATGGTTCAAGTCAGAAAGTTGGAGACCGAGAGTTTGATGGGGTCTCCTCTAGGTCAAAATACAACAACAAAACCTTTATCCCACTAGGTGGGGTCGGCTACATGGATCGCACGACGCACAACAAAGCCTCTAGGTCAAAATAATCGCCGGAAATCACAAAGGAAGGACAAGGTGGAGACCGGTGTGGTGGAAGAAGGTGATGGTGATGAAGGACTGGTGGTTCGCGCCCGAGCTCTGCTTCCCTGACTCATCTCTGCTTCTCTGTCGTGTCTCAACTCTGAAACTCTCCTCACATTGCCGGTGATGATGGACGTGAGAGTGGAGGTCATTGGTGATGGAGATGGACAGAGGCGGATGGAGCTAGAGAGAGTAAAGGTTGAAGATTTGGTCTTTGAACTTGCTGTGGCGCTCCCCTCTGAATCTGTGGCGTCGAGCTGAAGGAGGAGGTCTGATTCAGACCTTTGTTTTGACCAGGGATTAACTGTAAAAGTTTAAAAGTTTGTTTAGGGACTAAACTGAAAAATTTAAAATGTATATGGGGCTAAAATGTAATTTTTAAAAACTCTGCCCTTTACTGTAATTTTCCCCATTCCCGAAAAATATTAATTCTGACCTCAATTGACATTTTTCAAATTCTCCTATTTTTTTCCCTAAAACACCTACAATACAAGATTAAGCAAAAATTAGCATCATAAGTTCAAGAAATCATTTGCATGAATAATTAACAAATTATGACCATTTTACTTCTAATTAGACTTGGTTCAATATAAATGTCCCTAACTCAAATTAGTGGTTGATTATACAATAATGGCCTAAGAAATATATTAAATTCCCCAAATTAGTCATGAAAAAGCATATCAAAATATGGTTTAATCAAGCTGCTGGAGGGTTGCCTGATTATATGGTTGGTTGAGATCCATTAAAATGCACCACATACTGCTCAGAGCTTTGGTGCAGAGAATCTGCTTCCGTTCTCCAGATGACACATAGAAATCAACTATGTATTAAGCATCTTGTAAATATATGTAATACAAAGGTCTATCAAGTTAATCTGCTTCCATTCTCCAGATGACACACAGAAATCAAATATGTATTAAGCATCTTGTAAATATATGTAATACAAAGGTCTATCTAAGTTTTGGTTAAGTTATTTACCAATTGATCGTTTGAGCGTAATAATTCAACTAGGCAAAATTTTCTTATTTTCTTAATGAAATGCCTCAATCTTAATATTCTTGGCTTTTCTATGGGAAGTGAAGTTGGAGGTTATGGTTAGGGTAGCTTTGATTATCACGAATGAGCTTCATCGAGTTTGGGAATTTGTAACAAAGTTATTTAGCTCTAGTCCGGTAGAGTAGTAAATATAAAGAAGGATTGAAACGGATGACTATTTCTTTGTGGTCATGTTATGAATTTTTCCCATATACCTCTTGAATGTTATTAATGTGTTAACTCACATTTAGATGTAGTATAAGTTTGATTATATGTACATGTAAACATACATAAAACCTATATATAAAAGTTACTAAATGTTATTTGAGCCTATTTTTGTGTGTGATAGATGATTAATTCGGTACGCAAATTGGGTACTTAGTAGGGCCAAGAGGGGGGATACAATGTGGGCATTGGTCAATAAGGTCTTAAGAGATTTAAAATGCTAAACTTTGTCTCACAATAAAAATACAAGAAATAAATTGTTACAGTTTTTATGTTATGTAATTGCCATCAATCTGATGCTTGCTGCTCTGATGCAGGAGATGAAACGTCTGGCACAAGCACAGAGTGCATTACCTAATGGAGATGTGAGAATTAAAACAGAGCATTAAAGTAATCTCAACTTTGTTATATCATCAGGGAATCCTTTGGTTGTGTGTAAATGGTCCAGCTTTAGCCTGTAAAGTAGTCCATATAGTGAAGTTATACACGATCTCACTATCTTTGAATCACAAGCTCTATATTGTCACCTCCTATGGTTTTTATTTGTTGGCACCCATTATTTGGATTATATGTCTTTGTATTAGCTAGATGGCGGCTTTAGATAGGAAACAATGTTTCCAAAGTCTAGAAATTACTTTATTTGCAAAATGAAATGAAATGGAAAAATAAAATAGAATTAAAGTTGATTTTATGGATGAGGAATGGTTGTTGTACAATTTTGCACCTTGCTTTCTCAGGTTCCATGTTGTTATGTACTGCCCCGGATTTAATTTTCGGATACACAAACATAACAGTAATGGATAGATATATTGCCCATTATCTGGTAATTCATAACCTGTTATGCATGTGTAGATATTTTTGTGCAAGGATAGGGGTGCAAATGCGAGAGTCCAATTTGTCAATTGTACACACATCAACACTTGCGCATTTATGTACATATAAAATATTATGTCGGAGTAATTTTTGATAAAAATTAAATTTTACTAATTCTCTTTTTGTCTTTATTTTCCTCTTGCTTCTTGATGTTCACCTCAGATCCTCACAATATTTCTAAATCTTCATTTTTTAAAAATAGGATTCCCTCTATTTTTTCTTTTATCATTTTCCTGTAAAATAGAAAAAGATATGAGTAAGTTTTTAGAAAAGAAGACTTACTTTTTGTCTTGATTGTTAAATTTAAGGAGAAAAGTATATAAGAAATAAATGTTAATGCATAAAACCTTGCGCATCCCCTCACTGATTTTTAGAAGCTTTATGATTTTTTGAAGCTTAAAACAGTACTTTTTTTTTTTTTGAACTTTTTATATTTTGACAATAAACTCATGCTGGAAAATTTAATGGTTCATGTCATTTCAATCTTTTTTTCCCATTTGAGCGATAGCCCATATGATCATAATAAATGACAATTGGCATTTATGACATGGAATCTTTAAGTAATTTAATGAATTATTTTATGGAACGAATAAATAATGAAAGATTGAAATATAAAATTTTAAAACTAAACCGAAATCATTGCCCCCAAAGCAAAGCATGCCCCCAAAAAGCTTCCTAGTTCTTTCCTTATCTGCGCATGAAGAAGAAATTAACGTGAATATAGAAGTTACAAGCCTAAAAGGAAACTTAAAAATTGGGGTTGCAATGAGTTACTTCCTCCTATCCATAATATAAAATATAATTGACTTTTTTTTAAGAGATTAAAAAAATTAAATAAATTAATTTAAAATATGTATATTTAATTTTTTTTAAAACTAATTTGTCTGACTTATAAAATAATTTATAGTCAAATGGTACACAACATATGCTATGACTAAATAATTTATTTTATTTCCTAATCATTTCAAAAAAATCCAATTATTTAGTTTTTTTAATTTTTCCAATAAAAGAAAAACCAATTATATCTTTTATCAAAGACAGGTGGAGGAACTTAAAAACGGAGCTAACAAGAATCTAACTTTTTTCAAAACCCTGAACGGTCTATACTGGAATTTGTAGCTCCCCACTTTCTTTTGGTGTTTCCCCGTGTGTACATAATGAGATTTCCCATAATTCATTTTGTGATTTTATTCTTTGAATGATGCTCAACGACCGTAAGACTTTGGTTCGTTTTGAAATTCTATATTTCAATCTATGATGACTTCTTCTTTTCATAAAATAATTAAAGATAATTAATTTGCAGGTCTTTATAGTTTCAATCAATTTATAACTGGGCCCTTATGGTGTTTTTATTAGGTCCTTATACTTTCTATTGTTTTTAATTAAGTCCCTACAATTTAAAAAAAAAAATTATATCATGTCCTTATAGTTTTATATGAATTTTAATCGGGTTCCTGTAATTTTTAATTTATCAATTTAATTTAGAAAGAATATCATTTAGGTCATAATCAAGTGAAATAATATATTGACAAGTTCCTAACTTGTTAATGGTGGCTCTTTCACTTATCAATGAAGACTTTTCTGATATCATTTTTGGGACATTCATGATATTTCCCCTTTAATTTAAAGTTAGATAAAAAAATAAAAAATAAAATAAAAATATTAATAATTAATTTAATTTAATAATTACATAATTTTAAAATAATTAATATAATAAATTCACACACACACACACATCTATCTATAGAATAATTCATTATAATTATATTTTTTATAAAAATATATTACTATGATTCCAAATTTATAATTATAAAAATAAATAAACAATATAACTATAAAATAAATAATATAAATATATGTTTGGTTAAAAAATTTAAAGATGATTAAAAAATATTATAATAAGTTACTATTGAGTATTATTATTTATAAAATAATATTTAAAAAATATTTTAATTAATAATACTATATTTTATATTTACAGAAGAATATTATCAGAGTTTATAGATTAAAGAATAAAAAGTTATAGGGACCTGATTAAAAAAATAAATGAAACAACGAGGACTTTATAAAAAGAAAAAAAAACTATAAGGACTTGACTAAAAATAAATAAAATTATAAGAATATGATAAAAAGAAAAAGCAATTATAAAGATCTAATTAAAAATTAATTGAAACTATAAGGACATGTATATTAATCATCCCAAATAATTAAAATACTTAAAAGATTCCATGTCATCAACACCAACTATCATTTATTTGGATGATATGACATTAATCAATTTTAAAAATTGAGAAGGCTTGAACCACCGTTAAATGTAATGACAATTTTAATGGCATGGAAGTTGATTGTGAACATATATATGACAGTTCAAGGTCTTTCTGTTTTCACATTTTTAAAGACAAGGGAGATGATGTGCGACACATCCATAATTCAGGGGGATTTTATATATTTTAGTCTAAAATAAATTAAATATTTATAAATTTAATCTATGTCCAATATCGCTTATGTGACACCTTATCTCTAATAGCCTAAGATGAGTACAAATGAGTAGTGAAATCATTTGTGGGACCGAGATTCGAACTCGAATTGCCCAATCTTCTAAAAACGTTCACAAATCTCCAATCTCAACTCAGGAGATGAACCTAATGTTGAGAAAACTTTTCAGAGGGGAAAAAAAACTTTTCAAATACTTTCACTACCTCACTAAGACTCATTTACTCTTAATATCATTATATCAGAGTTTATGAGCATTTTTTTCTTTAATTTAGCCAGATCTATTCTCTATTCAACTTAATACAATTACATACATAAAATGTATAGCCACATATGACTATCATACGCTTAAATCAAATACAAAACCCACCTTGTACTTCAATCTTCTATCCTCTTCCGCAATTCCTCATTGTATATCTCCGTGCACTTTTCACCTGTCTAAATGGTTGGTTGGGAAGGGTGTGATTCAAAGGAACCTTAGTAGTAAACAATATCACTATGCATGTAAGATATATAGTTAATGCATGACATGCTTGTCATTCATAAAATTATGCCAATAATGACATCTACATGCTCAATGATGCAATATACTCATGGCCATTGTATAAACATAACAACATTTCAATCAATCAAGCATATTCCACACAATTAGACAAATCAGTCACATAAACACAATGTACAAACATACATATCATATACATGCAGGAAAGGTAAGTTCACTACCTGTTGGACTTTGTGTCCTTCTCTTGTATCTTGATCTTCCAACCATTACTTCTTATTTGTCACTTCATAGCCCTAGATAAATGATTACATCATTAGAGCCATGAAAACTGAATGCCTAATGGGTCACATTAGCCACAAAGGCTTACTTTCACCCTTGGAGTTTATACCAATTACATTTGTGTCATTAAGTCTTAAATTCACATAAGACATAAAGCTGACATATTTTTCACCAAATTTTGAAAAATCATAATTAATTATATAGAACTATAATTGAGGTGTTTCAAAGGCCTATATGACCCTTGTTAAGTCTAGTTTATAGAAAAAATAATTACTCTTACAGTATCTATGCCTACAAGTTCAAATTTCATGATTACACTCCACTGCCCTAAAACAGCTTTCAGATTCAATGTCCAAATGTCAAAAATCATGAATAATTCTACAAAACTCCAATTGGACTGATTCCAAAGCCTAAATGGCGCTATTTAAATATAAATTTAAGGAAAAATATTTAGGGTTTTCGAATTTGGATAAATAATTCCTAGAAATTCTTCCTAGACCATTGTTCTAGATTGCTTTCCAGATTACAAGGCTTAAATTCAAAAATCCACCATTAATTCTAGGAAACTCAAAATTGAGTGGTTCTAAATTATATGTAAATATATTTCATTATAGTTTTACATAAAAATTAAAAATTTCACCTATCACAGCTACAACATTTCCAAAATTTCTCCAAACTCAACATGTCCAGATTACATTTCAGAAACAAGGTACAAGTTCACAAATTCATTTCTAAATCCAAAAAAAATCCAATTGACATGGTTCCAAGTCATAATTGACCCTTATTAAGTATAATTTCAAGAAAAAAATATATCCATTAACTATACACACACACATTAATACAGTATTTGAACTTTTTACACATTATTCCAGAAATTCCATTTTTTCATGGCCTGACTTAAAAAACGCAGAACTTCCAGCACAAAAGTCCAATTGACCATTATGACCTATCAAATTAAAGAATTTTGTGTCTACTTTTTAAATGGAAAATTTCAGAATTTTCAGACAAGTTTCACCCCTTGAATTATTATGCATAGATTACCCCTTGAATTTCAGAATTTTGGCTCCAGACAGACAGATTAACACTATAAACACATATGCTTAATAAATTCCCAAATTCATATACAAGCATCCAAAAATCATGAATACTTGTATGCCTACATAATTTTTCCCACTAAAGCCAATGAAAGCATTAAAATTGCATAATTCCTTCATCTTCATCATGTCATAGAACAAGCATACAATTAAGATTCTCAGAAAAGGTTTATTGTTTCTTCGTTTTCTCTAACTTAATCACTTCCTTACTACTTCTAATCAAATGATTAGCTATTTAAACACTCAACTCACATGATTAGAAGCAATTTGAGCATTAGGACCCCTTAAGGTTTCATCGTCTAATCTTCACAAAATAACAAATTCCAAGCCAAAAACAATAAGAACAACAAAAACAAAGGTGCAAGAGCAAGTTCTTGAAGTTTACTTTTGATTCTTGTGGTTTCTCTCTCTAAAACATTTTCTGTCTCTATCTCCTCTCTTGGAATTTCAGCCTTGAATCCAAAAAATTAATAGAGGAGGAGAGATTAGAGAAGGTTAGGGAGTGATTATGAAGCTTAAACTTCAAGATTACAAGCATCCTTACCTTTGATCTTTGAAACCCTAGCCTCTTGTGTGTGTTTCTTGTTCTCACCTTCAGTTTCCTTTCCTTTTCTAATTTCTGATCAGTTTAGCACGGGATTGAGGAATGAGAAGATGAAGAAATGAAACTTAATGTATTGGTCAAGTTCACTTTACACATGGCTAATTATCATTGGTCTAATAATTGATTTTCGCACATTGTATTAAACTTGACAGAATTTTTATTAAATTTTGAAAATTCATATCTAATTGTACACATGTCCAATTGAGGTAGTTCTAAAGGCTATGTGACCCTCATTGACTCTAGTTTTAAGAAACAATATAACTTTTGGCCAATTGGAAGCTTACTCTTCCCAGAGATTTAATTTTTGGACACTGCCCCAGAAAATAATTAATTTCACTGGGCTAACTTCAAAAATTCATTTCTCTTTATGTACAACTCCAAATAACTTATATGACTTATGAAATTAAAGCTTGATAAGTCTACTTTCATTCTGAAAAGTTTCATAATTTTCCAAAATCATTTACTTATTGAAAAATGTTACACAATCACCACTGTCACATCGGGAATTTCACCAATGGCAAAATTACTTTGTGTTCCACTTTACTATATTATGTGTGACTTCTAATCACTTTATTTTGTTATTCTCTGAGCTCTTTAATACCCCCAAGGATATAAAGAAATTTTTAGGGAATTTAAACATGCCTTATAGGGACATTTGCTAAACGGAGGCTTAACAGTCCACTTGATTCAGGCTTAATCTCAGACATTTTGTTCCAAAATTCGAGATATTACAGCTTATCAACCAGATCAATCCACGTGTGCTTTGCATTCTGAGAAGTTAATCGTGCTATTCATGATCATTTAATATTATATATATATATATATATATATATATATATATATATATATATCCAATATCCAGGTAATCTTCTTTTAATTCTATGTACCAATTAATGTCGTAATTTATTAGGAGATTTTCTTCCCAAAAATAAGTCTTCCATCTTGCCTATATATAAAGCACTGGCTGGGAACATTTTCTCATCAGAAAAAAAACATGGGGAAGTCTTCTGTTAAATTGATGTTCTTATTGGCTCTTTTGATAATTGCGTCAGGTAAGATTCTAGCTTTCTTTTGCATTTCGATGTTTCGCTATGATGTGTGTTCAATGCGAATTTCTCATGCATTTGCGAATCTATGTTCAATACTTCAAACTAACTGCCAAAAATATATTTTATTTCATTGAAAATATTTTAAAAAAGAAATTAATTTAATTCTTATTTTTACCCTATTGTGAAGCGATTTCAACATAGGAACTCTACTTTTTTTAAATTTTTTTTTATAAATACATGTATCCTCTTAATAGAGACAATCTTATTGTCAGTTATATGTGATCTATTTTTGTCACAGTACACTATACTATTAGGTCTCCAAGAAGGAATCAAAATGTCCCAAATAACAAATTAATAATATGATTTGCTTTTTATTTTCTGCACTAAAACTTATTGTTGCATGTTGCTAACTAGTGAAAGTGAAACAAAGGGGACTGTGGTAAACTTATTGTGTTGTATTGTATACAGATGTTTGTGCTGAAAGTGAAACAAAGGGGACTGTGGTAAAGTGCGTTGGATGTCCATGCCCTTGCGACGACAGACGTGGATGTACTTGTCCAGTGGTGAAGCCTTTGGAAATGCAGGCCAACGACCAATTTCCTGCAACTAATGATAATAATGGCTAGAAACATATATGATATATTCATTATGAGTTCTGGAAAAACAAAAATATTCATTATCAGACAATCAATTATATATGTCTCTATGAGAATATTATGTAGTAACATGCTCAATAAATAATAAATATTTCCCCATTATCATATGTGTGATAACACTGTTAATTTACGTGTGCCTTTTCTTTTTTTATATAAAAAATATAATTACGCATTATGAAGTAAAGCTGTGTGTTACAAAGGCCGTCAACATATATTTTACATCATGTAGTAAAGATAAAATATGTCAGGGAATCTGCCTATTTAGTACAATGATTATGACATGTGACTGCTTAATCAGTTTACAAAATAAAGGAGTTTAAACAGGGTCTTCAACGTAATGCTGATGTAGGTAGGACAAAAAATAAGGCTCTCCGTAAAGCTAGCAGTTGTAAATGTAGTGGGCCTAATTTAAGATATGGAGTTTGAAAGTAGTCATGGAGCAGTTGAGTTTGAAAGTGAATCGGAGTATGAATGCATCGTATACTAGAGGATAATCTGCTAATGTGAAAGGTAATCTGTCAATAGTCAAAGTGCAGCAGATATATAGTGATTGGCCAGGTAAAAATGAAATAGCAGTGGCGCGCTTGCAATTTCTGTCATTCTCTGGAGATTGACGTGTGCTTTTGAAATGCAAACCATATTGTGTATCACTCGGGAATATGTATAATTGATTCAGTATATAAATATAATTATATAATAGATATTAATATCAATTTATTGACATTGACGTTGAGAGACTCAATTTTCAGTTGATGAAAAAAAAAAAGATAAATATTTCAGGAGCCTCCAGAAGTACTGAAGCTCGATATAATAACCTATATTATTTAGATTTGATTTAAATAACAAAAACATAACTTGCTTTTTTTCAACTTATAAAACATGAACAAAACAAACTAATTAAAGACTTAATAAAATTGATGCACAGCATGAGAATACTGTTTTACAGGCTTATCACCGACTATAACTAACATTTATTGTGATTATTAATTAATTATTTTTTAAAAATTTGATTAAAGGTTAAAGTATTTAGGAAATCATAGAAACGTGATGAAGATAACAAGTAGGACTAATATGGTATATGCCCCTTTGCACCCGATATTTTTATGGTGCTAACACCACATTTTAGAAAAAAGATTATGAGTATTTTTACACATTTTCTAAAAATATGTATTAAGAAAGTATCGAAGATATTTTGAAAATTGATGGAGATACCATTTTCGCTCCATTTTAAAATTTTTTTGTCTTTTTGGACCCAAGGTTTGATTATGGTGCCAATGGCATTTTTTAAAAACGATAATGGATATTTTTGTACCTTTACCTATTTTTAAATATACTACCATTGTAACATCCCAAATTGCTGCTTTTTTTTTTTGGGGTAAGTAAACATCCCAAATTTTAAATATTGATTAAGTAAGTTAAGTTGCTCTAAAATGTTAAAATTATGCCGAGCTTAGGGGTAAAACGTATAATTATGGAAAAATACATAAAAAGTAGAGAAATATTCCAAAAAAAAAGTAGGAAAGAGATTCTCAAGGCATATTTGAGGTTTGGGGATATTATTTAAAGTTTATATACCTCAAATGTTTTCAGTTGAAATTTCTATGAAAATAAAGAAGAAAATAAATGTTAAAATTACTTAGAGGCCTAGGAAGATCGAGGAAACATCATGAAATATTATTTTAGGGGTTTAGAAAAATTATGAAGAGGATTAATTACCTCAAAGTGGCCAAAATAATTCTAAAACTAATTTGTGGGAACTAAGGCCTATTTTCCTGGGAAATAAAAAAAAAGTTAGAGGTTATCTTTTGGCCTATACATTTTGGGGAATGTATTTTACATTGTAAAAAATCTAATTAAGGTTAAAAAAATTCCTTACTTTGCAAGACATGAATGACAACACTGCATTTTTGCTTCGCTGCAGCAACTGGGAATTTGCAGGTTGTTACGAAGTGGAATGGAAAAATGGAATTTACTTCACTGAAAGAATAGGGATGCAAATGCAAGAGTCCAATTTATGATATGTACACACATTGATTGACACGTGCACGTGTATGTCCATATAAAAATATTGGCAGGGTATTAACTAACCTAACATACCTGAGTAATTTTTTTATAAGCATTAAATTTTACCAATTCTCTTTTTTCTTCTTTATTTTCTGCTTGCTTCCTGATCTTCATCACATATCCCCGCAACAATTGCTTAATTTCCTTCTTTTTTAATTTTTTTTCATTTATTTTTTTTCTTTGTATCATTTTCCTATAAAATAGAAAAAGATATGAGTATGTCTTTATAAACAAGTTTACTTTTTCATCTTGATTGGTAAGGCGAAAAGTTTATAAAAATAATTGTTCAAATACATAAAGCCTCCCAGAACTATAAGTGTGTTGTGTATCACCTCACTGATTTTTAGAAGCTTAAAACTGAGACCTTGAACTTTTATATTTTGACAATAAACACATGAGGTTAAATTTTATGGCTTAAGTCATTTCAAACCATTTTTTCCCCCTAATTTAGCAATAGGCCATATGACTATAATAAATGACGGTTGACATTGATGAGATGGAAAGTTTAAGTAATTTAATTAATTATTTTAATAAACGAATAAATAATGAAAGATTGAAATATAAAATTTCAAAACTAAACTGAAATCATTGCCTCCAAATCAGGCTTCATGTAGCAAAGCATGCTCCCAAAGAGCTTCCTTCCTTGTCTGCACATAATGAAGAAATTAACCTGAATATAGAAGTTACAAGCCTAAAAGGAAACTAAAAATGAAAAAAAAAATTCCCTTAAAAAGAACTTTAAAAATGTCAAAAGACAAATAGATGTTTTGAATATGTATAATCCCAAAGAGATGTTAGGGTTTGATTTGTCCTTTTGAAAATTAAAACGAAATAATAGAATTGGCCCTCTGGTCTAAAATGAAAAGAATCAATTGCGAAAGAGAATGGTCGCGCGTAGAGAGCAAAAGCGGAAGGAAAAGCAGAGCTGGAGCTGTCCAAAGGAAGTAAGGTATATATGTCATTTTTCACTCTAAAATATTCTTCTCCTCGACAAGTTAATCCGAAGCATGACTTTTTTCATCTTTGTTTGGGTGGCATCGTTTTTATGTAGCTGGTTATTTTGCTTGGAGGGAGGTGAATGTTGATGATGGATGAAGGTGGCAAGAGGTTGCGATTGGATATGACATGATTTTGAGGTTTGAGGGTGAAGAAAAACAAAAGGGTGGATTTTGTAGGAAATCGTTTATGTGAAGTTGAGAAACCTTAATGCGAATATGTGAAACAGTGAAGTAGGCTTTTAGTTTTGTTTTTGAGAATTGATGAAATATAAAAGTTGGTGAACTAATATTTTGTTGATTTATTTCTTACAAGGCACTTAACAAAATGGATGGAAATATTGGGTCAAGTTGTGCAAAGGAGTTGTTGTTATTTTCATGTAGGGGGAAAATTTGTAACTAATAATGAAGGTGAAGTTAAATATATTGGAGGTAGTATGAAGGTAAAAATGATAAAAAATGAGATAAGACTCGAAGATTTAAGGGAAATCATATCAAGATGGATAGATCATGATGGAAGTAGCTGTGACATTAAATATACAATTAATTTTGATGAGAGGACATTAATTGATCATGATAGTCAAGGTGAAATTGAAAATCTATTTAGGTAGAATGAAATTAGTGCACATGTGTTTGTATCCTATAAAGAGAATCTAAATGAACATCTACTAATGAATGATACAGTTGTGTAAGTTGATAAAAAAAATTTGATGTTAGAAGTTGGTATTTTCTATTGAAATGTTGGTAATCATTTATCAAATGTTGTAATTATTTATGCAGGATTGAGATATTCTTCAGAAGCAGAGGTATCTCCCATGAGTCGTGGCAATGATCTTGAGTGAAATTGGTGGTGGGTGTCTAACTTTTGAGTGTGGGGTTGGACCATGTGGAAGTCAAAGTAGGGATGTAGAGAGTGAACCCGTGTTCTGGAACTTGGATCGGATCGGCCGGTAAACCAAGGCGGTCCAGTCCAATTTTTTTTTTTATTTTTTTAAAATCAATTTTTAAAATTTTTCTTTAGAATTTCATATTAATAAGTCTAAAATATTCAATTTATCACTGGTTTGGCCTCGGCTTAACTCCGATCTGATCCACTGACCCTTAACTCAGTACCCCGTCTGGTTCAATAATAACCGGTTCGAGTTTCAGAACCTTAGAGTGAACATACATATGTTAGTGAGATGAGCTATCTGAAATGGTCCGGATTGATTTCCAGAATAGGTCATCATTTTCCACATGCGAATGCATTCAAAGTAGCTATATAAGGAACAAAGGTATCTCGTTCTTGCTGAATTTCCCGCAAGTGTTATCTAAAAATCAATAATTGCTAAACCAAGTAATAAGCTATTGCTCAATTTTGTCAGGAACAAAGGTAGCATGTTCTTGAGGTTTGATTATACATCTTCAATCAATAAAAGGTAAAAGTTAGTAAACTGATTCAATGACCAATCCAAGGTAAATTGCTTACAAACTATAGAAGAGTTACCTAGGTTGTTTTAGTATTTTTAACAAGGGAAAATTCTTGAAAATGCATTCAAAAATGGGAAAAGACAAATCAATACAATGAATTTGTCAAATCTTAAATCAGTCAAGTGTCAGTACAGACGAGGAATATGAGATTTTAAAATTTCGGCAAAAAGACAGTTTTACCGTTCAGCTCTCCCTCTCTCATAGCTCGGAATAACAATACCGAATTCTTGATTAACAACACCGTCTTCTCTATTAACAACCTTAGGGATACATTTGAAATTCACAAGTTTTAGGGACCAATAACAATACTGGTCTTTATATTAACAACACCATATTTCATATTACAGTATTGTTAATCAAGAGCCCGATATTGTTAATTAAGACTTAGTGTTGTTATTCTGAGCTGAGAAGGAGGGAGAGCTGAAGGGCAAAATTGTCTTTTCGCATAAATTTCAAAATCCCAGATTCTTTGTCCATACTAACACCTGATTGATTTGAAATTTTTGAAATTTGACCAATTCGCTGTACTAATTTGTCTTTTCTCATTTTTGGTTGCATTTTTTTTGGAATTTTCCCTTTTAACAATCATTGTATGTAATATGGATAAGAAACTCAAACTAAAAGATATAAATATGAAAATAAGGGCTTATTAATAAGAAATCTCAACCCTATCAACTTTTGTTAAGGAGGTGCATGATCCACAAGTGTTGACAGGAGAAGGGATCGCCGATATTCTGTGTTGAGATGGGAGATGTAAGGACTTTCTCATTTGACCAATTTTCTTTCCCTTCGTTGGAGAAACTGTCGTGGAGAGAGGACTTTGTTTAAAGGATGAGAAAAAAATATATAAAGATATTACGTCATTTCTTTTTTATTTTAAAAAGGATAAATCAGGCTCTCACATCTTATATGAATATTGAAATTGGAAGCATCTCTATGCCTTTTTCTATTTTTAAAATTCTTTATCCAGGATTTTTCCTTAAAAATATTAAAAAGATAACAATTTAATTCTTATTCTTGCCATATTGTCACTACTATAGATTTGAACTTTTATAATGCCTAATATATGACGGTTACATCTAATAAATGTCATGTATATTGAGGCGGGGGTCACACAAGGATACATAATGCTCAAATGTAATAGTTGATTATGCACACCATCATGTATTTAAAGGAAGAATTCGCGAAAACACAAACACAACAGTTGAAGTTAATAACCGTCATTTATTTAGCAACAAAAATGATGGTTCTTTATAAACAACCACCATGTAACACTTATAAATGATTGAACTTTCAACATCTTATATCAACAAAGACAAAACAAATGGTTTTAAAAAGCAACCATTATCTAACTCATCAAAGTAATAACTCATCATAACTCTTCATAATCCCATTAGACCTTCATAAGTCATAACTCATTACAACCTTTAGCAATTTATTAGATCTCTATTTAAACTAACTATTCCTTGTGATTCTTACTGTAATACCTTTCAAAGCCTCAGATGAGTGCAAATGAGTAGTGAAATCATTGGTGGGACCAAAATTCGAACCGGGATTACCTAACTCTTAAAAATGTTCACAAATCCCCAATCTCAACTCAGGACTTGAACCTAGGGTTGAGAGGGCTTTTCAACAGGTAAAAAAGCATTTCAATTATTTTCATAAGTTTCACTACGTCATGTTTCATCGGCTCTTAATCTCATTACATCAGAGTATGCGAGCGATTCTACCTTTAATTTAATGAGAGCGGTTCTCTTAGAGTTGTTCTCTACTAAACTTCATTGATACATCCACACACATGCATATCCATACACATATACACAAAGCCAACTTATCGAATCATTTACACCAAACATAAGGTAGTGTCTTACCCTACGTTCTTCACTTCAACTTCATATTTCCTCCATGCATCCTCCTGCATCTTTACCTGTCTAAATGGTTGGTTGGGAGGAGTAAGATTCAAGAGAATCTCAGTAGCGAACATTACCACTATGCATGCCAGATATATATGAATACATGACATGCTTGCCTGCACTATTTCATACCAACATAATGACATGCTACATTCTTGATGTTATGACATACATATGGCCATTGCACAAATATAACAGAGCTTCAACCAATTATACATGTTCCACACAAATAGGCAAAGCAGTCACATAATCAATGCAAGACATACATATCACAGACATGCAGAAAATGTAAGTTCACTACCTTTCGGACTTTATGTTCTTCTCTTCTTGTCCCTTGATCCGCCAACCATTGCTTCTTCTTTGTCACTTCATGGCCCTAGGTAAGGGATAACATCATTAGAGCCATGAAAAGTGAATACCTAATGGCCCACATTAGCCCTATAGGCTTATTTTCACCTTTGGAGTTCATTCCAATTATATTTGTGCCATTAAGTCTTAAATTCACATAAGACATAAAGCTGATAGATTTTTCACCATAATTTGAAAAATCATAATTAATTCTATAGAACTACAATTAAGGTGGTTCAAAATTATATAAAAAGCTAATTCAGTATAGTTTCACATAAAAATACTCAATTTTGAAAGCCACAAACATAGCATTCCCAGAATTTTTTCAAACACCTACTCTTTCAGATGTTCTTCCAGCAGCAGGGCATAATTTTGAAAAATCAAATCTTTTAGCACACTTGTCCAAAAATTACAAAATATCTATCAATTTAAATATCTATATCTATACTTTAAATCTGGAAAGTTTTAGAATTTTTGGATAAGATTTTCCCTATGAAAAATTTCTCACAACCTCACTGTTTCAGATTCTTTCTAGAAAACATGGCATATCTTCAACAATTCATATCTCCTACTATACTTATCCAAAAATTACAAACTACCTACCAAATTAAAGCTACACATGTATACTTCACATATGAAAATTTTCAAAACTTTTGGACAAGGTTTATCATATGAAACAACTCGTACAATGACACTGTACAGACAGGGCAGAATCAACAACATGCATATACAAACTTCCTAAATTTCCAAATTTATATACAAGCATCCAAAAATCATAAACACTTGTATACCTACACAATTTTTCCTCCTAAAGCCAATGGAAGTATCAAAATTATCAAATTTCCACTTCTTCCTCATGAAAAATCTAGAACAGAAACAGAAATTTAGAGTTCCCGGAAAGAGTTTGTCGGTTTCTCGTTTTCTTTGGCTTAATCACTTCCTTTCTACTTCTAATCAAATGATTAGCTATTAAAACACTCATTAGACATTATTTAGCCATTGAAAACACCATTTTAAACCATCCATAAATAGTACCCAACTTCCTCTATACTCATCCAAACAACAAACCAATCGGTTAAAAAGGAAGCTTACGCTTACCTCTACATGTTTCCATAGACGGTTCGAAATTCTGGAAACACTCCGGCTGGTGAGATGGTGCCAACCACCTCCAAAATAAAATCCAAAACCATAGGAATGAAGCTCGCAATGAGTAGAAGAAGTTTCCTGAAGAGTACTTTGAGAGAGGACGCCGATTCGGTAGTGTTTCGGCGAGTAAAAGTTTCTCTCTCTTCTCTCTCCATTTTCTCTGCAGCTTCTCTCTCTCTCTTCTCTGCATTTTCAATGTGAAAATGAGCTGAGGAAGATGATAATTGATGATTAAAGGAGGTGCTAAATTACCTTGCCACGTGTCAGCTTCTGATTGGCCCAAATAATTGATTTTCGCACATAATATCCAATATGGCAGAATTTTTATTAAACTTTGAAAATTCATATCTAATTGTACAAATGTCTAATTGGGGTGGTTCAAAAGGTATGTGACCCTCATCGAGTCTAGTTTTAAGAAAAAATATAAACTTTGGCCAATTGGAAGTTCACTCTTCCCAAAATTTTAATCTTTGGATGCTGCCCTAGAAAATAGTTAATTTCGCTGGGCTAACTTCAAAAATCCATTTATCTTTGTGTACAGATCCAAATGACTTATATGACCTATCAAATTAAAGCTTGATAAGTCTACTTTAATTTTGGAAAGTTTAATAACTTTTTACCATCATTTACCCATCGAAAAAGGTCACATAATCATCACTGTCATATCGGAAATTTCATCAGTAGCAACACTACTTTGTGTTCCATTTTATTATATTGTGTGTGATTTCCAATCACTTCATTTTGTTATTCCCCGAGCTCTTTAACTCACCAATATAATTCTTTTTAATATCCAAGGATATAAAGGAATTTGAAGAATTTAAACATGCCTCATAAAGACATTTGTTAAACCGGGGCTTAGCAGTCCACTTGATTCAGGCTTAATCTCAAACTTTTTGTCCTAAAATTTGGGATATTACACTTACTACTTTTCTTTATTGGCCTCCTCCTTCTCTACTTCATCATCTTAAGATCTCAGGGAACTCCTTCTCCTCCACCACCCCCTCCTCTATCACCACCTCCTCCATAAATGGCTCAAATACTGAAGATCCTTACCACATTGCCCCCTCCACCATAGCCGGTGCCTCCACCTCCTCCACCAATCCATCTATTGCGTTGAATTACAAAATGCATGGAATAAAAGAAAAGAGCACTGAGGAAGGATCTTGTTGTCATGAAGGAGGTCCAAATAGAAAATTAAGAGAGAGAAGAGGAAATTTACTATAGATGGAAAAGACAAATTCATAATTTGTCCTTTCTTATTCCATCTCACAGTAAGTTTCCTCCCCTCTCTCATAATTTTCTTTCTATACCTCCTTTATGATAATAAGACCCTTTCTTAGTGCTCTTTTTTCTTGTGTCATCTCATCATTCAATGCAAAGATGGATTGGCAAAGGGGTGAGGCGCCAACGATGGCGGAGGGGGCGATATGGTTTTTTCTTAAGATACATAATGGTTAGTAAGTAAAACTCGTCACTTAATAGAAGTTTAAGCAAATAAATAAGGTTGTTAACAATAACCGGCATATTTTGTCTCACAAGAATAACAATTGTTAAGAAAAACATGTTATGAAACAATAAATGCCGTGATTGTTTGAAACATTTCCCCTTCCCCATGCTGATGATAATACTCTGACCAGGCCTTTAACTCCTTTCTCTGATGATGAGAATGAGGATGAGGAGGAGGCAAAGGACTAGGAAGAAGAGGATAAATAGGATGATAAGGAGTGTCGTCCTCATCATCTTGTTCATCTTCCCTTCCTCATCCTCATCCTCATCATCAAAGGAGGGAGAGATAGTTCACGATTATTAACTAAGAACTATAAAGTATTTTTTGCTAGAATACTTAATGGTTCTAACTTGTAAGTTAATATTGTGGTTGATTATGCAATCAACAGTAGACACCAATAAATTAAAAAAAATTGTCATATACATAATAGCTATTAATAATTAACTGTCACTATTTATAAAATATTATCTTTAATACTAAAAGACATCACGGCTCAATAATCCATGAAACCTTCTCTATGTAAATGTCCAAATACTGAATCCCACTTCTCTACTATACTTCCATTTCAACTTCTTTAAACCAACTTTTGATTCAACAAAACATCATGGATAGACGCAAGAGAACTTCTAATTTATCATCTAGCAAAAAAGCCATAAAGATTAACTCCTTTTGCCAACAAGCATTGAAGGTCTCATCCAAGCAACCTACACTGATTGGTCCACTCCCTCTATCAATACCTTGCTGACTAAGGACAACAAAAAATTGATTTGGGCCACCACTTTTGGCATTATATTCCTCAAGTGGTTAGAAATTACCTTCATAAGTACCTTATAAATCACACTACACAAACTTATTGGTCTGAATTCGTGAATTGTCTTTAGATGCTCAGTCTTTGGGATGAGAACAACATTAGCGTCATTTATCTGACTAATAGTAGTAGGGTTAGCATACATCTTGTGAATCATGCTCACCATTGAATCCCCAGTTGTCCCCCATTCGCTCTGAAAAAACAAGGGATCCATCTGGCCCTGGAGCTTTGAGTGCTCCCATAAATTGTTTAATTTCTACTAGACTCAGATTAGTAGCTAACCTTCCTCTCGATCCCTCCTCTATCTTTAGGTAACACAAACCAAAATTAATGTTGGCTTGAGATTGATCCTCATAAGTATACAAACTTTTATAAAACTTAGAACCAATCCTTATAACAACATCCATATCATAAATCCACTCCCTATTATCTGTATGAATAGCTTCCACCTGATTCCTCCATCTTCTCTAATCGTCATTGAATGAGAAAATCAACTATTTCTATCACCTGAATTATACCAATTACATCTGGATTGCTGCCACCACATGACCTCTTCTTAAACGAAAGTTTCCCCTAGTTACTTCCATAAGTCATCTTGTTCTTCAACGTGTCTTATATTCTCATGATCTCATGCTACTAATAAATTATTAACAACCTCTATATGTCTAATGAGACAGACTTTCCATTTATTCACATCACTAAACACATTCTTATTTCATTCTTGAATATTATCCCTAAGACCTCTCACCAGTTTTCCCTCTTGCTTTGTGACTTTTGTCCCTACTAAACTCTCAGTAGGCCAAATGTCAAGCCATAAGTACCTTGAAATTGTCAACCCATATGTCTACCAATGTTAGACGTACCCTCCTGTTTATTTGCATGAGAGCCTAAGACCAACTCATTCATACGTGATTTGGTTTCTAAATAAGGATCTATTAAGTTCTTAAGCCCTTTCTCCTTCTCAGAACCATTCTTCCTGGGCCTACCATTGAGTTCTTAGCCTTTTAGTTTATTTCTTCTTTTATTCCCATTTATGGCATCTTTCAGTGGGGGCCACTCTGAATTCTTTTGAATCTCCACATGTGATACTGGAGTTGCCATATCCTCACCATTATTAATGTCTAATGCAGAAAACCTAGAACGCGCATATTGCATAGGTCGATCCTGTACATTCCAGCTACTATCTCTCCCTGCCCCTTCAGTGAATCTTGGCCGTCAAACTCTCCATAGGGGTTGCACCACCATCCACTCTCCATAGCCTACTGCCAACTCTTCCGTCGTACTCACTCTGCCAGTCCCTCCCTACACACCCCTTGGCAAAATGTTGCTTTCACTTAAAGCATGGCTATGCTTTGTTGTCATGTCAATATTAGTACAGTGGTCAAAATCATGCCCATATTTTCCACATTTAAAGCAAACCACGTGCAAGCATTCATACTCAATCTTCTTTTGTACTCCATTCATCATGATACATGGGATCAATTGTTTTTATAAGTCGAGTTGCACACAGATACATGCAAAGCAACCCTTCATCTTCCTCATAGTTGTCATATCAACTTTAAGAACATAACCAATTTGACTATTAATCACATACAATATCCCTTTTTCATAGTAGTTCAATGGAAACTCTAGTATTCCAACCCACGTGAAGAATGGTCAAGATCTCTTCTACCTTTTTGGATACTGACAAAGTGATCATGAATCATCCACAGCTCCCTCACCAGCACTAAATCATAAACCTCCTGATCACTACACTTAACCAAGAAAAAACCAAAAGCTACATCAATGGTTCTAATTCCTCCCCACAACTGTTAGATTAACCTGACTAGCAACCTAGTTTGATCAATTCAAACTACACGGGCTAATGTTTTAGACTAGGAGAAACTTGAGGGATTGAAGCTTATGATTTGAAACTATGGAACAAAAATAAAAATGAAGGTAAATTATAAGGATAAGACTTTATACTAACCTACATCATAAATACAATGAGCTATGGATCAACTTGACTCCCCTTTGAAGTATTATGAGCTCATGCCATCTCCATTGTGCTCGTCGCTGTGAATGACACTAAATGGGCAGTCCGAATTCTTTTGTTATGCCATCTCCATTGTGCTTGTCGCTGTGAATGACACTAAATGGGTAGTCCGAATTCTTTTGATATGTCATCTCTTGATCTTTGTTCTTGCCTCCAATCATCACGTGCTCTATAATGGAAATCAATACAAGGAAGCATGATTTGTCCTAGAGATTAATTAGTTACAATTAATGGCCAATTTTGACAATTATGCCCCTTAATTAACATTAATATCATGCAAGCGCTCTTAATAAAAAAAATCACAAATACGTGCAATAGAGCGCCATAATTTGTTATATAAACTCCCAAATAATGAATGATTTAGCATGTAAGAAATGGGTTACATCATTTGAATATAAGAAAATGTGAAAATTGCAAGGTGTAGCCAAAGTTGAAATGGAGGTTTAAGATAATGGTCTAAGAATAACATAATTTCATGAAGGAGATTTAGTGGGATAAGCCATGCATGCTGACGCTGTACAGTGAATGGCTATGATACCATTCTAGGATTTCAAAGAGAAAAGATTATTTACGAAATTCAAATCATTATTTCATTGAAATGAATACATTACCCACACACACATACATATATATAGACACACACACACACACACACACACACATATATATACATATACATGTGTGTGTGTAGACGGACAAAAAGAAAAACGCAAAAGAAAGACACCTGCATAAGAGAAGAGAATTCTGGAGAAATAATATATTATGTAAAAATTAACTTTCAGTCATGATACCAAAAGTTACCGTTTAAAGTTTTCAGTATCAACAAAAAAATCATCACCTCAACAATTGTCCCTGATAAGATCGGCAACATAACGAGTCACCATTGAAAATGGAGTTTCAGCTTTCAACAGCGACAAATGTTACAGCCATTAAAAATTATGTCGTTGTTGCAGAAAGTCCTCTTTTTTTTTTTTGGTGTGGTATTGGTCTCAATTTAATTAATTTGTTTGACCTTAGCCAATTTTATTAATGATAACATTAATTAATGAATATTTTGCTTATGATTTGATAATTTAATACTTGTTATACATGTGTAGATATTTGTGCAAGGATAGGGATGCCAGACTCCAATTTTTCAATTGTACACATATTGATACATGGACGTCATTATGTACATATAAAATATTGGAAGCATTAGAAGGGTATGAACAAGCTTCAAATGAGTAATTTGATAAACATTAAACTTTGTACTTGAGGGGAAACTTGATAAATTAATTTGAAAAAAGAAATATTAAAATAAGATGATAAGAAATTAGGAAAATAAATAATGACTAATTTTAGGTAGTAAATTAAATTGTCATAAAAAAAATTCAGAAACCAAAATTGTTGGCAAAATCAGATAGACGTTTTAGATCTTAAATATGATAAGCATTAAAAAAAATGGCTATAATGGAATTGCATTCTGAGAAGCAAATTGTGCTTTTCGTGATTTCATATATACATGCCCGCATCAAATAACCAGATAAGAATCTTCCTTTAATTCAATGTACCAATTAATGTCGTAATTTATTACTCTTTTTAATTTTGGTCTCTGAATTCTTTTATGACAATTTAATTTACTACCTAAAATTAGTCCTTACTTCTTTTCCTAATTAGATAGACGTTATAGATCTTAAATATGATGAGCGTTAAAAAAAATTGGCTATAATGGAATTGCATTCTGAGAAGCAAATTGTGCTTTTCGTGATTTCAATGTACATGCCTGCATCTAATAACCAGGTCCGAATCTTCTTTTAATTCAATGTACCAATTAATGTCGTAATTTATTACTCTTTCTACTGAAAAATATGTCTTCCATTTCGCCTATATAAAGCATTGGTTCGTAACTCTTTCTCATCAGAACAAAACATGGGGAAGTCTTCTTTTAAATTGATGTTCTTATCGGCTTTTTTGATCGTTGCATCAAGTAAGATTTTATCTGTCCTTTTCAATTTTATGCTCTGATACATTTTGTTAAATGCAGATTTCTAAAGCATTAGCGAATCTATATGTGTGTGTCCCAAACTTTAAACTAACTGGCAACAAATATATTTTATTCCATTGAAAATATGAAAATAATGATAATAATTTAATTCTTAGTTTTATAATATTGTGAAGCGTTTTCCGTATAAAATCTATTATTTATTTCAGTACACTTTACGTATAACGACTATAATCAATTTTGAAATGTTGCAAACAAGGATTTTCAATACTATAATTGCCTAGTATTGAGTTATCTGAATAGAAAAAATGTTGTGTGTGTGTGTGTGTGTAGAAGTGCAATCTTCTCTACTCAACTGATTAACATTTTCAATGACTTTTTTCCACATTTTGATTTCTTCATACATCAAAGTTAAAATTAATATTATTTCCTGTACTTAATAGTCCAATGAATAGAGGTTCTTGCCTTTTAAACAAGTGGTTACATTAAATTTTGTCAGTTTGTGGATGCAGTATGCTAGTTATCAGGAACCCATCTTTTATGTTTGTTACCCTAGGAGAAATTAGACTTTGTTGTCGGCGGAACATATCCATAGTGTCTCACCAAAAACAAAAACAAAAAGAAAAAAAATCATAAATATGATATTTATTATTACTTCGGATCCTTAATATAAGATCTAATTGATTAATTTAGGAATATTAAAGAAGTTAAATAAACTATTTAATTATAGCATATATTATATGATCTCTTTAAAATATTTATGTGTTATTAGACTATATATCAATTTATTTTAGAGAAAATTGATAAATATAAATACTTAAAATAATTCATTTAGATTCTTTAATCTTCTGAAATTAGTTAATCAAGTATTGTATTAAGCACTGTATAATATAATTAGATAATTGCAAGCATGTTTATCGTATCGTATTGTATTTGTTTGCAGATGTGTTGGAGGAAATTGAAGCCAGGGGGATTATTATAGGTTGCTATAACTGTCTCTGTCAGCCTTGCAATCCATTAGTTGGATGTTGTCGTTCTCCTCCAGAAGAGTCTTTTGGAATGCAGGTCATCAACAACCAATTTCCTCCAACTGCTAATAATAATAATAATGGGTAAAAAGGTGTATAATATCCTTATTATGAGACAATAAACTATACATGTTTCTATGAGAATGCTATGTAGCGGAATATTCAATAAATAATAAACTTATGGAGCATATATCTCCCATTATCATATGTATTTTATCAACAGTGTTAATTTATGTGTGCCTTTGAAATGCAAACCAAATTGTTCATAACTTGGGAATTGATAATTTCTACTTTAATATAATTTTTCATATTATATTTGGGGATTTTATTTTGTTATTTGGGCCAAAAATCCATCATTGATATATGATTAATTTGGATTAAAATTAATTACATAAAAATAGAGTTTAAAAGAGCAAAAATATCCTATTTTTATGATTTCCCTTAACTATTTGATTTTTGGAATATATAGTATTGCATTATCTTAAATTTTAGGAATATATAATTGATTCAATATAAATTATATATATAGTTGATATTTATACCGATTTGTTGATAATGATGTTGAAAAAAAAATTGTTAATATGAATATCTCAGGTCTTACTGGCATACTAAATTCATCCATAAACAATATTCAGTCCTCCAATTCCATAACCACTAACAACATACCCGAACATAACAGTCCATTCAGTCCCTCCTACCAAATTCGCATCCTCCACCAAACATTTTTAGATTCAGGGCACATAACGAATATAATTTTCTTTTATCTTCTAAAATTGGTAAGCAATGTGAGATACTGTTTACGAGTTTACTATAGACCTCGAGAATGCTGAAGCCTTTAGGGCCCGTTTGGTTCAATCCCATTGCATCCTGCAGTACAGTGCAATGCGATGCAATGGTAATGCAATGCAATATTAATTACAGGGCTAGTGTTTGGTTTGATTTTTAAGTAAGGTGCAATGAATTATTATTTTAACAATTATTTAAAATTAATATATCACACAAAGTCTATTTTACCCTTACTATAATCTTTGTAAAAAGAAAGTTAAGAGTCAGGTGGAGGAGGAGGAGGAGGTAGTAGTGGCGGCGGTAGCAAAGGAGGAGGTAGTGGCGGCGGTGGCGACGGAAGAGGAGGAGGAGGAGGTAGTGGCGGCGGCAGAGGTAGAGGAGGTAGTGGAGGCCGTGGCAGGGGGCGGCTGCGGCTGCGGAAGAGGAGGAGGAGGAGGAGGTAGTGGTGGTGGGAACGGATAAGGAAGAGGTAGTGGCGACAGAGAAGGAGGAGTAGTGGCAGCGACAGGTGTCGGTGAGGGAGGAGGATGAGGTAGTAGCAACGGGGCCGGGTGGCAGCGGATGAGGAGGAGGTAGTAGCTGCGGTGCCCAGTGGTAGCAGCGGCAGAAGAGGAGGAGGTAGTGGTGGTGGTGGAGGAGGAGGAGGTGGTGGCAGTGGTTGCAGCGGCAGAGGAGAAGGAGGTAGTAGCGACGCAAAGGAGAAGGAAGTAGAGGTGGCGAGAACGAAAAATGAGGAGGTAGTGGCGATGGTGGCCAGTGGCGGCGGAAGAGGAGGAGGTAGTAGCAGAGGTGCCGGGTGATAGCAGCGGTAGAGGAGGAGGAGATGGTGGTGGCGGCAGGTGGCGACAACGGCAGAGGAGGAGGAGGTGGCGGCAGGTGGCGGAAACGGCAGAGGAGGAGGAGGTGGCGGCGGTGGCGGCAACGGCAGAGGAAGAGGAGGTGGCGGCAGGTGGCGGCAACGGCAGAGGAGGAGGAGGTGGCGGCGGTGGCAGCAGGTGGCGGCAACGGCAGAGGAGGAGGAGGTGGCGGCAGGTGGCGGCAACGGCAGAGGAGGAGGAGGTGGCGGCAGGTGGCG
Source organism: Albizia julibrissin (assembly GCA_037074505.1). Classification (NCBI taxonomy): domain Eukaryota; kingdom Viridiplantae; phylum Streptophyta; class Magnoliopsida; order Fabales; family Fabaceae; genus Albizia; species Albizia julibrissin. The sequence goes on along the minus strand of CM073479.1, from coordinate 5,854,092 downwards.
GCAATTGCAGAGGAGGAGAAGGTGGCGACGGTGGCGGCAGGTGGCGGCAATTGCAGAGGAGGAGGAGGTGGCAGCGGTGGCGACAGGTGGCGGCAATTGCAGAGGAGGAGGAGGTGGCGACGGTGGCGGCAAGTGGTTGCAGTAGTGGAGGAGGAGGTAGCAGTAGATGGCGGCGGTGGAGGAGGAGGAGGTGGTGGTGGCACCGGCGGTAGCGGTTGTGGAGATGTGGCTAAGTAAAAATATATAAGTAAAATAAAGAGAAGTAAAACTAAATGGTAAATTAGACTTTTCTAACTATGCAATGGGATGGTAATGAGGATTCATAGGGGGGGAGGTATGAATGAGGATTACCAATTTTTTGGTAATCATCATTACCATGGTAAACCCTATTACCATGCTAAAGAGCAACCAAACACTCTTCTCATGGTAATGCAATCATGATTACCATTACATGCATGCAATGTAGTTAAACCAAACGGGCTCTTAGTATTGTTTATGAGCTTACTATAGTGAAAAATTCACATATATTATAGTGCATTTTTGTATTTTGAAAAATAATTCACTATTAATATTTTATTTTCTTAAAATATATTTATTTTTAATATAAAATTAATTAAAAATGCAATAAATTTTAAATTTAAGTTAAAATATAATTATTCAAAAAATTAAATGTTATAAAATCTCATTATTCAATATAATAAAATTAAATGAACTCAGATAGTCAATTTGTAATATTTGAATGCTATGAAGAAATAGCTATTAAAAATATACCATTAAATAATTAAACAGAATAAAACCTAGAAAGTTTAGATAAAGTTTCAACAATGATAACTAAAATAATTATATTATTAGATGTATTAATCTTCCAAATGAAATCAAATCTAAAAGCTGAAAAAAAAAACAAATCTAAAAAAATAATTGACATTTTATGGATCGACAACAATTTTTAATTGGTACATAAAGTTGAAAAGTAGGTTTGAAAACTCGCCATTACAATTTACAAAGAAACTATGATTATTTCACACGAGTTTTATGCGAGTTTGTTGGTTTCTGTCTCTTCATATACAAGTTATTACAATATTATAATAAAAGATTAAAGTGCAAATTTGTACCAGATGAAAGCCAAGGCAATCCAAACCTAATGAAAAGCCAAGACAACAATAATCGCCTTGGACCCCTCTTGTTTATGACATGTAATGTCCCGTTTGGTATCATAGAAGAGTTTTTAATAGAAATAGAGGTGAAAGTAAGTTTTAAAGTATGTTTGGTATGTCAATGGAAGTAAAACATAATTTTTTTTATCAATATATGTATTTTATTTATGAAAAGACTAAGATGCCCTCCAACCAAAAAAAAACCTTTCCACACTACTAGATTTAAAACCTCAATCAATATAATCCTCTTCAAGTGACCACCATTGTCACCAACAAATGCTGAGAAATCAAGCAGAAAAAAGTTCTGCCCATCTAGACTAATCTCTTGGTCGACTGAGTGTGTTTGGAAACAGCTTTTGAGAATAGCTTATGGAGAAAAAGTGAAAAAAGTGATTTTTGATAATAGATTCTGGCATAATAGATTATGAGAAAAATGATTTTGATAAAATGAGAGTGTTCGGATATTATGATCAGAATAGCTTTTTTCATGGTCAAATTACTGAAAAGGACATTAACTTTTGTGATAATTACATAGAAAGGATAAGATTATATTTTATGTATTATATAGTAGTAAATTTCATAATAAATACAAAAAATGGCATAAAATTATCTGAAAAATTTATAATATATATATATATATTATAATAAATTGTAAAAAATAATTTATAATAATTAGATATAAAATATTAGATTATATTTTAGGTATTATTTAACATAAAATTGAACAATAAATACCAAAAACTCTTTAAATTTGTCCAAAAAAATTATAAATTGTGACAAAAAAATAAATAAATTGTACATACATACATAGAAATATATATATTAATAAATTGTACATTGAAAGTTTATAATAATTACATATGAATGATAAGATTATATTTTGGATAAACCAAAAAAAGCTGCTAGTCATTTTCTTAAAACTACACCGTTTTGGTGTAGTTTTAAGGAGCAGAACTATTTTTTTGTCCAAAAAAAATGATATCTAGTATTTTGAAATATTTTCTTGGACGTATGTAGTATCAAAAAAATATTTTTTAAGTAACATGCAGTATTCTAAAATAATTTTTAGTGCTTTTAACTCTTTAAAATATTTTTTCAGTTGTACCTAATATATTTGCAAACTGATTGTAATTTTACCCTTAATTTATTTTTTCAGCTTCAAAAATTATTTTAAAATATTAGGTGCGCCTGGAAAAATATTTTAGAGTGGATGACACTGGGTACAACTGAAAAAATACTTTAAAGTAATTTTTAGATCTGAAAAAATAAATTAAGGGTAAAATTGCAATCAGTCTGCAAACATACTAGGTACAACTGAAAAAATATTTTAAAGGATTAAAAGCATTAAAAATTATTTTAGGATACTACATGCTACTTAAAAAATATTTTTGGACATTTTTTTAAAACCAAAAAAGCATGGTTTTGGACAAAAAGCAATAAAAAGAAGCTTTTCCCAAAACCATGGTTTTGAGATAAAACCATGGTTTCCAAAAAAAGAGAGTGTTTGGCTAATTTTTCTTAAAACCATGGTTTTGAGAATTTACCAAACACACTATTAAATATAATGAAAAGCATTATCATGATGGCATTGCATAAAACCATCGAACATATAATTAAAACAATCAAGCAAATATATGTAAAACTAAAAAAGGCGATCAAAAAAGATAACAACAGAGGTATCAATTAGCTACCATGGCTACTGGCCACCACAACGACTGGTGGGCCACCCAAAAACAACTATAACCCTCCATTTTTTTTCCAAAAATACTTGCCATCAACAATCTAATAAATCCAATGAAAACAAGCAAACAAAGAGAGATTAAGAGGCAAACGTATCAATTGCCAGAGAAGAGAAGAAACACTAGCCACCACAAGTCGAATCTCACGCAAGGATAGGCTTTAAGGTAGACGGGGGACTATCACAATAAGTCTTTTAACAAAGAGACTGAAGCTTAAGATCAGAGGGACGTAGTGGGAGAGAGGCAAGATGGAGAAGGAAATAGCAACTAAAAGTTGCAGATTGAGGAAGGGAGGGTGTCATTCCTGGTAAAATCAAAGGACCTGAAAGACATAAAATCAAAAAATGAAAAAAGACAAGAACATCGTTGTTGTTGCAGATGAATGTCGGCGCCTTCGTGTTATGGGTTCTTCGCTGCCATCGTAGATGAAGGTTGTCGCTGGAGAACCTAGAAGCTTGAATGTTACGGTTGAAAGGTTGAGGGTAGAACAGGAAAATAAAATGGGTTCCAAGGAAATGTGGCCAGTTCCTTAGAGGGAGAGATGGAAGTGACTTCCACCAATTTTGATGGAAGTGGGATCCCTAGGGAACTGAGTTGCAACATACCAAACATATATAAATCTCAAATTCACTTCCAATTCCACTTCCCTCTTCCCATCTCCATGCTACCAAACAGGGCATAATAGTGTACAGACATGACCAAACTATACAAAAATAATAAAACCATACACAACATGACACAATGAGCCTCGGACCCAAACCCAATCCTCAAAACCATATTGCATACGACGTTATTCAACTTGTTCAACATATATGCACCACTCTATCATTCTAATACCCCCCTTCAAGTTGGGGGCCATACAAATTTATGGTTCCTAACTTATATAAGAATTTTCCACAATCATCTATCCCTAGAGGTTTAGTTAATAGATCTACCAATTGCTCTTTGGAGGCCACGTGTTGTAATGTGATTAAGCCTTCCACAAACTTTTTATGAACAAAGTGATAATTGATCTCAATAGGCTTTGTATGCTCATGAAATACAGGGCTACTCGCGATATAGATTGCTGCCCTACTATCACAGAAGACCTAAATTGGTTGCAAGCCTTTAATGTTCAGAAATAGCGTTACTTAAAGCCCGATGCTCGGCTTCAGCTGACAACTTTGAAACAGTGTGTTACTTCTTCAATTTCCAACACACCAAAGAACCTTCAAACTTGATAGCATAGCTTGTCACCGACCTTTGAGTATTCAGACATGTAGCCCAATTGGAATTAACATAACATTCCAAGCTAGCTTGCCACAATGAATGCAAGAGGATCCCTAAACTTGGCTTCCTTTTGAGATAGCGAACTACTAGAATTGCTGCCTCCATATGAGCTTTTCAAGTTTCAGTCAAGATTAGCTCAATGTTTACATGACAAAAGCAGTATCAAGCCTTGTAACTGCAAGATATGATAACCTATCTACCAATCGCCTATACACCATTAGATCTAGTAAGAGAAGATCTTGCCACTTATGTTTATGGCCCTTTCACTTTAGTTTCTTCCCTCGCTCAGTCTGCTGTCCCTTCTTCCATTGGTCGACAACATGATATTTTGCTCCATGGGAATTGAAAGAAGCTTTGCTGCACCTAACACCATATTTGAAAATGAGGTCTAAAGTATATTTCCTATGACATAGGACAATTCCTTTCTTCGACCTTCTCACTTCCAATCAAGTAAGTACCTAAGATGACCCAAATCCTTCATTTTAAAGTTTCCATGCAGATGTGCTCTCAGTGTATTTATCTTCTCCATATTGTTCCATGCTACAACTAAATCATCTACATAAGCCAACACCAAGGTTTATCATTCTTAGTTTGATTTATAAAAAGTGAATAATCGTATCTAATTTGCCCAAACCCCCTTATATCAGTGCCTTTGTGAGCTTAGCATTCTATTGTCGAATTACTTGTTTTAGCCCATACAAGGATTTGTGCAAATCGCAAACTTTATTTGGTCCAAAAGAATCAAATCCTTATGGTATTTTCATGTATCCTTGATAAAACCCTATTTTTGTTATATATTTCCATATTTTATTTGGGGTTTATGTCATGATAATTAAGCTTAAAATGTCTCTTTTATGATTAATTATGAAATTAAGGTTGAAAAGGGCAAAAATGTCATATATTTTATGATTTACCTTAATTGATTAATTTTTGGAAAATAAAGTATTACATTTTGGGTTTACTTTCTTTGCAAATCATGTTGAGGAAGATTACAAAAAAGGACCCAAAACTTGTGGAAACTACGAATTAATGAAAAAAGGAATAAGAGAAAATTACAAAAAATGGCCCAAAAGGTTTGTAAATTATAGTTAGACCCACATTTTAAATTTTTCTATTTAATCCCTCTATAAAGCTTTTGAATCTTTCACTTTAGTCCCTTGGTGAAACGGACCAAAACGCATATTTTGACTAAGGGATCTGATTAAAACCCAGCAACCCGACTCAATGGAGCTTCTTCTTCTTCTTCTTCAATTTGGACATACAAACCATGAGTTCTAAGCTCAAACAAGAGGGAGAGAGAGTGAGCTTGGGTCGTTCTTTTTTCGAGCTCTAAACTCTACCATCGCCACACCACTAGCACCTTCAGTCCCCTCCCACCTTTTACCACCTTCATTACTTGAGCCTTCCTGTCGGCCTTCATCATCTAATCTGGGAAGAGGAGGAGAGCCGTAGAAGATCAGAAGCGACCTCCATTCTTCGCATTCTTTATCATTGCCTCATCTTTTCCCTTCACAATTATCACTCATCACCATCCTAGTTGCCACTAGTGGAGTTTCAAAGAGGTTAAAGATGGAGCCATAACTTTCAGAGCAACAGAGACACAGCCGTGAAAACCAGTTAAAACTTTACCTTCTTTATCTTCTATAGCATCAAACCTCCACCATCGGCCTTCTTCTATGATTTTTTGGCGACCTTCACTATTTCGTCTTTCATTCAATCTGCCACATGCTCTATTTCTCTTCCATTTTCATCATCAATCTCATTTCTAATGTAATTTCATGGCTGGGTGTCTAAATCAAAGAGTGATTTTGCTTCTTGAGGCTAGTTGTATAGGTGTTTGTGGCTATGCTTTTCAATCCTTTGTAGCAAGAGGCAATAGCATGAATTTAGAGCTTCAATATAGGAGTTTTTGACTCTTCTATTTCTCTATTTCTACATTATGTTTGTGATTCTTAGGTCTTAGGATAAATTTTATAAAGTTGGACTTATTTTTTTGATGCATTTGGAAATTAGATGTAGCTTAAATCTTTGTTAGATACATAGCATTGTGTTTAATTAGCTTAATCATAATTTTTTTACATTGGTTTGTTATTGAATTTGATGATTTTGTGAACATTTTATACTAATTTTAAGGTGGCTTGCTTAATGGATCAATAGTGTCATGTTTTTACATTAGTTTATTGAATCTGAATATATTAATTGTGTTTGGTGTTGAGCTTGACATCATTAATCTTGACTTTTCGTGTGTAAGACCATTCGTAAATTAAGATTAATGAGAAAATCAAGTGATAATGTGAGGTGACTTGATTATTGGATTAAAAGCTAAATACAATTCTAAGTTCATTAATTGCTAGAGTGTTTAATTAACTTAATGGGTGGGTCTTAGAGTCAAATTTTAAGTTTATTAATTGCCTTTGAGAGATTAATGTGTAAGGTAGCTTAGTATTAATCAATCTAAGTTAGGTATACTCTAATAGGTGGGTCTTAGAGTCTTTTGAAGCTAGCATAATTAATCTCCTATAATTATTTGAAGTGAGGACTGCGTGCGCCATTGTTATGCAAGATTGCTCATTCCATGATTATTTTTCTTGTTCTTCTCATTCCATTAATTCCATCATCATTTCATTTCATATTTTCAAGAAAAATCTCAAAAAGAATTAGTTTTCTCAATTGCAAAAAGGAGTTAATAGTTAAAAAAAGCATATTTTTCCCTTTTTATTGTTTCATGTCAATCATTACACTTAGTTCTTAGGTAATTAATAAAAGGTTCTTCAAGAGATGATTTAAGATTACACCCTTTATTGCAATCCTTGGTTTAATCTTGAAGAGGTTATCAAGACACAAAGCACACGCCTTCTTCAATAATTCCTCATTAAAGTCCCTTTGCAAGAATGCATTATTAACATCTATTTAGAATAGGTGCCAATTATGCATTGCTGCAAATGCCAAAACAACTCTCACAGTGACCATCTTAACAACCGGGGGAAAAGTTTCAAAGTAATATATACTTTCCTTTTGGTTATACCTTTTTGTTACAATTCTCACCTTATACCTTTCAACGAACTTCACCATTGGAGGTGTATTTCACCTTGTAGACCCACTTAAATCCTATAGGTCTCTTCCTTTTATGAAGGTCAACTATCTCCTATGTTTTATTTTGCTCTAAGGACTTCATTTCCTTATTCATAGCGTCTATCCAATTAGGGTCTTATGATGCTTATTGAGAGCTATGAGGCTTAAAAATTGCATCAGTAGGTAACAAATATTGTTTGTAATGAAGGAGATATTATCATAAGTATGTGCTTATATACAGGATACTTACATGTTGGTTTTACCATATCTAAATCGATGGCACATATATAATCATTCAACTAAGCGGGAGATTTCTTATCACGTTTGGTTCTATCATACCTTTGGGTGTGCTCATCTAAATCAATCAGTGTCTCATTACCTAAATCATTAATGCTTGGTTGCATTTGAGTCTACTTAGTTTGAACTGCATGGTTACTATAGTGTCCAGGTTCTGTTTCTACTATAGGATTAGCCCCTGCATCATAATTGTCAAACAGAATAGTTCTAACCTACCAAGGATAACCCCCTTTTGGTTAGTAGTGATGGAATCCTTGAAGGGGATAAGGAAATGGACATCCTTACTAACAAATAAAACCTTGGTATGCAAATTATACAATAAGAAACCTTTCTGATTTGTAGGATAACCCATAAACATGCAAGGGTCAAACTTAGGCTGAAACTTATCGGATGCATTTTGATTTACAACACATGTCAAGGAACCAAATACCTTGAGACAACTTACATCAAGTTGCTGTTTGAAAATAATTTCACAGGAGTTTTATAATGAAGAATTTTGGAAGGAGCTCTATTGATTAAAAATGCAGTTGTCTTTATGCTTTCTCCCCAAAATTTAATGGGCATACTGGAATGGAAAATAAGGCTCTTGGCTACATTCAAAACATGTCTATGCATTCTTTCTACCACCCCATTTTGTTGAGGTGTGAATGAGCATCTTCATTCATGTATAACACCTTTAGAATTTGAGAAAGTAGTAAGTTCGTTGTTAATGAACTCAAGCTCATTATAACTTCAAATTTTCCTTATGCCGGCAGAAAATTGATAATTCATATAGGTAATGAAATTCTTTAAATGTTGAACACATTCATGTTTATTGGTCATCAAGAATATCCAATTACTATTGTAAGGAAATATCGATGACCTCTACTAGTGGGTTCCTTATAGGGTCCCCATGTATCAACTATTGGGATTGGTAGGCCCACAGTGGAAGAATTAAAAATTTAAAATTGTAAAAGTTTATCAATCTCAATTGTGGATCTATCAACGATATATAAATTGAGTTAGAAAAAGTTGTACCTTTTGAGTTATACCTTTTTTATCTTGAGGAGCCAACTACTCAGATCAGCTCCCTCTACTGGCCTAAGAAATGTATTAAATTCCCCAAATTAATCGTGAAAAAACATATCAAAATATGGTTTAATCAAGCTGTAGGAGGGTTACGTGATTATGGTTGAGATCCATTAAAATGCACCACATAGTGCTCAGAGCTTTGGTGCAGAGAATCTGCTTCCGTTCTCCAGATGACACATAGAAATCAAATATGTATTAAGCATATATTTACAAAGGTCTATCAAGTTAATCTGCTTCCGTTCTCCAGATGACACAGAGAAATCAAATATGTATTAAGCATCTTGTAAATATATGTAATTTTTGATTAAGTTATTTACCAATTGATCATTTGAGAGTAATAATTCAACTATGCAAAATTTTCTTATTTTCTTAATGAAATGTCTCAATCTTAATATGCTTGGCTCTTCTGTGGGAAGTGAAGTTGGAGGTTATGGTTAGGGTAGCTTTGATTATCACGAATGAGCTTCATCTAGTTTGGGAATTTGTAACAAAGTTATTTAGCTCTAGTCCGGTACAGTAGTAAATATAAAGAAGGATTGAAACGGATGACTACTTTCTGGTCATGTTATCAATTTTTCCCATATACCTCTTGAATGTTATTAATGTGTTAACTCACATTTAGATCTAGTATAAGTTTGATTATATGTACATGTAAACATACATAAAACCTATATTTAGAAGTTACTAAATGTTATTTGAGCCTATTTTTGTATATGATAGATGATTAATTCGGTACGCCAATTGGGTACTTAGTAAGGCCAAGAGGGGGGCTACAATGTGGGCACTGGTCAATAAGGTCTTAGAGATTTAAAATACTAAACTTTGTCTCACAATAAAAATACAAGAAATAAATTGTTACAGATTTTATGTTATGTAATTGCCATCAATCTGATGCTTGCTGCTCTGATGCAGGAGATGAAACGTCTGGCACAAGCACAGAGTGCATTACCTAATGGAGATGTGAGAATTAAAACAGAGCATTAAAGTGATCTCAACTTTGTTATATCATCAGGGAATCCTTTGGTTTTGTGTGTAAATGGTCCAGCTTTAGCCTGTAAAGTAGTCCATATAGTGAAGTTATACACGATCTCACTATCTTTGAATCACAAGCTCCATATTGTCACCTCCTATGGTTTTTATTTGTTGCCACCCATTATTTGGATTATATGTCTTTGTATTAGCTAGATGGCGGCTTTAGATAGGAAACAATGTTTCCAAAGTCTAGAAATTACTTTATTTGCAAAATGAAATGAAATGGAAAAATAAAATAGAATTAAAGTTGTTTTGATGGATGAGATGTCAAACCCCTTAATATTCTGATATTCGCTATATAATAAATGCGTAATTCAGATGACATATAGAAATAGTGAAACTATACTGATAATAAGTACTTACTGATATTACAGAAAATCCTCATATAGGTTGAAAATATATACAGAGTACAAAAGAAATAAATTTCACAACTAAAGATAATCAGATGTAACTCCTGGTTAGGACCAGACCTTTAATTGCCAGTAATTACGGTTTTGCCCTTAGAGCCGCTGTCCTCTGCTGGAATATTTTTAGATGTTGAAAAAGGGTGAGTTTTGAATGAATCTCAGTAGTAATGTACAATCAGTCATATAAAATGCGATAAATAAATATGCAATGCACCATGATATGTAAAATGCTAACTCGTGTTGTATGCATACTGTCCAAGGCCAAACGACTGTTTGCAACCCCGACTAAACTCGTGTCCATGGTCAAACGATATGTTTAGACCCTGGCTTATTCGCGTGTTGTGCCACAGGCACTGTCATGTTACAGAAAATGGAATACACAACATATAAATAATCACATAGTGCATGAAAGAAAGAATTACTACCTGGGTCTTTTTTCAGTCCAACTGTTTATCCAAAACTTTTTCTTCGGCTCAGGCTTTTACCAGTTCCTATAAATTAAAATTAACAAGTAATTGGTTATTACTTGTATTACTACTATCTTTAATCATATTCTGCTGATTATATCAGTTTCAGTGGCTTATACACTATATAATTTTGCATAGTGCAATTTTACTATTCTTCAGCAAATTGGCAGATTTTTCAGTTAACTTTGAAAAACCATAACTAATTCTAGAAAACTCGAAATTGACTGGGTCCAAAGCCTACATGAAGCTCTTAAAATATATTTCCATGGAAAAATATCAAAATCTACCTAGTTTTACTATATTACTCCAAGAATTTCCCGAAATACCCTTATTCCAGATTAGTCTCCATAAACATAGCATGACTTTGAAAATCTATATCTCCTAATATACTTGTCCAAAAATTATATTCTACCCGTCAAATTAAAGCTATGAATGTATACTTTAAATCTGGAAAGTTTTATAATTTTTTTGTCAAGGTTTGATTTTCCAAACGTTTGACACAAACAATCTGTTTTCCAGAAACACAGTTTGAGAGCAACTTACTTCAAAAATTCATATCTCTTAGTATACTAATCCAATTAACACAAAATATATATCAAATTAAATCTAAGACTATGTACTTCAATTCTGGAAATTTTCATGGCCATTGGGAAAGATTACATAATTCAAAAACACCACGAAATCAACTACTAGAATCTGGACGTCCAGGATTGCACCTGTTTCTAAACCCATTTTTCAAAAATCATAACTTCCTCTACAGATATCCAAATGATACATTATACCACTCATTTTAAATAGTTTTATGTCTACTACCTCCCTGTAAAGTTTTGTAAATAATGGATGTGATTTGGTTAGTCATAAAGCCATATGAATCTGACTGACTGTGATAAATATCAGTTTTGACAGTCCAACTTCAACAATTAATAACTTATTCGTTTTGACACCAAATTGAGCTCTTCTTGATTCTATTTCATACTAAACATCCTAAAATTTCCATATCAAAAATAATCAGATGAAAAATTCATCTGTAGGCTCCGTTTGAGCTTCTGGAAGTTTCCGGTAGAAACTCTATTTTCCGACGACCAAAACAGAGTTGATAAAACTCACATGCAACCATGATTTTGGACTCCAATCTCAAAGATTTTGACTCTACATACTCCTAAGCATGTTCCTTGAGTTTGGGGACGTGTTTATAGAAGAAAATGAATCGAAAATATCATGCAAAACGGACACAAAATTGCTGGTTTTAAAACTGATTGATGACAGAAACGTTTTCGGTGAACTTCATCACTTCCAGCAGAAAAACAACCCAGAAAACAGCCACAAATCCAATGGAAATCCAAGGTTAAAGTAGAATAAACTTACCTAAACACGTTTATGATGTTGTGTGTGAGATTTGGAGCTTGTTCTTCCTTCGTCTCTTTTTTTTTTTCTGTTTTGTGCTCTCTGTTTCTGTTTCGTTTTTTTTTGTTTCTTCTGTTTTCTCCAGCAACTTGTTCGAATGATGAGATGAAGATGAAGTGAATGGAGATGTGATTAAGTGTTTTAAAATACATGGCAAGTGTGTGTGTACGCTGGCTGAATGAGAATGTGTGTGTGTGTTGTACAAATGAGAGAAGAGAAGTGAGGAGTAGGTAATGAGTGTGTTTGTGTGTGTGAATATATGGAACAGGTATTGCATGCCTAAAAAGAGATTGCCACCTGCATATATGTGTTTGTCTCATATGTAGGTGAGTTTTTAATATATATATATATATAGGTATATTTTTATCCTATTAATTACACACACTAGGTCCTAATTTTTCCCTTTGTCAAATTTAAGTTTTGTAGGTTCTAAAATTGAGCTTACTATCTAGTTTTCATAAATTAATCCTTACATTAAATTTTGGGATGTTACATGAGAAATGGTAGTTGTACAATTTTGCACCTTGCTTTCTCAGGTTCCATGTTGTTATGTACTGCCCCGGATTTAATTTTCAGATATACAAACATAACAGTAATGGATAGATATATTGCCCGTTATCTGGTAATTTTCATAACCTGTTATGCATGTGTAGATATTTTTGTGCAAGGATAGGGGTGCAAATGCGAGAGTCCAATTTGTCAATTGTACACACATCAACACGTGCGCATATATGTACATATAAAATATTATATCGGAGTAATTTTTGATAAAAATTAAATTTTACTAATTCTCTTTTTGTCTTCTTTATTTTCCTCTTGCTTCTTGATGTTCACCTCAGATCCTCACAATATTTCTAAATCTTCATTTTTTTAAAAAAGGATTCCCTCTATTTTTTCTTTTATCATTTTCCTGTAAAATGGAAAAAGATATGAGTAAGTTTTTAGAAAAGAAGACTTACATTTTATCTTGATTGTTAAATTTAAGGAGAAAAGTATATAAGAAATAAATGTTAATGCATAAAACCTTGCGCATCCCCTCACTGATTTTTAGAAGCTTAATGATTTTTTGAAGCTTAAAACTAGTACTTTTTTTTTTGAACTTTTATATTTTGACAGTAAACTCTCATGCTGTAAAATTTAATGGTTCATGTCATTTCAATCTTTTTTCCCCATTTGAGCGATAGCCCATATGATCATAATAAATGACAATTGGCATTTATGACATGGAATCTTTAAGTAATTTAATGAATTATTTTATGGAACGACTAAATAATGAAAGATTGAAATATAAAATTTTAAAACTAAACCGAAATCATTGCCCCCAAATTAGGCTTCATGTAGCAAAGCATGCCCCCAAAAAGCTTCCTAGTTCTTTCCTTATCTGCGCATGAAGAAGAAATTAACGTGAATATAGAAGTTACAAGCCTAAAAGGAAACTTAAAAATTGGGGTTGCAATCAGTTACTTCCTCCTATCCATAATATAAAATCCTTAATATAAAATATAATTGACTTTTTTTAAGAGATTAAGAAAACTAAACAAATTAATTTAAAATATGTATATTTAATTTTTTTTCAAAACTAATTTGTCTGACCTATAAAATAATTTATAGTCTAATGGTACACAACATATGTTATGACTAAATAATTTATTTTATTTCCTAATCATTTAAAAAAACCCAATTATTTAGTTTTCTTAATTTTTCCAATAAAGAAAAACCAATTATATCTTATATTAAAGACCGGTGGTGGAGGAACTTAAGAAAGGAGCTAACAAGAATCTAACTTTTTTCAAAACCCTGAACGGTCTGTACTGGAATTTGTAGCTCCCCACTTTCTTTTGGTGTTTCCCCGTGTGTACATAATGAGATTTCCCATAATTCATTTTGTGATTTTATTCTTTGAATGATGCTCAACGACCGAAAGACTTTGGTTCGTTTTGAAATTCTATATTTCAATCTATGATGACTTCTTCTTTTCATAAAATAATTAAAGATAATTAATTTGCAGGTCTTTATAGTTTCAATCAATTTATAACTGGACCCTTATGGTTTTTTTATGAGGTCCTTATACTTTCAATTGTTTTTAATTAAGTCCCTACAATTTTTTTTTATAAAAAATTTATATCATGTCCTTATAGTTTTATATGAATTTTAATCAGGTTCCTGTAATTTTTAATTTAAAAATTTAATTTAGGAAGAATATCATTTAGGTCATAACGAAGTGAAATAATATATTGACAAGTCTCTAACTTGTTAATGGTGGCTCTTTCATTTATCAATGAAGACTTTTCTGATATCATTTTTGGGACATTCATGATATTTCCCCTTTAATTTAAAGTTAGATAAAAAAAATTAATAATTAATTTAATTTAATAATTACATAATTTTAAAATATTTAATATAATAAATTCACACACACACACACACACATCTATATATAGAATAATTAATTATAATTATATTTTTATAAAAATATATTACTATTATTCCAAATTTTTAATTATAAAAATAAATAAACAATATAACCATAAAATAAATAATATAAATATATGTTTGGTTAAAAAATTTAAAGATGATTAAAAAATATTATAATAAGTTACTATTGAGTATTATTATTTATAAAATAATATTTAAAAAATATTTTAATTAATAATGCTATATTTTATATTTACAGAAGAATATTATCAGAGTTTATAAATTAAAGAATAAAAAGTTATAGGGACCTGATTAAAAAATAAATGAAACAATGAGGACTTTATAAAAAGAAAAAAAAACTATAAGGACTTGACTAAAAATAAATAAAATTATAAGAATATGATAAAAAGAAAAAGCAATTATAAAGATCTAATTAAAAATTAATTGAAACTATAAGGACATGTATATTAATCATCCCAAATAATTAAAATACTTAAAAAGATTCCATGTCATCAACACCAACTATCATTTATTTGGATGATATGACATTAATCAATTTTAAAAATTGAGAAGGCTTGAACCACCGTTAAATGTAATGACAAATTTAATGGCATGGAAGTTGATTGTGAACATATACATGACAGTTAAAGGTCTTTCTGTTTTCACATTTTTAAAGACAAGGGAGATGATGTGCGACACATCCATAATTAAGGGAGATTTTATATATTTTAGTCTAAAATAAATTAAATATTTATAAATTTAATCTATGTCTAATATCGCTTATGTGATACCTTATCTCTAATAGTTTAAGATGAGTACAAAGAAGTAGTTAAATCATTCGTGGGACCGGAATTCAAACCCAAATTGCCCAATCTTCTAAAAACGTTCACAAATCTCCAATCTCAACTCATGAGTTGAATCTAAGGTTGAGAAAATTTTTTAGAGGGAAAAATTTTTTTTAAATACTTTCACTACCTCACTAAGACTCATTGGCTCTTAATATCATTATATCATAGTTTATGAGCATTTTTTTCTTTAATTTAGCCAGATCTATTCTCTATTCAACTTAATACAATTACATACATAAAATGTATAGCCACATATGACTATCATACGCTTAAATCAAATACAAAACCCACCTTGTACTTCAATCTTCTATCCTCTTCCGCAATTCCTCATTGTATATCTCCGTGCACTTTTCACCTGTCTAAATGGTTGGTTGGGGAGGGTGAGATTCAAAGGAACCTCAGTGGTAAATAATATCACTATGCATGTAAGATATATAGTTAATGCATGACATGCTTACCATTCATAAAATTATGCCAATAATGACATCTACATGCTCAATGATGCAATATACTCATGACCATCGTATAAATATAACAACATTTCAATCAATCAAGCATATTCCACACAATTAGACAAAGCAGTCACATAAACATAATGTACAAACATACATATCATATACATACAGGAAATGTAAGTTCACTACCTGTTGGACTTTGTGTCCTCCTTTTGTATCTTGATCTTCCAACCATTACTTCTTATTTGTCACTTCATGGCCCTAGATAAGTGATTACATAAAGTGAATGCCTAATGGGTCACATTAGCCATAAATGCTTACTTTCACCCTTGGAGTTTATACCAATTACATTTGTGTTATTAAGTCTTAAATTCACATATGATATAAAGCTGACAGATTTTTCACCAAATTTTTAAAAATCATAATTAATTATATAGAACTATAATTGAGGTGTTTCAAAGGCCTATATGACCCTTGTTAAGTATAGTTTATATAAAAAATAATTACTCTTACAGTATCTATGCCCACAAGTTCAAATTTCATGATTATACTCCACTGCCCTAAAACAACTTTCAGATTCAATGTCCAAATGTCAAAAATCATGAACAATTTTACAAAACTCCAATTAGACTGATTCTAAACCCTAAATGGTGCTATTTAAATATAAATTTAAGGAAAAATATTTAGGGTTTTCTAATTTGGACAAATAATTCCCAGAAATTCTTCCTAGACCACTGTTCCAGATTGCTTTCCAAATTACAGGGCTTAAATTCAAAAAATCCACCATTAATTCTAGTAAACTCAAAATTGAGTGGTTCTAAATTATATGTAAATATATTTCATTATAGTTTTACATAAAAATTAAAAATTTCACCTATCACAGCTACAACATTTCCAGAATTTCTCCAAACTCAACCTGTCCAAATTACATTCCAGAAACATGGTACAAGTTCACAAATTCATTTCTAAATCCAAAAAAATCCAATTGACGTGGTTCCAAGTCATAATTTACCCTTATTAAGTATAATTTCAAGAAAAAAATATATCCATTAACTATATACACACACATTAATACAATATTTCAACCTTCTACACATTATTCCAGAAATTCCAGTTTTTCATGATCTGACTTAAAAAACACAGAACTTCCAGTACAAAAGTCAAATTGACCATTATGACCTATTAAATTAAAAGACTTTGTGTCTACTTTTCAAATGGAAAATTTCAGAATTTTCAGACAAGTTTTACCCCTTGAATTATTATGCACAATAACAAGGCTTCAAACAGAGATTAACACTATGAACACATATGCTTCATAAATTCCAAAATTCATATACAAGCATCCAAAAATCATGAACACTTGTATACCTACACAATTTTGCCCACTAAATCCAATGAAAGCATTAAAATTTCATAATTCTTTCATCTTCATCATGTCACAGAAGTATAGAATTAAGATTCTCTGAAAAAGTTTATTGTTTCTTCGTTTTCTCTAGTTCTTCGTTTTCTCTAGCTTAATCACTTCATTGCTACTTCTAATCAAATTATTAGCTATTTAAACACTCAACTCACATGATTAGAAGCAATTTGAGCATTAGGACCCCTTAGGGTTTCATCGTCTAATCTTTACAAAATAACCAATTCCAAGCCAACAACAATAAGAACAACAACAACAAATGTGCAAGGAGAAAGTTCTTGAAGTTTACTTTTGATTCTTGTGGTTTCTCTCTCTAAAACGTTTTCTGTGTCTCTCTCCTCTCTTTGAATTTCAACCTTGAATCCGTAAAATTAATAGAGGCGAAGAGATTAGAGAAGGTTAGGGAGTGATTATGAAGTTTAAACTTCAAGATTACAAGCCTCTTTACCTTTGATCTTTGAAACCCTAGCCTCTTGTGTGTGTTTCTTATTCTCACCTTCAGTTTCCTTTCCTTTTCTAATTTCTGATCAGTTTAGCTCGGGATTGAGGAATGAGTAGATGAAGAAATGAAACTTAATGTATTGGTCAAGTTCACTTTACACATGGCTAATTATCATTGGTCCAATAATTGATTTTCGCACATTGTATTAAACTTGACAGAATTTTTATTAAATTTTGAAAATTCATATCTAATTGTAAAAATTTCCAATTGAGGTAGTTCCAAAGGCTATGTGACCTTCATTGAGTCTAGTTTTACGAAACAATATAACATTTGGCCAATTGGAAGTTCACTCTTCCCAAAGATTTAATTTTTGGACGCTGCCCCAGAAAATAATTAATTTCACTGGGCTAATTTCAAAAATTTATTTCTCTTTGTGTACATCTCCAAATGACTTATATGACTTATCAAATTAAAGTTTGATAAGTCTACTTTCATTCTGAAAAGTTTCATAATTTTCCAAAATCATTTACCCATTGAAAAATGTTACATAATCACCACTGTCACATCGGGAATTTCACCAGTGGCAAAATTACTTTGTGTTCCACTTTACTATATTATGTGTGACTTCTAATAACTTTATTTTGTTATTCTCTGAGCTCTTTAAAACCCCCAAGGATATAAAGAAATTTTTAGGGAATTTAAACATGTCTCATAGGGACATTTGCTAAACCAAGGCTTAGCAGTCCACTTGATTTAGGCTTAATCTCAAACATTTTGTTCCAAAATTCGATATATTACAGCTTATCAACCAGATCAATCCACGTGTGCTTTGCATTCTGAGAAGTTAATCGTGCTATTCATGATCATTTAATATTATATATATATATATATATATATATATCCAATATCCAGGTAATCTTCTTTTAATTCAATGTACCAATTAATGTCGTAATTTATTAGGAGATTTTCTTCCCAAAAAATAAGTTTTTCCATTTTACCTATATATAAAGCACTGGCTGGGAACATTTTCTCATCAGAAAAAAAACATGGGGAAGTCTTCCGTTAAATTGATGTTCTTATTGGCTCTTTTGATAATTGCGTCAGGTAAGTTTCTAGCTTTCTTTTGCATTTCGATGTTTCGCATTAATGTGTGTTCAATGCGAATTTCTCATGCATTTGCGAATCTATGTTCAATACTTCAAACTAACTGCCAAAAATATATTTTATTTCATTGAAAATATTTTAAAAAAGAAATTAATTTAATTCTTATTTTTACCCTATTGTGAAGCGATTTCAACATAGGAACTCTACTTTTTTAAAAAAAAAAAATTTATAAATACATGTATCCTATTAATAGAGACAATCTTATTGTCAGTTATATGTGATCTATTTTTGTCACAGTACACTATACTATTAGGTCTCCAAGAAGGAATCAAAATGTCCCAAATAACAAATTAATAATATGATTTGCTTTTATTTTCTGCACTAAAACTTATTGTTGCATGTTGCTAACTAGTGAAAGTGAAACAAAGGGGACTGTGGTAAACTTATTGTGTTGTATTGTATACAGATGTTTGTGCTGAAAGTGAAACAAAGGGGACTGTGGTAAAGTGCGTTGGATGTCCATGCCCTTGCGACGACAGACGTGGATGTACTTGTCCAGTGGTGAAGCCTTTGGAAATGCAGGCCAACGACCAATTTCCTGCAACTAATAATAATAATGGCTAGAAACATATATGATATATTCATTATGAGTTCTGGAAAAACAAAAATATTCATTATCAGACAATCAATTATATATGTCTCTATGAGAATATTATGTAGTAACATGCTCAATAAATAATAAATATTTCCCCATTATCATATGTGTGATAACACTGTTAATTTACGTGTGCCTTTTCTTTTTTTTTATATAAAAAATATAATTACGTATTATGAAGTAAAGCTGTATGTTACAAAGGCCGTCAACATATATTTTACATCATGTAGTAAAGATGAAATATGTCAGGGAATCTGCCTATTTAGTACAATGATTATGGCATGTGACTGCTTAATCAGTTTACAAAATAAAGGAGTTTAAACAGGGTCTTCAACGTAATGCTGATGTAGGACCAAAAATAAGGCTCTCCGTAAAGCTAGCAGTTGTAAATGTAGTGGGCCTAATTTAAGACATGGAGTTTGAAAGTAGTCATGGAGCAGTTGAGTTTGAAAGTGAATCGGAGTATGAATCCATCGTATACTAGAGGATAATCTGCTAATGTGAAAGGTAATCTGTCAATAGTCAAAGTGCAGCAGATCTATAGTGATTGGACAGGGAAAAATGAAATAGCAGTGGCTTGCTTGCAATTTCTGTCATTCTCTGGAGATTTACGTGTGTTTTTGAAATGCAAACCATATTGTGTATCACTCGGGAATATGTATAATTGATTCAGTATATAAATATAATTATATAATAGATATTAATATCAATTTATTGACATTGATGTTGAGAGACTCAATTTTCAGTTGATGAAAAAAAAGAAGATAAATATTTCAGGAGCCTCCAGAAGTACTGAAGCTCGATATAATAACCTATATTATTTATATTTGATTTAAATAACAAAAACATAACTTGCTTTTTTTCAACTTCTAAAACATGAACAAAACAAACTAATTAAAGACTTAATAAAATTGATGCTCAGCATGAGAATACTGTTTTACAGGCTTATCACCGACTATAACTAACATTTATTGTGATTATTAATTAATTATTTTTAAAAAATTTGATTAAAGGTTAAAGTATTTAGGAAATCATAGAAACGTGATGAAGATAACAAGTAGGACTAATATGGTATATGCCCCTTTGCACCCGATATTTTTATGGTACTAACACCACATTTTAGAAAAAAGATTATGAGTATTTTTACACATTTTCTAAAAATATGTATTAAGAAAGTATCGAAGATATTTTGAAAATTGATGGAGATACCATTTTCGCTCCATTTTTAAAATTTTTTGTGCCTTTTTGGACCCAAGGTTTGATTACGGTGCCAATGGCATTTTTTTAAAAAAGATAATGGATATTTTTGTACCTTTACCTATTTTTAAATATACTACCATTGTAACATCCCAAATTGCTGCTTTTTTTTTGGTAAGTAAACATCCCAAATTTTAAATATTGATTAAGTAAGTTAAGTTGCTCTAAAGGGTTAAAATTATGCGCCGAGCTTAGGGGTAAAACGTATAATTATGGAAAAATACATAAAAATTAGAGAAATATTCCAAAAAAAAGTAGGAAAGAGATTCTCAAGGCATATTTGAGGTTTGGGGATATTAATTAAAGTTTATATACCTCAAATGTTGTCAGTTGAAATTTCTATGAAAATAAAGAAGAAAATAAATGTTAAAATTACTTAGAGGCCTAGGAAGATCGAGGAAACATCATGAAATATTATTTTAGGGGTTTAGAAAAATTATGAAGAGGATTAATTACCTCAAAGTGGCCAAAATAATTCTAAAACTAATT
Source organism: Albizia julibrissin (assembly GCA_037074505.1). Classification (NCBI taxonomy): domain Eukaryota; kingdom Viridiplantae; phylum Streptophyta; class Magnoliopsida; order Fabales; family Fabaceae; genus Albizia; species Albizia julibrissin. The sequence continues at coordinate 5,833,098 of CM073479.1, read as the reverse complement.
TGTGGGAACTAAGGCCTATTTTCCTGGGAAATAAAAAAAATAGTTAGAGGTTATCTCTTGGCCTAAACATTTTGGAGAATGTATTTTACATTGTAAAAAATCTAATTAAGGTTAAAAAAAATTCCTTACTTTGCAAGACATGAATGACAACACTGCATTTTTGCTTCTCTGCAGCAACTGGGAATTTGCAGGTTGTTACGAAGTGGAATGGAAAAATGGAATTTACTTCACTGAAAGAATAGGGATGCAAATGCAAGAGTCCAATTTATGATATGTACACACATTGATTGACACGTGCACGGGTATGCCCATATAAAAATATTGGCAGGGTATTAACTAACCTAACATACCTGAGTAATTTTTTTATAAGCATTAAATTTTACCAATTCTCTTTTTTCTTCTTTATTTTTTGCTTGCTTCCTGATCTTCATCACATATCCCCGCAACAATTGCTTAATTTCCTTCTTTTTTAATTTTTTTTCATTTATTTTTTTCTTTTTATCATTTTCCTATAAAATAGAAAAAGATATGAGTATGTCTTTATAAACAAGTTTACTTTTTCATCTTGATTGGTAAGGCGAAAAGTTTATAAAAAATAATTGTTCAAATACATAAAGCCTCCCAGAACTATAAGTGTGTTGTGTATCACCTCACTGATTTTTAGAAGCTTAAGGATTTTTAGAAGCTTAAAACTGAGACCTTGAACTTTTATATTTTGACAATAAACTCATGAGGTTAAATTTTATGGCTTAAGTCATTTCAAACCATTTTTCCCCCTAATTTAGCAATAGGCCATATGACTATAATAAATGACGGTTGGCATTGATGACATGGAAAGTTTAAGTAATTTAATTAATTATTTTAATAAACGAATAAATAATGAAAGATTGAAATATAAAATTTCAAAACTAAACTGAAATCATTGCCTCCAAATCAGGATTCGTGTAGCAAAGCATGCTCCCAAAGAGTTTCCTTCCTTGTCTGCACATAATGAAGAAATTAACCTGAATATAGAAGTTACAATCCTAAAAGGAAACTAAAAATGGAAAAAAAATCCCTTAAAAAGAACTTTAAAAATGTCAAAAGACAAATAGATGTTTTGAATATGTATAATCCCAAAGAGATGTTAGGGTTTGATTTGTCCTTTTGAAAATTAAAACGAAATGATGGAATTGGCCCTCTGGTCTAAAATGAAACGAATCAATTGCGAAAGAGAATGGTCGCGCGAAGAGAGCAAAAGCGGAAGGAAAAGCAGAGCTGAAGCTGTCCAAAGGAAGTAAGGTATATAGGTCATTTTTCACTCTAAAATATTCTTCCCTCGACAAGTTAATCCGAATTGAAGCATGACTTTTTTCATCTTTGTTTGGGTGGCATCGTTTTTATGCAGCTGGTTATTTTGCGATTGGATATGACATGATTTTGAGGTTTGAGTGTGAAGAAAAACAAAAGGGTGGATTTTGTAGGAAATCGTTTATCTGAAGTTGAGAAACCTTAATGCGAATATGTGAAACAGTGAAGTAGGCTTTTAGTTTTGTTTTTGAGAATTGATGAAATATAAAAGTTGGTGAACTAATATTTTGTTGATTTATTTCTTACAGGGCACTTAACAAAATGGATAGAAATATTGGGTCAAGTTGTGCAAAGGAGTTGTTTTGTTATTTTCATGTAAGGGGAAAATTTGTAACTAATAATGAAGGTGAAGTTAAATATATTGGAGGTAGTATGAAGGTAAAAATGATAAAAAATGAGATAATACTCGAAGATTTAAGGGAAATCATATCAAGATGGATATATCATGATGGAAGTAGCTGTGACATTAAATATACAATTAATTTTGATGAGAGGACATTAATTGATCATGATAGTCAAGGTGAAATTGAAAATCTATTTAGGTAGAATGAAATTAGTGCACATGTGTTTGTATCCTATAAAGAGAATCTAAATGAACATCTACTAATGAATGATACAGATGTGTAAGTTGATAAAAAAATTTTGATGTTAGAAGTTGGTATTTTCTATTGAAATGTTGGTAATCATTTATCAAATGTTGTAATTATTTATGCAGGATTGAGATATTCTTCAGAAGCAGAGGTATCTCCCATGAGTCGTGGCAATGATCTTGAGCCTGTATCTCATGAAATTGGTGGTGGGTGTCTAACTTTTGAGTGTGGGGTTGGACCATGTGGAAGTCAAAGTAGGGATGTAGAGAGTGAACCCGTGTTCTGGAACTCGGATCGGACCGGCCGGTAAACCGAGCCGGTCCAGTCCAATATTTTTTTTATTTTTTTAAAATCAATTTTTAAAATTTTTCTTTAGAATTTCATATTAATAAGTCTAAAATATTCAATTTATCACTGGTTTGGCCTTGGTTTAACTCCAATCTGATCCACTGACCTTTGACTCAGTATCCCGACTGGTTCAATAATGACTGGTTCGAGTTTCATAACCTTAGAGTGAACATACATATGTTAGTGAGATGAGCTATCTGAAATGGTCCGGAGTGATTTCCAGAATAGGTCATCATTTTCCACATGCGAATGCATTCAAAGTAGCTATGTAAGGAACAAAGGTATCTCGTTCTTGCTGAATTTCCCACAAGTGTTATCTAAAAATCAATAATTGCTAAACCAAGTAATAAGCTATTGCTCAATTTTGTCAGAAACAAAGGTAGCATGTTCTTGAGGTTTGATTATACATCTTCAATCAATAAAAGGTAAAAGTTAGTAAACTGATTCATTGACCAATTCAAGGTAAATTGCTTACAAACTAATAGAAGACTTACCTAGCTTGTTTTAGTATTTTTAACAAGGGAAAATTCTTGAAAATGCATTCAAAAATGGGAAAAGACAAATCAGTACAATGAATTTTTCAAATCTCAAATCAGTCAAGTGTCAGTACAGACGAGGAATCTGGGATTTTAAAATTTCGGCAAAAAGACAATTTTACCATTCAGTTCTCCCTCTCTCATAGCTCGGAATAACAATACCGAACTCTTGATTAACAACACCATCTTCTCTATTAACAACTCCATGGATAAATTTGAAATTCACAAGTTTTAGGGACCAATAACAATACTGGTCTTTATATTAACAACATCATATTTCATATTACGGTATTGTTAATCAAGAGCCCGATGTTGTTAATTAAGACTCAGTGTTGTTATTCCGAGCTGAGAAGGAGGGAGAGTTGAATGGAAAAATTCTCTTTTTTCATAAATTTCAAAATCCCAGATTCTTTGTCCATACTAACACCTGATTGATTTGAAATTTGACAAATTCACTGTACTAATTTGTCTTTTCTCATTTTTAGTTGCATTTTTTTGGAATTTTCCCTTTTAACAATCATTGTATGTAATATGGATAAGAAACTCAAACTCTAAGATATAAATATGAAAATAAGCGCTTATTGATAAGAAATCTCAACCCTATCAACTTTTGTTAAGGAGGTGCATGATCCACAAGTGTTGACAGGAGAAGGGATCGCCGAGATTCTGTGTTGAGATGGGAGATGTAAGGACTTTCTCATTTTGACCAATTTTCTTTCCCTTCGTTGGAGAAACTGCCGTGGAGAGAGGATTTTGTTTAAAGGATGAGAAAAAATATATAAAGATATTACGTCATTTCTTTTTTATTTTAAAAAGGATAAATCAGGCCCTTACATCTTATATGAATATTGAAATTGGAAGCATCTCTATGCCTTTTTCTATTTTTAAAATTCTTTATCCGGGATTTTTCCTTAAAAATATTAAAAAGATAACAATTTAATTCTTATTCTTGCCATATTGTCACTGCTATAAATTTGGACTTTTATAATGCCTAATATATAACGGTTACATCTAATAAATGTCATGTATATTGAGGCAGGGGTCACACAAGGATACATAGTGCTCAAATGTAATAGTTGATTATGCACATCATCATGTATTCAAAGGCAGAATTCGCGAAAACACAAACACAATAGTTGAAGTTAATAACCGTCATTTATTTAGCAACAAAAGTGATGATTCTTTATAAACAACCACCATGTAACACTTACAAATGATTAAACTTTCAACCTCTTATATCAACAAAGACAAAACGTACGGTTTTAAAAAGCAACCATCATCTAACTCATCAAAGTAATAACTCATCATAACTCTTCATAATCCCATTAGACCTTCATAAGTCATAACTCATTACAATCTTTAGCAATATGTTAGATATCTATTTAAACTAACTATTCCTTGTGATTCTTACTGTAATACTTTATTTTCAAAGCCTCAGATGAGTGCAAATGAGTAGTGAAATCATTGGTGGGACCAGAATTCGAACCGGGATTACCCAACTCTTAAAAATGTTCACAAATCCCCAATCGCAACTCAGGACTTGAACCTAGGGTTGAGAGGGTTTTTCAACAAGTAAAAAAATATTTCAATTATTTTCACAAGTTTCACTACGTCATAAATGTCTCATCAGCTCTTAATCTCATTACATTAGAGTATGCGAGCAATTCTACCTTTAATTTAATGAGAGTGGTTCTCTTAGAGTTGTTCTCTGCTAAACTTCATTCATACATCCATACACATGCATATCCATACACATATACACAAAGCCAACTTATCAAATCATTTACACCAAACATAAGGTAGTGTCTTACCCTACGTTCTTCACTTCAACTTCATATTTCCTCCATGCATCCTCTTGCATCTTTACCTGTCAAAATGGTTGGTTGGGAGGAGTGAGATTCAAGAGAATCTCAATAGCAAACATTACCACTATGCATGCCAGATATATATGAATGCATGACATGCTTGCCTGCACTATTTCATACCAACATAATGACATGCTGCATTCTCGATGTTATGACATACATATGGCCATTGCACAAATATAACAGAGCTTCAACCAATCATACATGTTCCACACAAATAGGCAAAGCAGTCACATAATCAATGCAAGACATAAATATCACATACATGCAGAAAAGGTAAGTTCACTACCTCTCGAATTTTATGTCCTTCTCTTATTGTCCCTTGATCCGCCAACCATTGCTTCTTCTTTGTCACTTCATGGCCCTAGGTAAGTGATAACATCATTAGAGCCATGAAAAGTGAATACCTAATGGCCCACATTAGCCCTATAGGCTTACTTTCACCCTTTGAGTTCATTCCAATTATATTTGTGCCATTAAGTCTTAAATTCACATAAGACGCATAAAATTGATAGATTTTTCACCATAATTGAAAAAACACAATTAATTCTATAGAACTCCAATTAAGGTGGTTCAAAATTCTATACAAATATATTCAGTCTAGTTTCACATAAAAATACTCAATTTTGAATGCCACAAACACAGCATTCCCAGAATTTTTCCAAACACCAACTGTTTCAGATGTTCTTCCAGCAGCAGGGCATAACTTTGAAAAATCACATCTTTTAGAACACTTGTCCAAAAATTACAAAATACCTATCAATTTAAAGATCTATATCTCTACTTTAACTCTGGAAAGTTTTAGAATTTTTGGATAAGGTTTTACCTATGAAACATTTCTCACAACCTCATTGTTTCAGATTCTTTCTAGAAAACAGGGCATATCTTCAACAATTCATATCTCCTACTATACTTATCCAAAAATTACAAACCTACCAAATTAAAGCTGCACATGTATACTTCACATCTGAAAATTTTCAGAACTTTTGGACAAGGTTTATCATATGAAAAAGCTCGTACAATGCCACTATACAGACAAGGCAGAATCAACAACATGCATATACAAACTTTCTAAATTTCCAAATTTATATACAAGCATCCAAAAATCATAAACACTTATATACCTATACAATTTTTCATCCTAAAGCCAATGAAAGCATCAAAAATATCAAATTTCCACTTCGTCCCCACGAAAAATCCAGAGTAGAAACAACAATTTAGAGTTCCCGGAATGAGTTTGTTGGTTTCTCGTTTTCTTTGACTTAATCACTTCCTTTCTACTTCTAATCAAATGATTAGCTATTTAAACACTCATTACACATGATTTAGCCATTGAAAACACCATTTTAAACCATCCATAAATAGTACCCAACTTTCTCTATACTCATCCAAACGATAAATCAATCGGTTAAAAAGAAAGCTTACGCTTACCTCTACCTGTTTCTATAGACGGTTTGGAATTCCGGCAACACTCGGGCTGGTGAGACTACGCCAACCACCTCCAAAAGAAAATCCAAAGCCATAGGAATGAAGCTCGCGATGAGTAGAAGAAGTTTTTTGAAGAGTACTTTGAGAGAGGACACCTATTCGGTAGTGTTTCGGCGAGTAGAATTTTCTCTCTCTTCTCTCTCCATTTTCTCTGCAGCTTCTCTCTCTCTCTTCTCTGCATTTTCAATGTGAAAATGAGCTGAGGAAGATGATAATTGATGAAAAGGAGGTGCTAAATTGCCTTGCCATGTGTCAGCTTCTGATTGGCCCAAATAATTTATTTTTGCACATAATATCCAATATGGCAGAATTTCCATTAAACTTTGAAAATTCAAATCTAATTGTACAAATGTCCAATTGGGGTGGTTCAAAAGGTATGCAACCCTCATCGAGTCTAGTTTTAAGGACAAATATAAAATTTGGCCAATTGGAAGTTCACTCTGCCCAAAATTTTAATCTTTGGATGCTGCCCCAGAAAATAGTTAATTTCACTGGGCTAACTTCAAAAATCCATTTCTCTTTGTGTACAGCTCCAAATGACTTATATAACCTATCAAATTAAAGATTGATAAGTCTATTTTAATTCTGGAATTTTTCATAACTTTTTACCATCATTTACCCATTGAAAAAGGTCACATAATCATCACTGCCATACCGGAAATTTCACCAGTAGCAACACTACTTTGTGTTCCACTTTATTATATTGTGTGTGACTTCCAATCACTTCATTTTGTTATTCCCCGAGCTCTTTAGTTCACCAATATAATTATTTTTAATATCCAATGATATAAAAGAATTTTGAAGAATTTAAACATGCCTCATAGAGACATTTGTTAAACCGGGGCTTAGCAGTTCACTTGATCCAGACTTAATATCAAGCTTTTTGTCCTAAAATTTGGGATATTACACTTACTACTTTTCTTTATTGGCCTCCTCCTTCTCTACTTCATCATCTTAAGATCTCAGGGAACTCCTTCTCCTCCACCACCCCCTCCTCTATCACCACCTCCTCCATAAATGGCTCAAATATTGAAGATCCTTACCACATTGCCCTCTCCACCATAGCCGGTGCCTCCACCTCCTCTACCAATCCATCTATTACGTTGAATTACAAAATGCATGGAATAAAAGAAAAGAGCACTAAGGAAGGATCTTGTTGTTATGAAGGAGGTCCAACAAGAAAATTAAGAGAGAGAAGAGGAAATTTACTATAGATGGAAAAGACAAATTCACAATTTGTCCTTTCTTATTCCATCTCACATTAAGTTTCCTCCCCTCTCTCATATTTTTCTTTCTATACCTCCTTTATGACAATAAGACCATTTCTTAGTGCTCTTTTTTCTTGTGTCATCTCATCATTCAATGCAAAGATGGATTAGCAAAGGGGTGGAGGCGCCAGCGACGGCGGAGGGGGCGATATGGTTTTTTCTTAAGATACATAATGGTTAGTAAGTAAAACTCGTCACTTAATAGAAGTTTAAGCAAATAAATAAGGTGGCTAACAATAACCGGCATATTTTGTCTCACAAGAATAACAATTGTTAAGAAAAACATGTCATGAAACAACAATTGCCGTGATGGTTTGAAACATTTCCCCTTCCCCACGCTGATGATAATACTCTAACCAGGCCTTTAACTCCTTCCTTTGATGATGAGAATGAGGAGGAGGAGGAGGCAGAGGCCTAGGAAGAAGAGGATAAATAAGATGATAAGGAGTGCCGTCCTCATCATCTTGTTCATCTTCCCTTCCTCATCCTCATCTTCATCATCAAAGGAGGGAAAAATAGTTCACGGTTATTAACTAAGAACTATAAAGTATTTTTTGCTAGAATACTTAATGGTTCTAACTTGTAAGTTAATATTGTGGTTGATTATGCAATCAACAGTAGACACCAATAAATTAACAAAATTGTCATATACATAATAGCTATTAATAATTAACTGTCACTATTTATAAAATATTATCTTTAATACTAAAAGACGTCACGGCTCAATAATCCATGAAACCTTCTACATATAAACGTCCAAAAACTGAATCCCACTTCTCTACTATACTTCCATTTCAACTTCTTTAAATAAACTTCTGATTCAACAAAACATCATGGACAAACGCAAGAGAACTTCTAATTTATCATCTCGCAAAAAAGCCATAAAGATTAACTCCTTTTGCCAATAAGCATTGAAGGTCTCATCCAAGCAACCTACACTGATTGGTCCACTCCCTCTGTCAATACCTTGCTGACTAAGGACAACAAAAAATTGATTTGGGCCACCACTTTTGGCATTATATTCCTCAAGTGGTTAGAAATTACCTTCATAAGTACCTTATAAATCACACTACACAAACTTATTGGTCTGAATTCGTGAACTGTCTCTAGATGCTCAGTCTTTAGCATACATCTTGTGAATCATGCTCACCATTGAATTCCCTGTTGTCCCCCATTCGCTCTAAAAAAACAAGGGATCCATCTGGCCCTGGAGCTTTGAGTGCTCCCATAAATTGTTTAATTTCTACTAGACTCAGATTAGTAGCTAACCTTCCTCTCGATCCCTCCTCTATCTTTAGGTAACACAAACCAAAATTAATGTTGGGTTGAGATTGATCCTCATAAGTATACAAACTTTTATAAAACTTAGAACCAATCCTTATAACAACATCCATATCATAAACCCACTCACTATTCTCTGTATGAATAGCTTCCACCTGATTCCTCCACCTTCTCTAATCGTCATTGAATGAGAAAATCAACTATCTCTATCACCTGAATTATACCAATTACATCTGGATTGCTGCCACCACATGACCTCTTCTTAAACGAAAGTTTCCCCTAGTTACTTCCATAAGTCATCTTGTTCTTCAACGTGTCTTATATTCTCATGATCTCATGCTACTAATAAATTATTAACAACCTCTATATGTCTAATGAGACAGACTTTCCATTTATTCACATCACTAAACACATTCTTATTTCATTCTTGAATATTATCCCTAAGACCTCTCACCAGTTTTCCCTCTTGCTTTGTGACTTTTGTCCCTACTAAACTCTCAGTAGCCCAAATGTCAAGCCATAAGTACCTTGAAATTGTCAACCCATATGTCTACCAATGTTAGACGTACCCTCCTGTTTATTTGCATGAGAGCCTAAGACCAACTCATTCATACGTGATTTGGTTTCTAAATAAGGATCTATTAAGTTCTTAAGCCCTTTCTCCTTCTCAGAACCATTCTTCCTGGGCCTACCATTGAGTTCTTAGCCTTTTAGTTTATTTCTTCTTTTATTCCCATTTATGGCATCTTTCAGTGGCGACCACTCTGAATTCTTTTGAATCTCCACATGTGATACTGGAGTTGCCATATCCTCACCATTATTAATGTCTAATGCAGAAAACCTAGAACACGCATATTGCATAGGTCGATCCTGTACATTCCAGCTACTATCTCTCCCTGCCCCTTCAGTGAATCTTGGCCGTCAAACTCTCCATAGGGGTTGCACCACCATCCACTCTCCATAGCCTACTGCCAACTCTTCCGTCGTACTCACTCTGCCAGTCCCTCCCTACACACCCCTTGGCAAAATGTTGCTTTCACTTAAAGCATGGCTATGCTTTGTTGTCATGTCAATATTAGTACAGTGGTCAAAATCATGCCCATATTTTCCACATTTACAGCAAACCACGTGCAAGCATTCATACTCAATCTTCTTTTGTACTCCATTCATCATGATACATGGGATCAATTGTTTTTATAAGTCGAGTTGCACACAGATACATGCAAAGCAACCCTTCATCTTCCTCATAGTTGTCATATCAACTTTAAGAACATAACCAATTTGACTATTAATCACATACAATATCCCTTTTTCATAGTAGTTCAATGGAAACTCTAGTATTCCAACCCACGTGAACAATGGTCAAGATCTCTTCTACCTTCGGGTTTAAATTTACCTTCCAAGGTTGGATACTGACAAAGTGATCATGAATCATCCACAGCTCCCTCACCAGCACTAAATCATAAACCTCCTGATCACTACACTTAACCAAGAAAAATCCAAAAGCTACATCAATGGTTCTAATTCCTCCCCACAACTGTTGGAGTTTCTGCTCAAGGATATCTGCCCTTATCATTTGACCAAGGATTGGGACCATTAGGTATTTACTTCTTCGTAAGGCTTGCTTTATATTCTGATAACAAACCGATATTTGTCCCTTGCACAGTGTGATCAACCCACGCTCTTAAATTCCATCTCTTATCAGTCCATCAATACTCCTTAGTCTCCTGGTTCTCAGAATCTGATACTATATCCTTTAAACATGTCTCTTTGTAAGTCTTTCGAGGTTCATTGACTCAATCCTCACCTTCATCCCTGCTTCCTTCTCGCCCAAGTCATCGCCTGCATCCTTCTCGCCCAAGTCATCGTCTTCCATCCAATCTTTAACTCTGGCGAGGTGCTTCCTACTATATGTCAAACCTCCTTCCCCAGTACATACCTTCTTCTTGCTTCATGCCAGGGCATCCTCCTTCTCCTCTACCTCCCGACCGCCATTTTTCACTCTCGCCAAAACCCTAGTTACACTCATGGATCTTGAGTTATTAAAATTTTTTCTTTCTGTCGTCCTTTGCTTAACAATTAAAAGAAGTTCTCAACTCACAAGAGAGAATGGTTGATAATTCAAAATATTAATTTGCATATGTAGCGACGTAATATCGAGGGGTCTACCTTTTATCCTCAGTGCCCCATTTGATGACCAATAAGATAACAAAGTCCAAAAGCTAGAAAGCAAACTAAAGCACATAGAAATGACCTAAAACAAACAAATTAACAACAACGATTCTTTATTTGATATTTCCAGAAAAACTCCACATAAAATTAAAACAAGAAAAGATGATGTTCCTACATGCAAGCTAGACCTTGGTCAATTTGATAACTGAAACTCATTTACCTAGGAGCCTATGGCTCTAGGGAACGGAGTCAATTAATTTGACATGCCATATATGTTGGGGGCTCCCAAATTAATGCTAGACTAACAAATGGTGTGTATGAAGAGTATTAACTACTTAGAACTAAGCTAGTCTAGTGTATAGGTTGTCTTCATTTAGTGACTGAATGCAAAGAGGTGGTGTCTAGTGCAATGAGATGGTTATCCTTGATGAATGATTTGGCCAATGTCCAATTTCCATTTGGCTGAATTCAATTCCTTAGCGAAGTAAAAGTGCTTGTGCCCATCCAAACAAATGCCAATAATAATCTAAACTCACCTTGCCACTTGGACTAAGCTTAATTAGTTAACTAGAGACATCTTAAGGCCAGGTACTTTAGCTTGACATAGACTTGCAATCAGCATTCTATACTTAGATTAACCTGACTAGCAACCTAGTTTGATCAATTCAAACTACACGGGCTAATGTTTTAGACTAGGAGAAACTTGAGGGATTGAAGCTTATGATTTGAAACTATGGAACAAAAATAAAAATGAAGGTAAATTATAAGGATAAGACTTTATACTAACCTACATCATAAATACAATGAGCTATGGATCAACTTGACTCCCCTTTGAAGTATTATGAGCTCATGCCATCTCCATTGTGCTCGTCGCTGTGAATGACACTAAATGGGCAGTCCGAATTCTTTTGTTATGCCATCTCCATTGTGCTTGTCGCTGTGAATGACACTAAATGGGTAGTCCGAATTCTTTTGATATGTCATCTCTTGATCTTTGTTCTTGCCTCCAATCATCACGTGCTCTATAATGGAAATCAATACAAGGAAGCATGATTTGTCCTAGAGATTAATTAGTTACAATTAATGGCCAATTTTGACAATTATGCCCCTTAATTAACATTAATATCATGCAAGCGCTCTTAATAAAAAAAATCACAAATACATGCAATAGAGCGCCATAATTTGTTATATGAACTCCCAAATAATGAATGATTTAGCATGTAAGAAATGGGTTACATCATTTGAATATAAGAAAATGTGAAAATTGCAAGGTGTAGCCAAAGTTGAAATGGAGGTTTAAGATAATGGTCTAAGAATAACATAATTTCATGAAGGAGATTTAGTGGGATAAGCCATGCATGCTGACGCTGTACAGTGAATGGCTATGATACCATTCTAGGATTTCAAAGAGAAAAGATTATTTACGAAATTCAAATCATTATTTCATTGAAATGAATACATTACCCACACACACATACATATATATAGACACACACACACACACACACACACACATATATATACATATACATGTGTGTGTGTAGACGGACAAAAAGAAAAACGCAAAAGAAAGACACCTGCATAAGAGAAGAGAATTCTGGAGAAATAATATATTATGTAAAAATTAACTTTCAGTCATGATACCAAAAGTTACAGTTGAAAGTTTTCAGTATCAACAAAAAAATCATCACCTCAACAATTGTCCCTGATAAGATCGGCAACATAACGAGTCACCATTGAAAATGTAGTTTCAGCTTTCAACAGCGACAAATGTTACAGCCATTAAAAATTATGTCGTTGTTGCAGAAAGTCCTCTTTTTTTTCTTTTTTTTTGTAGTGTGGTATTGGGCTCAATTTAATTAATTTTTTTGACCTTGGCTAATTTTATTAATGATAACATTAATTAATGAATATTTTGCTTATGATTTGATAATTTAATACTTGTTTTACATGTGTAGATATTTGTGCAAGGATAGGGATGCCAGACTCCAATTTTTCAATTGTACACATATTGATACATGGACTTCATGTATGTACATATAAAATACTGGAAACATTAGAAGGGTATGAACAAGCTTCAAATGAGTAATTTGATAAACATTAAACTTTGCACTTGAGGGGAAACTTGATAAATTAATTGAAAAAAAAAGAAATATTAAAATAAGATGATAAGAAATTAGGAAAAGAAATAATGACTAATTTTAGGTAGTAAATTAAATTGTCATAAAAAAATTCAGAGACCAAAATTGTTGGCAAAATCAGATAGACGTTATAGATCTTAAATATGATAAGCATTTAAAAAAATGGCTATAATGGAATTGCATTCTGAGAAGCAAATTGTGCTTTTCGTGATTTCATATATACATGCCCGCATCTAATAACCAGATCAGAATCTTCTTTTAATTCAATGTACCAATTAATGTCGTAATTTATTACTCTTTTTAATTTTGGTCTCTGAATTCTGTTATGACAATTTAACTTACTACCTAAAATTAGTCCTTCTTTTCCTAATTAGATAGACGTTATAGATCTTAAATATGATAAGCATTAAAAAATTGGCTATAATGGAATTGCATTCTGAGAAGCAAATTGTGCTTTCCGTGATTTCAATGTACATGCCCGCATCTAATAACCAGGTCCGAATCTTCTTTTAATTCAATGTACCAATTAATGTCGTAATTTATTACTCTTTCTACTCAAAAATATGTCTTCCATTTCGCCTATATAAAGCATTGGTTCGTAACACTTTCTCATCAGAACAAAACATGGGGAAGTCTTCTTTTAAATTGATGTTCTTATCGGCTTTTTTGATCGTTGCATCAAGTAAGATTTTATCTGTCCTTTTCAATTTTATGCTCTGATACATTTTGTTAAATGCAGATTTCTAAAGCATTAGCGAATCTATATGTGTGTGTCCCAAACTTTAAACTAACTGGCAACAAATATATTTTATTCCATTGAAAATATGAAAATAATGATAATAATTTAATTCTTAGTTTTATAATATTGTGAAGCGTTTTCCGTATAAAATCTATTATTTATTTCAGTACACTTTACGTATAACGACTATAATCAATTTTGAAATGTTGCAAACAAGGATTTTCAATACTATAATTGCCTAGTATTGAGTTATCTGAATAGAAAAAATGTTGTGTGTGTGTGTGTGTGTAGAAGTGCAATCTTCTCTACTCAACTGATTAACATTTTCAATGACTTTTTTCCACATTTTGATTTCTTCATACATCAAAGTTAAAATTAATATTATTTCCTGTACTTAATAGTCCAATGAATAGAGGTTCTTGCCTTTTAAACAAGTGGTTACATTAAATTTTGTCAGTTTGTGGATGCAGTATGCTAGTTATCAGGAACCCATCTTTTATGTTTGTTACCCTAGGAGAAATTAGACTTTGTTGTCGGCGGAACATATCCATAGTGTCTCACCAAAAACAAAAACAAAAAGAAAAAAAATCATAAATATGATATTTATTATTACTTCGGATCCTTAATATAAGATCTAATTGATTAATTTAGGAATATTAAAGAAGTTAAATAAACTATTTAATTATAGCATATATTATATGATCTCTTTAAAATATTTATGTGTTATTAGACTATATATCAATTTATTTTAGAGAAAATTGATAAATATAAATACTTAAAATAATTCATTTAGATTCTTTAATCTTCTGAAATTAGTTAATCAAGTATTGTATTAAGGACTGTATAATATAATAGATAATTGCAAGCATGTTTATCGTATCGTATTGTATTTGTTTGCAGATGTGTTGGAGGAAAGTGAAGCCAGGGGGATTATTATAGGTTGCTATAACTGTCTCTGTCAGCCTTGCAATCCATTAGTTGGATGTTGTCGTTCTCCTCCAGAAGAGTCTTTTGGAATGCAGGTCATCAACAACCAATTTCCTCCAACTGCTAATAATAATAATAATGGGTAAAAAGGTGTATAATATCCTTATTATGAGACAATAAACTATACATGTTTCTATGAGAATGCTATGTAGCGGCATATTCAATAAATAATAAACTTATGGAGCATATATCTCCCATTATCATATGTATTTTATCAACAATGTTAATTTATGTGTGCCTTTGAAATGAAAACCAAATTGTTCATAACTTGGGAATTGATAATTTCTACTTTAATATAATTTTTCATATTATATTTGGGGATTTTATTTTGTTATTTGGGCCAAAAATCCATTATTTATATATGATTAATTTGGATTAAAATTAATTACATAAAAATAGAGTTTAAAATAGCAAAAATATCCTATTTTTATGATTTCCCTTAACTATTTGATTTTTGGAATATATAGTATTGCATTATCTTAAATTTTAGGAATATAATTTTCTTTCATCTTCTAAAATTGGTACGCAATATGAGATACTGTTTACGAGTTTACTATAGACCTCGAGAATGCTGAAGCCTTTAGTACTGTTTATGAGCTTACTATAGTGAAAAATTCACATATATTATAATGCATTTTCGTATTTTGAAAAAAAAGTAATTCACTATTAATATTTTATTTTCTTAAAAGATATTTATTTTTAATATAAAATTAATTAAAAATGCAATAAATTTTAAATTCAAGTTAAAAATCTAATTATTCAAAAAATTAAATATTATAAAATCTCATTATTCAATATAATAAAATTAAATGAACTCAGATAGTCAATTTGTAATATTTGAATGCTACGAAGAAATAGCTATTAAAAATATATGATTAAATAATTAAACAGAATAAAGCCTAGAAAATTTAGATAAAGTTTCAACAATGATAACTAAAATAATTATATTATTAGATGTATTAATCTTCCAAATGAAATCAAATCTAAAAGCTGGAAAAAAAATCTAAAAAAATAATGGACATTTTATGGATCGACAACAATTTTTAATTGGTACATAAAGTTGAAAAGTCGGTTAGAAAACTCGCCATTACAATTTACAAAGAAACTATGATTTCACACGAGTTTTATGCGAGTTTGTTGGTTTCTGTTTCTTCATATACAAGTTATTGTAATATTATAATAAAAAATTAAAGTGCAAATTTGTACCAGATGAAAGCCAAGGCAATCCAAACCTAATGAAAAGCCAAGACAACAATAATCGCCTAGGACCCCTCTTGTTTATGACCTGTAATGTCCCGTTTGGTATCATAGAAGAGTTTTTTATGGAAATAGAAGTGAAAGTAAGTTTTAAAGTATGTTTGCTATGTCAATAGAAGTAAAACATAATTTTTTATCAATATATGTATTTTGTTTATGAAAAGACTGAGATGCCCTCCAACAAAAAAAAAAACCTTTTCCACACCACTAGATTTAGAACCTCAATCAATCCTCTTCAAGTGACCACCATTGTCACCAACAAATGTAGAGAAATCAAGCAGAAAAAGGTTCTACCCATCTAGACTAATCTCTTGGTCGACTTAAATATAATGAAAAGCATTATCATGATGGCATTGCATAAAACCATCGAACATATAATTAAAACAATCAAGCAAACATATGTAAAACTAAAAAAGGAGATCAAAAAAGATAACAACAGAGGTATCAATTGGCCACCATGGCTACTGGCCACCACAACGACTGGTGGACCACCCAGAAACAACTATAACCCTCCATTTTTTTTCCAAAAATACTTGCCATCAACAATCTAATAAATCCAATGAAAACAAGCAAACAAAGAGAGATTGAGAGGCAAAGGTATCAATCGCCATAAAAGAGAAGAAACACTAGCCACCACAAGTCGAATCTCACGCAAGGATAGGCTTTAAGGTAGACGGGGGACTATCACAATAAGTCTTTTAACAAAGAGGCTGAGGCTTCATATCAGAGGGGCATAGTGGGAGAGAGGCAAGATGGAGAAGGAAATAGCAAATAAAAGTTGCAGATCGAGGAAGGGAGGGTGTCATTCCTGGTAAAATCAAAGGACCTGAAAGACATGAAATCAAAATTGAAAGAAGACAAGAACATCGTTGCTATCGCAAATGAATGTCGGCGCCTTCGTGTTATGGGTTCTTCGCTGCCATCCTAGATGAAGGTTGTCACTGGAGAACCTAGAAGCTTGAAGGTTATGGTTGAAAGGTTGAGGGTAGAACAGGAAAAAAAATGGGTTCCAAGGAAATATGGCTAGTTCCTTAGAGGGAGAGATGGAAGTGACTTCCATCAATTTTGATGGAAGTAGGATCCCTAGGGAATTGAGTTGCAACACACCATACATATATAAATCTCAAATCCACTTCCCTCTTCCCATCTCCATGCTACCAAACAGGGCATAATAGTGTACAGACATGACCAAACTATACAAAAATAATAAAACCATACACAACGTGACACAATGAGCCTCAGACCCAAACCCAATCCTCAAAACCATATTGCATACGACCTTGTTCAACATATATGCACAACTCTATCATTCTAATACCCCCTTCAAGTTGGGGGCCATACAAATTTATGGTTCCTAACTTGTATAAGAATTTTCCACAATCATCTATCCTTAGAGGTTTAGTTAATAGATCTACCAATTTCTCTTTGGAGGCCACGTGTTGTAATGTGATTAAGCCTTCCACAAACTTTTTATGAACAAAGTGATAATTGATCTCAATAGGCTTTGTATGCTCGTGAAATACAGGGCTACTCGCGATATGGATTGTTGCCCTACTATCACATAAGACCTAAATTGGTTGCAAGCCTTTAATGTTCAGAAATAATGTCACTTAAAGCCCGATGCTCGGCTTCAGCTGACAACTTTGAAATAGTGTGTTGCTTCTTCAATTTCCAACACACTAAAGAACCTTCAAACTTGATAGCATAGCTTGTCACCGACCTTTGAGTATTCAGACATGTAGCCCAATTGGAATTAACATAACATTCCAAGCTAGGTTGCCACAATGAATGCAAGAGGATCCCTAAACTTGGCTTCCTTTTGAGATAGCAAACTACTAGAATTGCTGTCTCCATATGAGCTTTTCAAGTTTCAGTCAAGATTAGCTCAATGTTTACATGACAAAAGCAGTATCAAGCCTTGTAACTGCAAGATATGATAACCTATCTACCAATCGCCTATACACCATTAGATCTAGTAAGAGAAGATCTTGCCACTTATGTTTATGGCCCTTTCACTTTAGTTTCTTCCCTCGCTCAGTTTGCTATCCCTTCTTCTATTGGTCGACAACATGATATTTTGCTCCATGGGAATTGAAAGAAGCTTTGCTGCACCTAACACCATATTTGAAAATGAGGTCTAAAGTATATTTCCTATGACATAGGACAATTCCTTTCTTCAACCTTCTCACTTCCAATCAAGGAAGTACCTAAGATGACCCAAATCCTTCATTTTAAAGTTGCCATGCAGATGTGCTCTCAGTGTATTTATCTTCTCCATATTGTTCCATGCTACAACTAAATCATCTATATAAGCCAACACCAAGGTTTATCATTCTTAGTTTGATTTATAAAAAGTGAATAATTGTATCTACTTTGCCCAAACCCCCTTATATCAGTGCCTCTGTGAGCTTAGCATTCTATTGTCGAATTACTTGTTTTAGTCCATTCAAGGATTTGTGCAATTCGTAAACTTTATTTGGTCCAAAAGAATCAAATCCTTATGGTATTTTCATGTATCCTTGATAAAACCCTATTTTTATTATATATTTTCATATTTTATTTGGGATTTATGTCATGATAATTAAGCTTAAAATGTCTCTTTTATGATTAATTATGAAATTAAGGTTGAAAAGGGAAAAAATTTCATATATTTTATTATTTACCTTAATTGATTAATTTTTGGAAAATAAAGTATTACATTTTGGGTTTACTAGTGGAGTTTCAAAGAGGTTAAAGATGGAGCCATAACTTTTAGAGCAACAAAGACACAGCCGTGAAAACCAGTTAAAACTTTACCTTCTTCATCTTTTATAGCATCGAACCTCCACCATTTATAGCATCGAACCTCCACCATCGGCCTTCTTCTATGATTTTTTGGCAACCTTCACTATTTCGTCTTTCATTCAATCTGCCACATGCTCTATTTCTCTTCCATTTTCATCATCAATCTCATTTCTAATGTAATTTCATGGCTGGGTGTCTGAATCAAAGAGTGATTTTGCTTCTTGAGGCTAGTTGTATAGGTGTTTGTAGCTAAGCTTTTCAATCCTTTGTAGCAAGAGGCAATAGCATGAATTTAGAGCTTCAATATAAGAGTTTTTGACTCTTCTATTTCTCTATTTCTACATTATGTTTGTGATTCTTAGGTCTTAGGATAAATTTTATAAAGTTGGACTTATTTTTTTGATGCATTTGGAAATTAGATGTAGCTTAAATCTTTGTTAGATAATTAGCACTGTATTTAATTAGCTTAATTATAACTTTTTTACATTGGCTTGTCATTGAATTTGATGATTTTGTGAACATTTTATACTAATTTTAAGGTGGCTTGCTTAATGGATCAATAGTGTCATGTTTTTACATTAGTTTATTGAATTTGAATATATTAATTGTGTTTGGTGTTGAGCTTGGCATCATTAATCTTGACTTTTTGTGTGTAAGGCCATTGGTAAATTAAAATTAATAAGAAAATCAAGTGATAATGTGAGATGACTCGATTATTGGATTAAAAGCTAAATACAATTTTAAGTTCATTAATTGCTAGAGTGTTTATTAACTTAATGGGTGGGTCTTAGAGTCTAATTTTAAGTTCATTAATTGCCTTTGAGAGATTAATGTGTAAGGTAGCTTAGTATTAATCAATCTAAGTTAGGTATACTCTAATGGGTGGGTCTTAGAGTCTTTTGAAGCTAGCATAATTAATATCCTATAATTATTTGAAGTGAGGATTGTGTGCGCCATTGTTGTGCAAGATTGCTCATTCCATGATTATTTTTCTTGTTCTTCTCACTCCATTAATTCCATCATCGTTTCATTTCATATTTTCAAGAAAAATCTCAAAAAGAATTAGTTTTCTCAATTGCAAAAAGGAGTTAATAGTTAAAAAACCATATTTTTCCCTTTTTATTATTTCATGTCAATCATTACACTTAGTTTCTAGGTAATTAATAAAAGGTTCTTCAAGAGATGATTTAAAATTACACCCTTTATTGCAATCCTTGGTTTAATTTTGAAAAGGTTATCAAGACACAAAGCACACGCCTTCTTCAATATTTCCTCATTAAAGTCCCTTTGCAAGAATGCATTATTAACATCTATTTAGAATAGGTGCCAATTATGCATTGCTGCAAATTCCAAAACAACTCTCACAGTGACCATCTTAACAACCGGGGGAAAAGTTTCAAAGTAATATATACTTACCTTTTGGTTATACATTTTTGTTACAATTCTCACCTTATACCTTTCAACTTCACCATTGGAGGTGTATTTCACCTTGTAGACCCACTTAAATCCTATAAGTCTCTTCCTTTTATGAAGGTCAACTATCTCGTATGTTTTATTTTGCTCTAAGGACTGCATTTCCTTATTCATAGCGTCCATCCAATTAGGGTCTTATGATGCTTATTGAGAGCTATGAGGCTTAAAAATTGCATCAGTAGGTAACAAATATTGTTTGTAATGAAGGGATATATTATCATAAGTATGTGCTTATATACAGGATACTTACAGGTTGGTTTTACCATATCTAAATCGATGGCACATATATAATCATTCAACTAAGCGGGAGATTTCTTATCACGTTTGGTTCTATGATACCTTTGGGTGTGTTCATCGAAATCAATCAATGTCTTATTACCTAAATCATCAATGCTTGGTTGCATTTGAGTCTACTTAGTTTGAACTGCATGGTTACTATAGTATCCAGGTTCTGTTTCTACTATAGGATTAGCCCCTGTATTATAATTGTCAAACAGAATAGTTCCAACCTACCAAGGATAACCCCCTTTTGGTTAGTAGTGATGGAATCCTTGAAGGGGAATCTTTTTATAAAGAAATAGACATCCTTACTAACAAATAAAACCTTGGTATGCAAAATATACAATAAGAAACCTTTCTGATTTGTAGGATAACCCATAAACATGCAAGGGTCAAACTTAGGCTGAAATTTACCGGATGCATTTTGATTTACAACACATGTCAAGCAACCAAATACCTTGAGACAACTTACATCAAGTTGCTGTTTGAAAATAATTTCATAAGGAGTTTTATAATGAAGAATTTTGGAAGGAGTTCTATTGATTAAAAATGCAGTTGTCTTTATGCTTTCTCCCCAAAATTTAATGGGCATACTGGAATGGAAAATAAGGCTCTTGGTTACATTCAAAACATGTCTATGCTTTCTTTCTACCACCCCATTTCATTGAGGTGTGAATGAGCATCTTCATTCATGTATAACACCTTTAGAATTTAAGTAGTAAGTTCATTGTTAATGAACTCAAGCCCATTATCACTTCAAATTTTCCTTATGCTGGCAGAAAATTGATAATTCATATGGTTAATGAAATTCTTTAAATGTTGAACACATTCATGTTTATTGTTCATCAAGAATATCCAACTACTATTGTAAGGAAATATCGATGACCTCTACTAGTGGGTTTCTTATAGGGTCCCCATGTATCAACTGTTGGGATTGGTAGGCCTACAGTGGAAGAATTAAAAATTTAAAATTGTAAAAGTTTATCAATCTCAATTGTGGATCTATCAACGATATATAAATTGAGTTAGAAAAAGTTGTACCTTTTGAGTTGTACCTTTTTTATCTTGAGGAGCCAACTACTCAGATCAACTCCCTCTACTAGTATCCACATGAACATGACCCAACACCGGCAGCACCCTATATATAAAATTTATCCACCCTAGATTAAATATTGTATTCATTGAATCTTAGAAGCATCTTAAATTCAATGAATCTGGACATTATAGCTCGAGTTGGGCTATTCTTGTGTGAGACTCTGTAGGCCAATATGAAATTGGTAGTGAGCCAATAACTGTATATCCTACAAGTAGCAAGTGGCCTCTAGTAAGATATTATAAATACCTTATTTATATGAGGATCGATAATATGATACAACATGTCATACAAACATATCATGTCTCTTTTGTCACACGATACTTCATCCAAGGATGATGTATGGATAATATCATCCACCTTTTCTTGATTATTACTTTCTTGATCCCTGAGTAGTGTAACTATATAAATGGAAACTCCTTTCCATCGTAGTGTGGCCATACATTTCTCATACTTACTTATCGAGGGGCCTAGTAATATCTCTCTACTAATATGAGGGATAAATTCCATCTTGACCATTCACATTCCTCTGCATGAAAACCACTAAGATTGGTTGTAGTCTTTATCATCACCCTGTCAAAGGTGCTTTTAAGTAGGTCAAAGCTTAACGACTCTTATGTAGAAATCCATGATGATCTCAAGTCAAAAGGTATAGTGGCGTGGTTATACATGAGATAAGCTTATGACTTGATCCATGCAGCTTTCTTATAGCGGATCGGTCTAGCACCTTGTACTCTTACAAGGGCATAAGATTTTGATTTGTATTCTCATACCTTATTAAAGTCATACTGGTCTTATTTCATCTTTATTCTTGCATAGATAACCGACCAGGGACATTTAGGACAATCATTATGATTTATCCAAGGATACAGTTATCACAGTGAACATACGAACAATGTGATAACTAAATGGAGAAATTCATTGAATAACAATGTTCAAAGTACAATGATTAGCCGTTAGGGAATAATTTCCAACATCAACATGTACTAATTCAAAATAACAATGTGTAACAAAATTGCTAGATGGAAAAGACAATCTAGTTTATTTTGTTTGAGAACAAACATCACAATTATTAGGAAATGCAATAACAACATCATTTTTTATAATATCAAGGTAGCGAATAATATGTAAAGGAGAATGTCCTAGCCAATTTTGCCACAATTTAAAGTTCAATATATTTTTCTCTTCTTGCGTACTTAAAGTAGCTTTAAGCTTTATGCTGTTTTCAATCAAATACAATTCATTACAGATTTTACCAATCACCTGCATTTTCCCAGTAGTAATTACTTGTACAGTGCATATTTCTAGGTAAAATGTATATGTTTGGTTAATAGTGAGATAGAGACCAGATTAAAGCAGCATTCATCATAATAATATACATCATGTAACATCACTCCATCAAATAATGTCATGGTTTTGGTATAGGTAATGCTAATTCTATTTGAATTTTAATTCTTCGAATAGGACCCTTATAAGTGTTAACATTACTAAACATGTCAAATTTCCAAATACATTACAAGTTGCACTCGAGTCCAGAATCTAGTAAGAATGACATAAACTAGTAGGGATTACATTAATCATACCTGATAAGTGTTCATCAGTAACATACTCTAATGCACCAACTACTATTTCTTCATTATCTTTCTTTAGCAACTAAAGAATCTTGTCGTATTACTGTTGAGTAAGGGCTGGATATAGTAGAGGAGTATTGGAGAGTATGGCTTAAGGTTTCTCTACTAATGTTTGATTAGCTTGAGCTTTTGGTTGTCTTGAACCTCTGGAATTCATAAGGAATCTGATCAGCTAGTAGTAAGACTCACACTTATATCCTTGCTGATTGTAGCAGCTACAAATGTCTTGAGATCGACCACAACCTTTACCTCTTCCTTATTTGCCACCCCTCATAGTCATTGTAGCAATCTTAAGTAGGTTATTGACATTTTGGATTAAAATGGTACAGTTGTTCTCATCTTCAATAATCATCAAATATG
This sequence comes from Albizia julibrissin, assembly GCA_037074505.1. Lineage (NCBI taxonomy): Eukaryota > Viridiplantae > Streptophyta > Magnoliopsida > Fabales > Fabaceae > Albizia > Albizia julibrissin. Next base: position 5,809,456 of record CM073479.1, on the reverse strand, counting down.
CTTGATTTATACTCAGTAGAGGCACCATCAGAGGAATGTGGGATCGAGCCTGTTGGTGGGTGTCATTAAGACCCATCATAAATTGGAAGAGTTTATGTTATTGGGTAAAGTTAACAAATTCCCTGCCAATGTCCACTTACATGATGGGAGTAGAACTAATAAAGAAGACTCATGCCATAATTCTTACAACTTAGGGAAATATGATGATACTCTTAGAGTACTTTGAGTGTATGCAGAAATACTCTTATAATCAGTCTTTTGATACCTCTCTTGCACACCTTCTATGCCAAATATAATGTATCAACAAACATAATACTAAATGCTATCTCCTTGTCCATTGAGTTGATTAACTAGGATAGAACCACTGTATTACACCTATCCCAAAGGCACTTAGATGTAGTGCCTTATCTCCTTCAAGCATTTTGTAAATAAAGCACAATTTATTCTTATCACATAGTACAATATAAATGGATCTCGACCAAACCATGTAATCGCCAACCCTTATGAGCACTTGAGAAATAAGGGTCATTACTTGGGTATCTAAAGGATGTGAGAATAAAGGGTGATGGACATTGATATTTGGCTTTGTTGATGCCATTAATTAGTCTTTTGTATAGAAATCTTGAAGTGAAAATTGCAAGGGTCAAGGTTGACAATATGAGGAATGTTGTTTAAAGATCAATACTTTATTGTGACCAATTTGAATTAACAATAGAATTAGTGTAATTTTTGTCTTTCTTGTTAGTGCAAGCATATCACCCAGGGAGGGGGTGAATTGGGTGATTACAGAATAATTAGACCGTAAATAAAAATTGACAGAATTTAAAATGAAGTTAAGAGCAAAGAATGATATCACTGAAGTGTACACAGGAAGTTACACTGATTTGACCACAATCACTTTAACCTAGGTCCAGTCCTTAGAATTCCTCTAAGCTTTTTTTACTATATCTTCTAAGATTCAGTAGGTTGTTGTCACCTCAGTACAATGCAAGTTCCATACCCAGACACTCGATCCCCCTTACACAAGGTAATTTCAAATTCAACTTAAGGTTTCACAACCTTAAGTTATTTTAACAAGAAATATTGAGTTTGTGAAGAAAATCTCTCTCAAAGAATATATAGATAAATACTGAAGTACAGAGAATAAAAGAATAAGAAATAGAGTACTAAGTATGAATTAATTGTTGTATGTTTGTGTGTTGTTGTGTCTATGTCGTTATCTGTTGAATGCTTCCATATATAGTTGAATTATGATAGTTGTTGTTAGCATTTTAACATATCTGTTAGAGTTACACAACTTCTTTTAAACGTTCTTTACATTTGAAAAACTAGCCGTTGTGGTTAATAGTCGCTCCGCTATGTAAAGTGACTTTTCTTCTCTTGGAAAGATCTCTTCATTGTTTTCCAGGAAAAATACTTATAACACTAATACAATAAAGTGTCAATTATAAAGATAATAAATTAATAAATAACAAATGATTATTATACATTATGGACTCATCACTCGAGTGATCCCTTTTGAATTCTAGCATAAAGTTCAAGTTGATTTTCTTATCCCATCACTCGAGTGGTCACTTAAGTAATCAAGTGATCCATTTCAGAAATTACCAAAGACCTTCACTGGATAAAAGAGTTCTTTTCTCAGTTTATCACTCAAGTGGTTAATCAAGTGATTCAGGGCCATCATTCAAGTAATCCCTTCCAAAATGCTGGAGAGAGTGATATTGAACCAAATATTATTTTGTCCACTTCATCACTTAAGTGGGTCACTCAAGTGATTACTCTGTAGGCATTAGAAAACTTTGTTTGATTATTCAAAAACCTTTTGTTTAACATTAAATCATTTGTAACACCTTTTGTTATCATCAAAATATAGTGTTATAGCTTACTCTAAATAACTAGTGAAATCAATTATGGACTACCCAACGTCCAATACTTTCATAAATCCTCACTCTCAACTCACAATTTGAACCTAAGGTCGAGAGGGTTTTCACGAAGGGTAAATAATTTTAAACACATTTCCATAATCCTTGCTACGTCATTAATACATCACCAGCTCTTAGTTTCACAAATCAGAGTGTGCAACGATTTACTTTAAATAAATTCAGAGCTATTCTCTTATATTACATTAGAGCGGATTGGTTCTCTATTTTATCAATAATCATCACATGCTTATACATACACATATACATACCAAATCATTTACACTGAATACAAGCTAGCGCCTTGTGTTTCAAATTTCACTTCACCTTCATATCTCCTCTATGAATCTCTTTATGCATCCTTCAACCTATCTAAAAGGTTGGTTGAAGGAGTGAGATTTGAGAGAATCTCAGTAGTAGACATTATCATTATGCATGTAGATATATATGAATACATGACATGCTTGCCTATACTATTTCATGTCAACATAATGATATGATGCTTGCTCAATGTTATGATATACATATGGTCATTGCACAAATATAACAAAACTTCAATTAATCAAATATCCTTAAGACAAATAGGTAAAGCAGTCACATAATCAATGCAAGACATACATATCATACACATGCAGACAAGGTAAGTTCACTACCTATAGGACTTCAAGTCCTTCCTCAATTTATCGTCTTTGCTCCGGCTCCAGCACCATCCTCTGTCAAGTCCTAGAATTCCCAAACATACAATACATGAGTCATTACTCATCTATGTATCATTCTAGACTCATTATATTGGATAACTTAGCCCAATCACGCCAAATTACCAAAATGACCCTGAGACCAGCCTCAACTGTACCTTGATAGAATTTATGACATGATTCAATCCTACACAATTCTACATGTAAAATCCATTTATGACATCAGATTAGTCACATTCAGGTCCAAATGACAAAAATACCCTCGGTAGCCCTTACTTAGAGCCTAAAGGGGTAATTTGGTCATTTCACACCCTAGGCCTTTTCTCACTTTCCCTTCAACATGAACCTTACACAATTTTCCCTTATGAACTTAGTGGAATCATCCAATCAATGAAATTCCAAATCTTTCTTCATAAACCACACAGGAAAGCCAATTAGGATTCTCAGAAAAATTATGTTGGATTCTTCCTTTCTTTGACTTAATACCTTCCTTTTTACTTATACTTAAAAGATTAGCTGCTTAGACATCCATTGGACATCGTTTGGGCTATTAAAACACACTTTTTGAATGAGACAAGAATAGTACATAACTTCCTATATACTCATCCAATCAACAAATCAATCGGTTCTAAAGGAAGCATACGCTTACCTCTACACGCTTCTAAATTTTATTCGGAATTCCGGAAGTACTCTGACCAGTGAAACAGCATTAACTACCTCCAATTGAGAATCCAAAACCATAGAATGGAAGGTCAGGACGAGTAGAAGAATGTTAGTACTGGACACTTTGAGAGAAGACGCGGTTTCGATAGAGTTTTGGCTAATTATCCCTTTCTCTCTCTTCTCTCTCTCTCTCCTTCTCTTTCTCTTATATGTTTTCTTTCTTTCTCATTCTGTTCTGATTTCTCTTTCTTTCATTCTCTTTTAATCCACACGAGAATGAGGAAAGAGGATGAAGGAAATGATGATTAATTAAAATCATCCAGGTGGTCTTTACTTAATTAGTCCACCTATCTCATTTCTTGTACAACAAGTTTCCTTTCTCTTTTCCTTTATCAGTCTACCAATATTAATGAGAAATAAGAGAGTATAATTCACTCTCAAATTATCACATTATACCACCTTAAGTAGTCAACCAAAACCTTATACTTTTGACTCCTTGACTTTACTTGATAATAATTCACCCACTTAAGCTAATTAATTACCAAGTAGTTATTTTTGTCCTTCTAATTCCCATTCAACTCAACTCATTGGGAATATTAGGGAAAAACCATCATTTCTCATCTTATGGGCAAAATTACCATTTTGCCCTCACCTTTTATTTCTTTTTAATATCCAAAGATATTAAGGAATTTTGGGAAAAAAATCATTCCTCACTTAGACATTTGCTAAATTGCGGTTTAGCAGTCTACTAAATCCAGGCTTAATCCCAAGCCTCTTGTCCCAAAATTTAAGGTATTATACATAGGATCTAACATTCTCCCGCTTTTTGATGATAACAAAACTTATTGGTCTTTGAAGTACACATTTTAAAATGATTTTTCAAATCAATTCAAGTATAATGATTCATCCTTCAATTGAAAACTTTAAGATCACATGATACCAAATTGCTATGATAATACAAGAGTTAAGAAATTTATCACATAGAAAGCAAATAATCATAACTTTGCATAAACTTGAACATGATTGACAGTGAACACCATAATTGCATAAGTTTGAACATTATTGCATAACTTAGATTCAATGTATCAAAATGACATATGTATATCAAAATGTCATAAATGCTCCTAAATCCCCTTATACCCATGCATACACTTATACTATAACAATTTAAACACTGTCAAATCACCAAAATCACTATCTTGTTCTTCTCCCCTTTTTGACATTATTAGAAAGGGTAGATTAGGTAGGAAAAATATAGCTAGAGTTGGGTGATGAAGAGGGCTCAATGGTTGTGATATGTATGACATGAAGAAGGTAAGATACATTATCATGAGTGTCACCCTAATGAATAGAGAAGGTGAGTGATAGCTAAGGCTCTAGTAGGATAAGAGGTAGGATCTTTAATGGATCCTATGAGGGATGTACATATAGAGGAGAAGTATATGATGTGACCACTAGCTCCTCAGTGTTATCCGAATGATGTGAGTGGTTAGAATGAGATTAAAGAAGTTTCTCTATTCCTGTAGGTAATGCTAATGGTATAGGCACTGTGCTAGGATGGACTGGCTCATCTAAGTTAATGTGAACCAGATCAGTTGATGATGGGTCAGTCATGGTAAAATTGATATTACTCAGTATGGTATGACGGATAGTAGGGGAAGGATCAGAGACTGGGATAGAGGCAGTGGCTAGGACAGAGGTAGAGGCTGGGGCTGAAGCTAGGATAGATGAAGCAAGAGTGGAAGTACCAGGTGATAGGGCATCCACCTTCTCATGAAGAAATCGTAGAAGGCTGCTATCTCCTGTAATGCACTTGTCTGAGCTTGCTGTTATGCCAGTACTTACTGGTTGTGTGCCAATATTGCCAAGTTATACTGGTTCACATACTCAACCATTTCTTCTATCTTAAAGTTCATATGGGTTATTATTTCAGTGTTTGTATTGGCAATATCCACATAAAACCCTTTAAGTACCTCATTCAAATAATTCTGGATCGTAAAGCCTAAAAAGGAAGGAGTTGAGGTAGTAGCAGAGGTAAAGGACTGAGTGTCATTCAATTTACAAATCTCAGCCTATGTTGCCTTTTTCTTATGAGTTGAGTCCATTGGTCTCTCAGGAGTATCTCAATCCTTAGCTTTCCAATTTGGTTCCTCCCAACTAGTGATATCCTATCAATAGGTTCATTTGGCTCTACGTACCAAATCTTATTTTCCTTAAGGAACAAGGAGATTAACTAAGGATATGACATCAGTGTAATTCGAGTCCCAGAGAACCTATACCTATTGATCTTAGAGAAGATCAAATCTCCTAAATTCCTTTTCTCCTTCAAGAGTATCGAGGTCATATTTTCATAGTCCCAATCAATGAAATACATGACGTTATTGGACTTGATCACAATGGCTTGAGAGTATATATACTAAAGGACTTTGTATAGATCACATATGTTCCTTGGATTGAAGATCAGAGAACCTACTCTCTCACCAGGCCTTAGTATACTAAAAATTTGGTTAGAGTTAAGCTAGGCCGAATTATCTTCATTAGGAAACTCTTTAATACTAAGCCAACTATTGATTCTAGAAGCAAAACTAAAAAAGTTCTTCCCACTAAGTTTGGTTTCTAGTTCCTCTTCTATAATATGGATCATACAATCCTCAATGAGTTCAAGATTATAGTATCTAACTACCCTAGTGCAATAATGTAAGTTTACAAACAATCAGGGCATATAACTCTAAAGATATTTACTTAAATCCATCTTAATAACTTCATATAAAACTTGGAGATCAATGTAGAACATCTTACATATTTTTCTCTGAGAGAAGTATTCTTTAAACTTCTTTGATTCTTCAAGCTTGTTAGTGTTGAAGCCTTTTAAAAGGATCATGATATCAACTTCTTCAAGGTTCTTTTCTTCACTCCCTTGCTTTAGTTGAGATTTTGAAGGCTTTGAAACTTTATAAGATAACCCCTACTTGGCTTTCTTTAAATAAAAGGCCTCATCCAACATATTTTCTATAGCTTTGGCAATATTCTCATCATATTTTGATCCTTTTAAACTCTTTACAATCCAAGAAGGTGTGTTAAAGGAATCTGTAGAAGGTGAGGATCAGAAAGTTGCTTCTTCACCTCTGCCTTATGGAATTTCCTTCTTTTTCCTTGCCCTTGTGGTTACTGGCTCATTGATCACAACCCTTTTTACCTTGGGTTGTAGCTCTAGTAGAGCTTTTTCAAGAACTTTCAGCCTAGATTGTTACTTAGGCTTCAGAGTTAGCATTTTTTTTTGTTTCTAGTATGGAGGAGAAGGTGGAGACTCAAAAAAATCCTTTCTAGGTATTTAATCCTTGCCACTGGAATATTAAGCTCAAAATCTCTCATTTTAAGTACCGACATTTAGGGCAAGAGATTTGACAGATGCTATTTTAGGGCAAGAGATTTGAGAAATTTAGGATATTTTTGGAGATGGAATCAGATGGGTTTTGATAAGATTTGAGTAGGTAAGAGTTGTGAAAAGATTTGTGCAAAGTACTGGGAGAGTCATTGGAAGTGATTTAATGAAAATGACAAAGTGCCGATTGTTATACCGGTTGTGCTTGACATCACTCAAGTGATCTTGCGGCATCACTCGAGTGGTTACTTGAGTGGTCACTCGAGTAGTCATACTAGACAAATAGAATTCATTAAAAATTAAGGCATACCTGGCATGAGTAATTTAATAATTACCCATGTATAATTCCTTGATAATTTGTAGGCCTTGTAGTACAGAATTTGGCTAAAAACATATTGATTTTTCTTCTGTGCGGATGATCACCCGAGTGCTCACTCAAGTGATTCTGCTTGATCACTCGAGTGATTGCTTAAGTGGTAGCCTTTTTAACCTCTATCTTTTTGAATCCGACTATTATGTCGTTTTAAATTTGAATCTTTTTAACTTCCCTAACTCTTCAAACTAGAGTATGTAATCATCACTCAAGTGATGTAAGCACCACTGTCATACATCACTTGAGTAATGTTATAGTGATGATCACTAGAAGTAGTCACTCGAGTAATGTCTTGATGACTAACTCCTCTGTTTATCCATACTTTCCTTACCACATAACAAAGTATCAAGGTCCTGTAAAAACAAATTACTAGATACTCTGATACTCAAGTCAGTTATCATCAAAGCATAAGTAAATTATATTTACTAACATTTATAATAACTTAACAACTTACAATTCATTGGGATTTATCATTCCCAATTCTCTTTGTATAAACAAAAATTGATCTTTCATGAGAGGTTTTGTGAACATGTCAACTATTTAAAGATGTGTTGGGATGAACATCACTTTGACATCTTGCTTTTGAACAGGATCTCTAATAAAATGATGTTTGACATCTATATGCTTGGTCCTATAATGTTGCGCAGGGTTCTTCGCCAAGCTTATCGTGCTGGTATTGTCACAGTAGATAGGTATTTCTCTTAGGTAAATACCAAGATCTTGAAGTTGTTGTTTTAGCTATAGTACTTGTGCATAACAATTCGATGTTGCAACATACTCAGCTTCCGTTGACGAAAAAGTCACAGTGTTTTGTTTCTTGCTAAACCATAATACAAGTGAGCCTCCAAGAACTAGCATTGTCCACTGGTGCTCTTTCTGTTTGTCTTGTATTCTCCATGATCTAAGTCTGAATATGCAACTAGGTATTCATTTTCTCCTTTAGGAAACTAAATACCTAACTCTACTATGTCTGTAAGATATATGAAGATTCTTTTGACAGTTTCAGTATGAGATTCCTTTGGGGTTAATTGATATCTTGCACACATTCGATGCTGCAACATACTCAGCTTCTGTTGACGAAAAAGTCACAGTGTTTTGTTTCTTGCTAAACCATGATACAAGTAAGCCTCCAAGAACTGACATTGTCCACTGGTACTCTTTCTTTCTATCTTGTATTCTTCATGATCTAAGTATACTACGTATTCATTTTCTCCTTTAGGATACCAAATACCTAACTCTATTGTGTCTATAAGATATCTAAAGATTCTTTTGATGGTTTCAGCATGAGATTCCTTTGAGGCTAATTGATATCTTCCACACATTCCAACAGTGAACTAGATGTTAGGCTTACTTGCAGTGAGATAGAGTAATGAACCAATCATTTCTCTATATTTAGTGATGTTATAGTCTACACTCTTGACATCTGCTTCAAGCAAAGTAGTTGAGCTCATAGACATGTATGCTTCGTTTGCTTGATCCTTCATGTAGTTCTTTAATAGCTCTTATAAATACTTAGTTTGAGATATGAAAATTTCATTATTCCTTTGTTTGATTTGTGAACCAAGGAAGAAGTTCAATTCTCCCATCATTGACATCTCATACTCCCCCTGTATTATATCATAAAATTCCTTGCATAATAGATCATTAGTAGCACTGAATATAATATTATCAATATATATTTGAACTACCAAAATATCATTTCGTTTTCGTTTTATAAACAATGTTGTATAGACTTTTGTTCGTACAAAACCTTGACTGATGATGAATTTACTAAGTATTTCGTATAACTCAAGTGGTTACTAGATAAAAGAGTTTAAGCTGATTGTCTTATCTCATAACTCACCAAAGACCTTCATTGGATAAAAGAGTTCTTTTCTCAGCTCATTACTCGATCGGTCACTTAAGCCATCTAGTGGTTATAAGTCGATAACCATTCGAGTGATCCCTTATAAAACATGGTAGAGAATAGCATTTGAATATCTCATTTTGACTTACCATATCACTTGAATGGTTAGTCGAGTGATCCTGGGTTATCACTCGAGTGATCCTTTTCAAAATCAGGTAGCGTTTGGACAACTATTCTGACTTCATCACTTGAGTGATCATTCGAGTGATCCCTTTCAGAATATGATAGAGAGTGATGTTGAACTAAATACTACTTTGTCCACTTCATCACTCGCTGGTCACTCGAGTGTTTGTTCTACATGCCTCAAAAACTTTGTCTGATTATTTAAAACCTTTTTGTTTAACATTAAATCATTTGTAACATTTTTGTTATCGTTGAAATATAGGATCTCACATTTCTAACTAAGACGGAGAACTCACAGTGGCTACTTTGAACCAAGAATGGTGAGATCGAGAGTTTCATCGTGACTTTCTCCAAATAGGAAACAATCAATCGCTCGGTTTTCAGTGAGCAAGCAAGACGCAAATTTCTGAAATTTGTTGAACAGTATGGATTGATCTCACCAAGAACTTGCATGTCGATCAATTTTGCCTTGTTGCGTGAGAATCACAGAAATGCTCCTTTGTTTTCATGTTTTTTCAAAGAGAGAATCTAATGGCGATAATAGAAACTTTAAAGATCGGTGAACAAAAGATTGATCCCCTTTTCGTGATTCACAAAGATGAAAATCAAACCATGGTGATCACGGTGTGAAGCATTGGCGTTGTTTCTGAACAGGTGGCCGAAGGAACACGTGTCAACTCCTGCTACGAATTTGGACTTAGGCCAACTTGCGCTTTGATGCCATGAGAGCCAGAGGCGAACCAAACCGAATGAAAAGGCCAGACAACAATAATTGACTAGGACCCCCTACTATTTACAACCTGTAATAGCGTGCAAATATGACCAAACAATAAAAACATGATAAAACCATACACAACATGACCTAATGGGCCTCATGTCCAAACTCAATTCTTAAAACCATATTGCATATAACCCTGTACAACATACTTACACAACTCTATCATTGTATCATCTAAATTTTTTATTGAGAAGCAATTTATTTCAAAAAAAAAATTAAATTTAATGTCACTCCAGAAATTTTAAAATGTAACAATTTTTTCCTATACAATTAAAAAAACACTAACGTCGACTATCTAAAAATTTACGATGACCGTTAACTTTTATATAGTAACTGCTAATATTGCTTTATTTTAACACTTTCAGGATAACATTGAATCTAAACCAACTTTCAAGACAAAATTGTTATTTAGTGAAAATATCAAAGTAAATTTGTATCTTAACCCTATAATAAATTATTATAATACTTTAATAACTCATTTTATATAATTATTTATTTTGATAACTCATTATATTATTTTATATTAGATAAATTATTACAATAGTATAATGAAAAAATTACAAAAATTTTATCAACGAATTTAAAGATATGCACTGAATTCTGTCAGTCATAGTTATAAAATTCATTGGTAAATAAAATTATTGATGAACATTTTTTATCACCACTTTCTATTGGCAATTCATACGAAAATCTGGAATTAGGATTATCAATGGAATTTAGCACCAAAAAAATTTCGTCACTAATTCTATCAGTAAATAATATCCATTAATAATTTAAGAAAATAAGATAAAATAAATTAATTGATGAGAATTATAAAAATATAGAAAATAAAATTAGATATTTAATTATGAGAAAGTTACAATCCCTTTAAAGCATTTGGATTAATAATACACAATATGGGTTACTAGTTTATGCCCATGCCTGTATAGAAAATTATTACTTTTTTCTTTTAAGAGAACATTATATTACATAGCTCTATCCAATATTTAAAAAATCAGATCGGATATGGGCTGGGGTAGCTACGCACCCAGCTGCCCCCTCATTTTGGGGCACTTCCCAAATGGTTTCTTTTCTTTTCTTTTTATCATTAAATTTTACACAAAATGAATAATATTTTAATATATTATGGACAAAAAATAGTGTTATTTTCAATTTTTTATGATTTTTTAAAGATTCAATGTTCTAAATTGAAAAGAAAAATGCACCATTTTCTGAATGATCTTTAAAAAAATGATAAAAATTGAAAACAATACCCTTTTTTTCCTCATAAAATATCAAAATATCACTCATTTTATATAGAATCTAATAATAAAAAGAAGAATAAAAACATTTGGAAAGTTCATCAAAATGAGGGGGCAGCTGACACCCCCAGCCCATTAAACATTAAGCCGAAAAAGTTAATAGATCATAGTTTAAACGGTTAAAATGGTCGGGACGTTAGATTCAATTGGTGATTTAATAAATAAATTAAAATGATTATATATGCATATAAATTAATAAATATTACTTTAACGCTTTAAAAAGTTAATTAAATTTTTTTTAATTAGATACAAAATTAAGACTCAATCTTCTTTTCTTATATAAAAAAAGTTAAAAGATAATAAGAAACTATCTGCAGTCAAAAAAGGGAGGTTTTATGATTTCACTAAAATTCATAAGATATCTAATTATCAGCATAATATATGTAAAATCTATACTTGCTAAAATTTATTATTAAATTAGGTAGTGGATGAAAAGGAATTTCAGATAAAAGAAATATCAAGTGAGCCAATTGTACATATTCACATAACAAGACATTAACTTTTCTCTCAGGCACAGGCACAGGCATAACCGCCGTAATCACACTGAACTCATCAAATGTAAATGAAAAATTGAATATATTATATAAATATTTAATACTCTTTTAGTTTAAATATAAGATAAAATTAATTTTTTAGAGATAATAAATAAGTTAATTAAATTATTTTAAAATATTTATATTTATCATATTTTTTAAAACTATTTTGTGTAATTTATAAGTTAATATATAATATAATGATACACAATATATGTAACACCCGCCTTACATACCCCTTATATACCTACACAGAAGCATTCATTATTACTTTGTTAGGGGTAATTACTTATTCACGACTTATTCTTACTGAATATCAGAGTTAATTCTTCTTCTCAGTGATCACAATTACGGCTTAAATCAAATTCGCGTGTATTCTTAACACCAAATATTCTCTGTGCGCAAATATTAATACACACAGTAATTTAAACACAATTTGGTCTTCAATTCTTCGTTTTCTTTCCTTCTGAATCATCTTCAAGCATTCTCTTCTTCCCTGTTCATATACCTATATGGTTGGTGGGGGAGGGTGAGATTCGAGAGAATCTCAGTAGCAAACATACAGACAATGCATGTAAGATGAATGCTAGTGCATGATATGCTTGCCTTACATAGGCTCATGTTCACATAATGATATTCTGCATGCTCAATGTTTCGTACAACATACTTATGGCCATAGTAAAAATAGAAACAGAGCTTCATTCATTCATACATGCTTCACATAATCAAGCAAGGAAATACAGCAAATCAATACACAGCATAAACATCACATACATACAAGTAAGTAAGTTTACTACCTTTTGGACTTTGCCTCCTCCTCTTGTACTTCGATCTTCCAACCATAGTTTCTTCTTTGTCACTTTATGGCCCTAGATAAGTAATGACATTATTAGAGCCATGAAAGGTGAATGCCCAATGGGCCACATTAGCCTTAAAGGCATACTTTCACCCTTGGAGTTCATACTAACTACATTTGATCATTTTCTTTCTCAAATTCGCATGGTAGACAAAGCTGCCAGCATTTTGACCAAATTTTGAAAAATCATAATTAATTCTATAGAACTTCAATTGGGGTGGTTCAAAGTCCTATTTGAATATCTTTCAGTATAATTTCGCATAAAAATCCTCAATTAGGGTTAACACAGCCACAACATTCTCAGAATTTCTCCAAATATAACCTGTTCCAGATTTCATTCCAGAAACATGACACAACTTCAAAAATTCATATCTCCCAATGTAATTGTCCAAAAATTACAAAATACCTATCAAATTAAAGCTTATGATGTGTACTTTAATTCTGGAAAGTTTCAGAATTTTTAGACAAGGTTTACCTTATGAAAAATCTCTCACAATATCACTGTTCCAGACAGGGCATATCAACAACATGTACATTCAACTTCATAAATTTCCAAATTCATATACAAGCATCCAAAAATCATGAACACTTGCATACCTACAAAATTTTTCGTGTAGAATCCAATGGAATCATCAAAATTATAAAATTCCTACTTCTTCATAACGTTCTGTTCAGACCAGAAAAACAGGGTTTTCTACAACAATTCACAAATCTATAATTTTATCCAATAACTTGGTCCAATATCATCATAAATCATCCTCTAACCATAAATACATTATTAAACCTCAAAAATACCCCTTGGACCAAAAATAAACAGTACCCCACCCTTACAAATACTCATCCAAACAACAAACCAATCGGTTCAAAAGGAAGCTTACGCTTACCTCTACGCATATCTGCAGTCGGTTCGGAAATCCAGCAGTACTCCGTGAAGGGAGACGGCACCAAAAATTTCCAATCAAAAATACGAAATCGTAGAAATGAAGCTTAGGATGAGTAGAAGAAGGTTTGTGAAGGGTACTTTGAGAGAAAACGCCGATTTGGTAGAGTTTCGGCGGATTGAAGTTTTTGGAAAATACTATTCACTCTTCATCTCTCCTCCACCATTTCTCAACGTTTTTCCAGCATTTTTCTGAATATTTGGGGCAGCTTGGACGAAAATATAAGGCCAAGAAAGGGTCTTGAAAAATAATGCTACGTGTCGCGATGTTACGGTGCCATTTGTTCGGTATTCCACTGATTCGGTGACACGTGTCACTTCTTTTTTCTAAAGTGGGTCCCACATCTTTTCTTGGGCCTTTAGCCGTCCAAAATGTCAAAGGAAGTAAGGGTCTAATGATTTTCCCCTGCTTCCCCGCTCAGTGTTCGAGAAAGTTGTCGGTGACCTGACCGGAGACCGGTAAATTCCCCTGACTTCTGTGCCACATGTCACCATCTTAAAATGCCAACACAAAAGGCAAAATATCATTTCATCATTAATGGGACATGTGTCACCTTTTCATTTAGCCAACATAAAAGTTATGTTATGATTACTTACTTTATTAAAGTTACTTTAATAAAGTTACTTTATCTACTCAGGACTTACTGGGGATTGCGTCACGCATATCGAAGCCCGTCAAATGACACCAGGTCAGAGTATGTATATGGGCCCCACATGGCGCCATATATCGATGTCCAATTCAAACGCAGGGTACACATATATGCCCTGAATATGGCATATACACACCTACATCGGCATATTCTGCCTGACTAATCGGTCCCTTACGTTATGACATAGTGGGGTGGCTTCTTTCTACCAACCCAATGGCATTATATATGTGTTCTGTGCACATTTGCACCGACATTCTAATCATACTGTCTACATATACCGAGCCCTTTGCCCAGTAAGGCCCAAATCTCATAGCCCCTGAGAGTCTTTCTATATGTCATAATTTCTTGGACTCTTACTAATGTTGGCTTGGTAGTCTACTTTATTCAGGTTTATTCTCAGGCCTTTAGTCCCAAAATTTAGGATATTACAATATATAACATATGATATGATTAAATAACTTATTTAATTTCTTTAAATTTTAAAAAATCAACCATATCATATATTTAAGATATGTAGGGTATTTATATTTTTTCTTCTCAACGGTCATTTATTTTTCTTACTCATTTCACCGTTTTCCTAGCCACTACCTCTCTGATTATTTGGTTTTCCCATGCAGCCTTCCCTATTTAGAGTCGGGAAATCAGACCGGCCCTTTTAAATTCTTTTAAATCACGGGTCAGGTTTGAAAAATGAAGCCTCAAAAGGAAGTCGGGCCTAAAAGAGCTAGCTCTGTAGGGCTGATGGCCAGCCCGTTAGGCCCTTTAGCTTTTTTTTTCCTTTTTTAATTCCCCTACTCCTCCTATTCGTGCCCTTACTAACTTCTTCCTAAGAATCTTAAAATTGTCAAATTTACATATGATGATAATTTACTAATTCTTGATATTTTTATCTCTTAAGAAGAGTCTACTATTTAAAGTGAAGTACAATCAATTTTCTTTGAAATTGATGATAGTAGCAAAGAAGATGAAAACGATATTCATCATAATCATGTTGCTTAGAGTGTTTAGCTTTTTGCCTTCTTATATTTTGTGTGAGACTATAAGTTACTTGTGGATAATATTTTTTACCTTTGAATATGAATTAGTAACTATATTTATTTTATTGCATGAGACTTGTAGATGTATAATTAAATTTTGTGAAAATAACTTCCAACCCTGACCCTTATACTTTCAAACCGGACTTTAAAAAACAGTAAATTTTCTTTCTCCAAAAACGACCTTTTTAGTCCCCCAACAAACCAGTCATGATCCTCAGCTCTATCCCTATTCTCGCTCTTTGGTTTCATGTCTTTTGGTTAACAGCCTCTATCTTTTCCTCCTTCATTTCTCATGGGACCCATATGCCTTTTGGTAATTCTATTTTTAATTGTTTCCGGGGGGGTCCTCCTAATATTCTCCATGGATCATCACAATATTCACTTCTTTTTTTCCTTATTTTTTTATTATTTTTTCATGCAAAATATAATATTTGAGTAGATTTGGTAAAAGGTATTACTTTTTATATTGATAATTAAATTTAAAGAGAAAATTATTTAAAATAATTTAAATAGGCATAAAATATTTATTGATTTAATCTATTTTTTTAAAAAAAATCTACAACCCTCTAATTATAAATAATACATTTATAAATAAGATCAATCCATGGGCATTAAATTCTGAGAAAGCAAATTGTGGTATTCATGATTATTTCATATATACATTCACACATATCTGGTGGTTAATTATTAGTCCCATCTTTGTATATATATTAAGCAAATTAAAGCTTTTCAATAAATTAAACAAATCGAATAACCTGATCCGAATCTTCTTTTAATTTATTAGGAGATTTTCTGCCCAAAAATAAGTCTTCCATTTTTGGCCAATATAAAGCACTGGTTCGTAACATTTTCTTACAGAAAAAAACAAGGGGAAGTCTTCTGTTAAAATGATGTTCTTATTGGCTATTTTGATTATTGCATCAAGTAAGATTCTAGCTTGCTTTTTCAATTCTATGTTTTGCTATATTGTATTCACGCAGATTTCTCATGCACGAGCGAAGAATCTATGTTCAAAACTTCAAACTAACTGCCACGAAATATTTTGTTACATTGAAAATATTTTTAAAATTTTAATTCTTATTTTTACTGATTTGGGATTTGAAGTTCAAAGTGGGATTAAATTTCTTTTCCCCAATTTAAAAATTGAGGTTGCAATGAGTTACTTCCTCCTGTGCTTAATATAAAACATAATAGATTTTTTTACAGATTAAGAAAATTAAATAAATTATTTTAATATATGTATATTTAATATTTTTCTCCAAAACTAATTTATCTGACTTGTAAAATAATTTATATTATAATAACACACAATATATATTATGATTAGGGGTTGAAATAGGCTAGGCTCTTATTAAAGGCTTACGGCCCAGCCTACATTAAACCTAGCCCAACCTATTTAGCAAATAGGCTAGGCTAAGGCTCGAAACCTTTGTTAGAACTATTTAAGTAAACAAGCCATTCTTTGTTCATAAAACATAGTCCATAAAGCCTATAAGATTGGCCTATTTAATTTTTTTAATTTATACTATTATATATAATTATATATAATATAATCTAAATCAGTTTTATAAATAATTTATATAATTACTAAGTTAGTTTTTACCCTAGGTATCACAGCTCATCATTCACCTCAAACTCAATATTTTTATTCTTTAGTCGAAAACATTTACTTCTCTTCAATTGCCCATGACTGCAATGTCAGCTCACTCCATTTCTCCTTTTTTGCGTCAATAATTGTTACAAGTTTATTTTAATAATGCCCTAATTAAATATTATAATCTCACTAGGAGGAGCATGTTTCGATTTCTGTAGGAAAAATAAAAAAAGGTAAAACCCGGTGGTACATGCTAGTACTTGTTGTACTTAATTAATTTTAGAAAATTTATTTTCTTAAATTTATTTTCCTTATTCTGACTTACTTGAGTAATTGTTGTCACTAAGTGTTCTTTTTCTTAGTAAACTATTATGAGAATAAATCCTGAACTTTTAAGACATAATGTGAGTTTTTAAATATGTTTGAGATGTTGTAAATGAACATAGAGATATAAGTTTTAAGCCTTTTTAAATACTTACATTTTAAATAGGCCCTTAAACAGATTTTAGGTATTATTAAGTTTTTTGAAGACTTGTGCTCAAACCTAAAAAAAAAAACTTATATACAAGCTCAGACTTAGACTTGGATCTTTATTGTAGGCATAGACCTATTTAGTTAAAGCCTAGCTCGGTCTAACCTATTTCTATTTCTAGTTATGATTAAATACTTTGTTTATTTTCTTTAATCTTTTCAAAAAAATCTAACTATTTACTTTCTTTAATCTAAACAAACTAATTAGATTTCATATTAAGAACAGGTTGAGGAAGTTAAAAACGAAGGTAACCATATTCTAACGTTCTTTAAACCCTGGACGGTCTATACCATAATATGTAGTTCCCCACATTTGTTTTGGTGTTCCCCTGCGGCCACATAATGAGATTTCCCATAATTCATTGTGATTTTATTCTTTGAATGATGCTCAACGACCGTGTGACTTTGGTTAGTTTTGAAATTTTATATTTCAATCTCTGATGACTTCTTCTTTTAATAAAATAATTAAGGATAATTAACTTGTAATTTTTTATAATTTTAATCAATTTTTAATTAAGTCGTCATAGTTTTTCTTTCTCTTTATTAGGTCTTTATACTTTTATTTATTTTTAATCAGATCCCTACAAATTTTTTATTTATATAAGGTCTTTATAGTTTCACATAATTTTTAATCAGGTTCTTATAATTTTTTATTTATCAATTAATTTATGGAGAATATCATTTAAGTCCCAATAAGATAAAATAATATATTGACAAGCCCCTAACTTGTCAATGATAGCTTTTCACTTATCAATAAGGAGTTTGTTGATATTATTTTTTATGTTTGGGATATTAATGATATATTCCCTTTAATTTTCAGTAAAATAAAAAATAAAAATAAAATATTAATATTAATATTTAATTTAATTTAATAATTACATAATTTAAAAATAATTAATATAACACACACATATAGAATAATTCATTATAATTATATTTTTATAAAAATATATTACTATGATTCCAAATTTATAATTATAAAAAAATAATATAAATATACGTTTAATTAAAAAATTTAAATATTATTAAAAAATATTATAATAAGTTGCTTTTTATAGAGTATTATTATTTATACAATAATATTTAAAAAATATTATAATCAATAATATTATATTTTATATTTATAAAAGAATATTATTAGAGTTTATAGATTAAAGAATAAAAAGTTATAGGGACCTGATTAAAAAATAAATGAAAAAATAAGGACGTAATAAAAAAAATATATAAGGATTTGATTAAAAATAAATAAAAGTATAAGAACCTGATAAAAAACTGATAAGGGTCTAATTAAAAAGGGAGAATTGCTAAAAACTATCTTACAGGCAAATTAATTGTTAATTGCTCTCATTGCACATGGTGGGTGATAAGTTGCACATGGGTGGATGATATTTTGCATACGAGGGATGATATTTGCACATTCGCAGTGATGAATTTTTCACATGTGGATGATGCTTGCACTTAAGGGGTACTTGTTTACACCCGTGGTACCAATCAGCAAATAATTTCCTTGCAAGGTATTTTTGAGTCATTTTCCCAATTAAAAATTGGTTAAAATTATAAGGATATATATTAATTATCCCAAATAATTAAAATACTTAAATATCAACACCACTATCATTTATTTGTAGAGGTGGGAATCAGGGCCGGCCCTACAGGGCCCGAGGAAAGAAAAATTGCTATTTTTCAAAGCCCAGCCTGAGAGCATCAGGGCTAGGAGTCATTTTCACAAAATTTAACTATACATCTATACACTTCATACAATAAAATAAATACAGTTACTAATTCATAATCAAAGGTAAAAATATGTACAAGTAAGTCATAGTCTCATACAAAGTATAAGAAGGCAAAAAGCTAAACACTCTAAGCAACATGATTATGAAAACTATCGTTTTCATATTCTTCGCTACTATAATCAATTTCAAGGAATTTTGATTGTACTTCACTTTAAGCAGTAGACTCTGCTTAAGAGATAAAAATATCAAGAATTAGTAAATTACTATCATATGTAAATTTAGCAATTTTAGGGTTCTTAGGGAGGAGTCGGCAAGGGCATGAGTAAGAGGGGTAGTGAAATTAAAACAAAAAACAAAGCTAAATGACCAAATGGGCCGGCCCTTGGCCCTACAGGGTCGGCCCTCCAGGACTAACCCTTTTAGACCCAACTTTCTTTTGAAGCTCAATTTTTCAAGCCCCGCCCGTGATTTAAAAGGGTTTAAACGGGCCGACCCGATTTCCCGACTCTATTTATTTGGATGATATGACATATTAATCAATTTTAAAAAATTGGGAAGGAATGAACCACCGATAAAATTAATGACAATTTTAATGGCATGGAAGTTGATTGTCAACGTATGAAGTTCAGGGTCTTCGTTTGATATTTCTAAAGATAAGGGAGATAAGGGAGGTAATGCGCAACACACCTATAATTCGGGGACCTTTTTTTATATTTTAGTCTAAAATAAATTAAATATTTATAAATTTAATCTATGTCCAACATCACTTATCAATCAGATCTATCCACGTGTGATTTGCATTCTGAGAAGTAAATCATGCTATTCATGATCATTTCATATATATATATATATATATATATATATATATATATATATATATATATATATATATATATATGCATGCATGCACGCATCCAATATCCCAGTAATCTTCTTTTAATTCAATGTACCAATTAATGTCTTAATTTATTAGGAGATTTTCTTCCCAAAAATAAGTCTTCCATTTTGCCTATATAAAGCAATGGTTGCTGGGAACATTTTCTCATCAGAAAAAAACATGGGGAAGTCTTCTGTTAAATTGATGTTCTTATTGGCTATTTTGATTATTGCATCAAGTAAGATTCTAGCTTGCTTCTTAAATTCTATGTTTTGCTACATTGTATTCAACGCAGATTTCTCATGCATTAGCGAAGAATCTATGTTCAAAACTTCAAACTAACTGCCACGAAATATTTTGTTACATTGAAAAACTTTTCAATACAGAATCTATTATCTATTATTCTCTTTGTTATTTAATATGGGATATATTTAGAAAGGTGATATTGATCTTAAATATAATATATATTTTTCATATTTTAAAATTATTTTTCTAATTCACCTATATTAATATATTAATGCTCCTTCCTCAATAATAATAAAAAAGAAGAAGGAATGAAGTAATTAAAGAAGATGATTAAAGTGTTTTAAAAAATATAAGTCGTATATTATCTAATTTAATAAACTTTATTAATCTAATCAAATTAGGTAAATAAGATCGGAGGAGTATTTATTATGATATGATGGATTATTACATGCACATATTTATTGTATTGAATAATATGCAGATGTGTGGGAGGAAAGTGAAGCAAGAGGGAAAGTGATAAATTGCCATAACTGTCCTTGCCCTTGCGATGCAACAGTTGGGTGTGAATGTCGTCCTCCGCCGGATGTGCCTTTAGAAATGCTGGCCAGCAACCAATTTCCTCCAAGTAATAATACTAATGTGTAGAAACGTATATATAATATCTTCATTATATATGAGAGAATCAACTATATATGTTTCTATGAGAGTGTTATATAAGTAGTAACATGTTCAATAAATACTAAAACTTATGCAGCATATTTCCCCATTCTCTCATGGCAATATATATATATATATATATATATATATATATATATATATATATATATATATATCCCCATTGTCATATGTGTTATATCACTGTTACATTACGTAAGTGCGCCTTTGAAATGCAAACTATATTATTTATTATCACTTGTGAATATACAACCATCAATTTTATATACGAAATCTTATAATATATATTTAACCAATTAATCCACACTTGATTATAGGTACGCTCATTCAGTTAATGCCCGTTAAAGTAATTTCCTTCAAATTAATCATCAATTTTATATTTATACTCAATCAGTTAATACCTGTTAAATTAATTTTTTTAAAAAAAACTATTAGAAATTTTTTCTTAATAATGACAATTTTTCTTTACTCCAGCTAGTTTGACATCTTCAATAATAATTGTGAATTAAAAGTATGCATTCCATTTCCAAGTTATTCAAATTCATTAGGATATTGTTCCTATTTATTAATTCCCATTTTTTTAATTATTAGGGTTTGAAAATAAGATAATAAAGTAAATTGAATTTGAAAATAGACATTAAATCATGAAAAATTGATTCAAGGTCATCATTCGAGTGATTCTTCCAGAATACTGCTTTGTCTACTTCAATACTCGGGTGACTAGCTGAATGATTGCTCTATATGCTTCAAAATCTTTATTCGATTATTTAAAAACATTTTATTTAACATTAAATCGTTTGTAACACTTTTGTTATCATCAAAATATAAAATCTAACGTTTCTAATTAAGAGGAGAACTCTTAGCGGCTATTTTAAACCAAGAATGGTGAGATCGCGTGGGGCAAGAAAATCTCATCAAGAGTTTCATCATGACTTTCTCCAAATAGGAAACAATCAATCGCTTGGCTTTCAGTGAGCAAGCAAGACACAAATTTCTGAAATTTGTTGAACAGTATGGATTGATCTCACCAAGAACTTGCAGATCGATCAATTTTGCCTTGTTGCGTGAGAATCACAGAAATGCTCCTCTGTTTTCGTGTTTTTTCAAAGAAAGAATCTAATGGCGATAATATAAACTTTAAAGATCAGTGAACGAAAGATTGATCCCCCTTTTTCGTGATTCACGAAGAGGAAAATCAAACCATGTTGATCACGGTGTGAAGCATTGACGTCGTTGTTGAACAGATGGCCGAAGGAACATGTGTCAACTCCTGCTGCGAATTTGGACTTAGGCTAACTTGCGCTTTGATGCCATGAAAGCCAGAGGCGAACCAAACCGAATGAAAATCCCAGACAACAATAATTGACTGGGACCCCCTGCTATTTATGACCTGTAATAATGTGCAGATATGACCAAACGATACAAACATGATAAAACCATACACAACGTGACCTAATGGGCCTCATGTCCAAATCCAATTCTTAAAACCATATTGCATATGATCTGTACTACATACATGCACAACTCATTCATTGTAATATTAGAAGTTTTTATTAGGAATAATATTATCTTAAATTTTTTTCAAGTTTAATCTCATTCTAAAAATTTCAAAACATAACAATTTTATCTAATATCATTAAAAAAAAAGTTAACATTGATCATTTAAAAATTTACACTAACCGTTAATTTTTATATGGTAACGGGTAATATTGCTTTATTTTAACACTTTCCAGGATAAGAGTGAACTTAAACTAATTTGCAAGACAATATTGCTACCTAGTGAAAACATCGAAGTAAATTTGTACATTAACCTTATAATAAATTATTATAATACTTTAATAACTCATTTTATATAATTATTTATTTTGATAACTCATTACATTATTTTATATTAGATAAATTATTACAATATTATAATGAAAAAATTACAAAAATTTTATCAACGAATTTAAAGACAGGCACTGAATTCTGTCACTCATTTGTTAGAAATTTCATTGGTAAATAAAATTATTGATGAACATATTTTATCACTACTTTCTATTGGCAGTTCATCCGAAAATCTGGAATCAGGATTATCAATGGAATTTAGGAATAAAACAATTTCGTCACTAATTCCATCCGTAAATAATATCCATTAATAATTTAAGAAAATAAGATAAAATAAATTAATTGATGAGAATTATAAAAATAAGAGATTTAATTATGAGAAAATTACATTCCCTTTAAAGTATTTGGATTAATAATACACAATATGGGTTAGTTTATGCGCATGTCTGTGTAGAAAATTATTATTTTTTTATTCAAGAGAAAAGTATATTACATAGCTCTATCCAATGTTTAAGAAACCAAATCTGCCCTCTCATTTTGGGACACTTTTTAAATGCTTTTATTTTTATTTTTTTATCATTAAATTTTGTATAAAATGAGTGATATTTTGATATTTTATGGATAAAAAATAGTGTTGTTTTCAATTTTTTTTATTATTTTTCAAAGATTTAATCCACTAAATTGAAAAGAAAAATGTGCCATTTTTCTGAATGATTTTTAAAAAATCATAAAAAATTAAAAACAACACCGTTTTTTGCTTAAAAGATATTAAAATGCAATCATTTTATGTAGAATCTAATGATAAAAAGAAGTAAAAAAATATTTGGAAAATTCCCCAAAATGAGGGGGAAGCTAGGGGCGCAGCCTTAGAAGGGGCAGCTGACACTCTTTGCCCACCGTACATCAAGCCAAAAAAACTAATAAGTCATGATTTAAACGGTTGAAACAATCGGGTCGTTTGGTTCAACCGGTGATTTAATAAATAAATTAAAATGAATATTATATACATATAAATTAATAAATATTACTTTAATTCTTTAAAAAGTTAATTTAACATATTATTTTTTTAATTAAATACAAAATTAAGACTCAATCTTCTTTTATTATATAAAAAAATTAAAAGATAGTAAGAAACTATCTACAGTCAAAAAGGGAACTTTTATGATTTCACTAAAATTCATATGAAATCTGATTATCTGCATAATATATGTAAAATTTATACTTCCTAAAATTTATTATTAAATTAGGTAGTGGGCGAAAAGAAATATCAAATAAGCTAATTATTTGCAAAATGTTCTCTCCGCCACACCTAATTTACATATTCACATTACTAACCAATAACTTTTCCCTCACGCAGAGGCACAGGCACAGGCACAGGCACAGGCACATGCAATACCTCCATAGTCATACTCAACTCATCAAATGTAAATTATTTAATATTTTTTTAATTTTAAATATAAGATAAAATTAATTTTTTAAAAAAATATTAAGAAATTTAATTAAATTATTTTAAAATATTTATATTTACTATCATTTCTTAAAATTATTTTTTTAATTTATAAGTTAATATATAATCTAATGATATACAATATATAATATATAAATATGATTAAATAACTTATTTAATATTTTTAATTTTTAAAAAAATCAACCATATCATATATTCAGCATATGAAGGGTGTTTCTATTATTACTTTTACAACGGTCATTTATTTTTCTTCCGCATTTCACCATTTTTTAAGCCACGTCTTTGATTAGTTGATTTTCCCACGCACCCTTCCATATTCTCTTCTGTTATAAAAATATTGACAATAAGATAGTAAAAGAGAGAAATTATAGAGATAGAAACTAGAGAGAAATGTTTTTCATTCAAGTGTGATTTTTACAAAACCAATAGCCTCTATTTATAGGAAAATTCGGCTGCTACAGTAACTCATTTCGTGATGCTACAGTAATTTTCCACTATCTGCTACAGTACTTTCCCACTGCTACAGTGATTTCCCACTTGCTACAGTATTTTTCCACTGCTACAGTAATCCCACTGCTACATTAAATATATTATCTTATAGATCACATTGATTGGAAGAGCAAATTGACCTGGATATGAGTTAATGGACATCCACATAATTAATATTCATAACACTCCCCCTTGGATGTCCAACATGAATGTGCCTCATTAAAAACTTTAACTAGGAAAAACCCATTGGGACAAAAACCTAGCCAAAGAAAAGAGTACATCATTCATTGATACACTTTCCAGTGCTGCCTCATTAAAAACCTTTCTAGGAAAACCCAGTGGGACAAAACCTAGATAAGGGAAAAAGAGTACAGCGTGTATCAACTCCCCCTCTTAACATCATCAATTGATATCTCTGAATCTCCGAAGGCCAATGTCATAGACAAGTTTTTCAAAAATTGTACCTGGAAGTGACTTTGTGAATAAATCTGCTAGATTTTCACTTGAACTAATTTGCTGGACATCTATTTCACCATCCTTTTGAAGGTCACGAGTAAAGAAGAATTTTGGTGAAATATGCTTCGTTCTGTCTCCCTTGATATAGCCTTCTTTAAGTTGGGTAATGCATGCAGTATTATCCTTATATAGAACTGTTGGTATCATTTTGCCCAAAGATAAATGACAAATTGTTCGTATATGATGTATTACTGACCTCAACCACACACATTCTCGACTTGCTTCATGTATTGCTAAAATTTCTGCATGATTGGATGATGTAGCTGATATAGTCTGTTTCATTGATCGCCATGAAATAGCTGTACCTCCACATGTGAACAAATAGCCTGTTTGTGATTTACCATCATGTGGATCTGATAAAAATCCAGCATCTGCATAACCTACCAGTTCATGCTTAGATACGTTTGAGTAGTATAACCCCATATCCATAGTGCCTCTTAGATAACGAAAAATATGTTTTATTCCATTCAAATGCCTTCGTGTTGGTGAAGAACTAAATCTTGCTAATAAATTAACAGCAAAGGATATATCAGGACGTGTATGATTAGCAAGATACATTAGTGCTCCAATAGCATTAAGATATGGTACTTCTGGACCAAGTAGTTCTTAATCACCTTCTTCGCTGATTACTCGCGGTCGGAATGGATCTTTATCTGGCTTTAGAGACCTTACAATCATTAGTGTGCACAATGGATGAGATTTATCCATATAAAATCTCTTTAGAACCTTTTTTGTATAAGTTTCTTGATATACAAAAATCCCATTTTTGAGATACTCAATCTGTAATCCAAGACAGAATTTTGTTCTTCCCAAATCCTTCATCTCAAATTCTTTCTTCAAACAATGAATTGCCTTTTGGAGCTCTTCAGGAGTTCCAATAATGTTGATATCATCAACATAAACAGCAATTATAGCAAATTCACTATTAGATCCTTTTATAAAAATGCATGGGCATATTGGATCATTTTTTAATCCTTCTTTCAACATATATTCATTAAGACGATTATACCACATACGCCCTGATTGCTTCAGGCCATACAGGGACTTATTTAACTTAATTGAATATTGTTCTCGAAAACTTGAATTAGATGCTTCTGGCACCTTAAGTCCTTCAGGGACTTTCATATAAATTTCATTGTCAAGTGACCCATATAAATAGGCAGTCACGACATCCATTAGATGCAGATCAAGCCCTTCTTTTACGGCTAGGCTAATTAAATAACGAAAAGTAGTCGCATCCACTACAGGTGAATACGTTTCTTCAAAATCAATGCCAGGTCTTTGTGTAAAGCCTTGGGCTACAAGACGTGCCTTATATCTTATTATTTCACCATTTTCATTTCTCTTTCTTACAAAAACCCATTTGCATCCAACTGGTTTTACATCTTCAGGTGTAAGAACTACAGGTCCTAACACTTTTCGTTTTTCCAATGATTTCAATTCTGTATTAATGACATCTTTCCATAGGAACCAATCTTTTCTTTGTTGGCACTCGCTAATGGATTTTGGCTCATGATCCTCAATATTATTCATTACATCTTTTGCTATATGATAAGCAAAAATGTCGTCAACGTTGACTTCATTTCGATCCCATCGGATTCCATTCATAACATAATTTATTGAGATCTCATTATTTTCACATATATCAGGTACCTGGGTCTCTTCTGGGACTACAACATTCTCTTCTGGAGATATCTCTATTGAAGATAATAACTCTTCAGGAGATGGCTCTTCTGGAGCTATTAAATTTTCTTGATTATCCTCAATTTGACCATCTATATTCTTTTCTCCTTTTCTTTTTCGAGGATTTCTATCTTTGGAACCGATGGGTCTGCCACGCTTCAGGCGTACTTTAGATTCATTCATAGTAGATTGTCCTTCAGGGACATCAATTTTAACAGGAGCATTAGCAGCTGGGATATGTGACTTTGTCACTTTCTTAGGGTCAGTAAATGCTTCTGGCATTTGATTAGCTAAATTCTGTAAATGAATTATCTTTTGAACTTCCAGTTCACATTGATTTGTACGAGGATCAAAATGAGCCAATGATAATTCATTCCAGCTAATTTCCTTACCCAGATGCTTATTCTCTCCCCCTAATGTTGGGAAAAGTGATTCATCAAAATGACAATCGGCAAATCGTGCAGTAAATAAGTCTCCCGTAGATGGTTCTAAATATTTTATGATTGAAGGAGATTCATACCCAACATATATTCCCATCCTTTTTTGAGGACCCATTTTAGTGCGTTGTGGTGGTGCTACTGGCACATATACCGCACACCCAAAAATTCTTATATGGGAAATATTAGGTTCCTGACCAAAAACCATTTGTAAGGGGGAAATATTTAAGTAACTTGTTGGCCTGATACGAATTAACATTGATGCATGCAAAATGGCATGGCCCCAAGCAGAAATTGGGAGATTAGATTTCATAAGTAAAGGTCTTGCAATTAGTTGCAATCTTTTGATCAATGATTCTGCAAGTCCATTATGTGTATGAACATGAGCTACAGGATGTTCAATATCAATTCCAAGGGACATACAATATTCATTAAAAGCTTTTGAAGTAAATTCACCAGCATTATCAAGACGTATTTTCTTGATAGGATAATCAGGGTAATGTGCTCTTAATCTAATCAATTGAGCAAGTCATCTCGCAAATGCCAGGTTACGAGAAGATAATAAACACACATGTGACCATTTAGTTGATGCATCAATTAAAACCATATAATATCTAAATGGTCCACATAGTGGGTGTATTGGTCCACAAATATCTCCCTGTATCCGTTCTAGAAATGTGAGAGACTCACTTTCTACTTTGCTTGGTGAGGGGCGAATAATTAATTTTCCCTTAGAACATGCAGTACATGAGAAATCATGGGATTGTGGTATTTGTTTACACTTCAGGGTATGTCCATATGAATTCTCAATTATTTGTCGCATCATAATTGAACCAGGATGGCCTAACCGGTCATGCCAAACATTAAATTCATTTGTAAACTTTTGGTTTACATTAGTAGATTTCTGGTCTGTATTAGTGAACTTCTGGTTCTCAATAACATGTGTTTCAATTGTGTTTATAAATGTATAATATAAACCAGAAGAAAAAGCAGGACACTTTTCTAATATGCATTTTCTACCAGCAACTATTTTTGTAACAACAAGATATTCTTTATTATTTTTAGTTGTTGTTTCTATATGATATCCATTTCTGCGGATATCTTTGAAACTTAATAAGTTTCTTCCAGACTTGGTAGAATAAATTGCATTATCAATGCATAATTTTGTTCCTTCAGGTAATAGAATATTAGCTCTTCCGGAGCCTTCAATCAAATTTATACTACCAGATATAGTCTGAACATTAGCTTTTTGCATTACCAAGGAAGAAAAATATTTATCATTTTTGAGTATGGTGTTGGTTGTTGCACTATCAACGAGACATAAATCTTCAGGATTGATGCCAGTAAGATTCATTCTTCATTAAAAGAAATATAAAAACATAATTAAGATAAATACATTCGATAAAAGTAACATAAAAATTCAAATATATAAATAATTATGCTAAGAAATCAGCAACATCCAAATAACTAAAATCCATGTCTCCATGCTCAGAATTCTCAGCCCGATCCACATGATTTACTTCAATTGTAGATCCTTTACCATTATTTTTAATTGATTCTTGGTAAAGTTCAACTAGCTGTCTTGGTGTACGGCAGGTACGAGACCAATGACCCTTGACACCACAACGATAACATGAACTTTCAGTATTTTTATTTTGCCCACTATTTTCTCTTTTGTGGTTCTTATTATTATTTCCCCACTTTTGGTAGAAATTTAAACCACCACGACCACGGATGTAGCCGCGTCCGCGTCCACGTCCACATCCATGTCCACGTCCACGGCTAGAAATAGATTCATTGGTTACTACATTCGCTTCTGGGAATGGAGTCGAGCCAGTTGGACGGGATTCATGGTTTTTTAATAAAAGCTCATTATTCTGTTCAGCTACAAGGAGGCAAGAAATTAATTCTGTATATTTTTTAAATCCTTTTTCTCGGTATTGCTGTTGCAGGAGCAAATTTGAGGCATGAAATGTGGAGAATATTTTTTCAAGCATATCATTATCAGTAACATTTTCTCCACATAAATTTAATTGAGAAGTTATGTTGAACATAGCCGAGTTATATTCACTTACAGATTTAAAATCTTGCAACCTTAAATGTATCCAGTCATAACGAGCTTTTGGGAGGATAACCATCTTCAGGTGATCATACCTATCTTTCAGATTGTTCCAAAGAACAAGTGGGTCTTTCACTGTTAAATATTGAATTTTTAAACTTTCATGTAAATGGTGGCGTAGAAAAATCATGGATTTGGCCTTTTCCTGATTGGATGCATGATTCCCTTCTTTAATTGTATCTTCTAGACCATGGGCATTTAAGTGGATTTCCGCATCCAGCATCCAAGATAAATAATTTTTCCCAGTAATATCCAAAGCCACAAATTCAAGTTTTGCAAGATTTGACATGGTTCACACTATTAAAGAAATAAACGAGAATAATTAAAATATGAAATGTAAAAATGCAATAATATATAAAGACAAGAAATAAATTAATAAAGCAAGGTAAGAAAATTATGGCTTCAGGCCATTCAGTTCTTATGGCTTCAGACCAATTAATCTCATGATAAGAAATTAAATATATATGGCATCTGACTTTTTATCTTCAGGATAAATAAAAGTTGTACATAACTTCTGGCTGTGATATATATGGCTTCTATTCATATAATAAGGAATCATATAGATATGGATTCTGACCATATAATAGGAGATCATAGAGATATAGCTTCTGGCCATATCATAAAAATTCAAATAATATGACTACTGGTCATATAATTTCAGAAATTGGATGTAGATGGCTTCTGGCCATAATAATAATAATAATATAAATAAACTTGTAAATGATATATATAAGATATAACAACAATAGTGATCTCCAATCCTAGCCATGGAACCCGATGTTCACAACAATCGGTAAAGATATATTTCTTAATTCCATATAATGGCTCAGACTATCCCAGATCTATGAAATAAAGATATTATAAAATAAAGTATAAATTATCAAAGAAATTATAAGAATATCATACATTTGGCAGAGCTTCGTGCTGATAACGTGTTATAAAAATATTGACAATAAGATAGTAAAAGAGAGAAATTATAGAGATAGAAACTAGAGAGAAATGTTCTTCATTCAAGTGTGATTTTTACAAAACCAATAGCCTCTATTTATAGGAAAATTCGGCTGCTACAGTAACTCATTTCATGATGCTACAGTAATTTTCCACTATCTGCTTCAGTACTTTCCCACTGCTACAGTGATTTCCCACTTGCTACAATATTTTTCCACTGCTACAGTATCCCACTACTACATTAAATATATTATCTTATAGATCACATTGATTAGAAGAACAAATTAACCTGAATATGAGTTAATGGACATCCACATAATTAATATTCATAACATTTTCCATATTCTCTCTCTTCAGTTTGATATCTTCTGGTTAACAGCCTCTATCTTTTCCTCCTTCATTTCTTGTGGGACCCACATGCCTTTTAGTAATTCTCTTTTTAATTCTTTCCCGGGTGTCTTCCTCATCTTCTCCTTGGATCCTCACAATATTCACTTCTTTTTTCCCTGTCTTTTTTTCTTTATTTTTTATTACTTTTCATGCAAAATAGAATATTTGAGTAGATTTGGTAAAAGGTATTACTTTTTATATTGATAATTAAATTTAAAGAGAAAAGTATTTAAAATAAATTAAATAGGTATAAAATATTTATTGATTTAATCTAATTTTTTTAAAAATATACACCCCTCTAATTATAAATAATGCATTTATCAATAAGATCAATCCACGGGCGTTGAATTCTGAGAAAGAAAATTGTGCTATACATGATTATTTCATATATACATTCACACATATCTGGTGGTTAATTATTAGTCCCATCTTTGTATATATATTAAGCAAATTAAAGCTTTTCAATAAATTAAACAAATCGAATAACCTGATCCGAATCTTCCTTTAATTCATTAGGAGATTTTCTGCCAAAAATAAGTCTTCCATTTTTTGCCTATATAAAGCACTGGCTCGTAACATTTTCTTACAGAAAAAAAAAAATGGGGAGGTCTTCTGTTGAATTGATGTTCTTATTGGCTATTTTGATTATTGCATCAAGTAAGATTCTAGCTTGCCTTTTCAATTATATGTTTTGCTACATTGTATTCAACGCAGATTTCTCATGCATTAACGAAGAATCTATGTTCAAAACTTCAAACTAACTACCACGAAATATTTTGTTACATTGAAAATATTTTAAAAATTTTAATTCTTATTTTCAGCATATTGTGAAGAGCTTTTCAATACAGAATCTATTATCTATTACTCCCTTTGCTTCTTAATATAGGATATATTTAAAAAATTGATATTGATTTTAAATATGAGACATATTTTTTATATTTTTAATTTTTTTCCTAATTTACTTCTATTAATGCTTCTTCCTCAATAACAATAAAAAAGAAGAAGGAATGAAGTAATTAAAGAAGATGATTAAAGTGTTTTAAAAAATATAAGTCATATATTATCTAATTTAATAAACTTTCTTAATCTAATCAAATTAGGTAAATATGATCGGAGGACCATTTACTATGATATGATGGATTATTGCATGCACATATTTATTGTATTGAATAATATGCAGATGTGTGGGAGGAAAGTGAAGCAAGAGGGAAAGTGATAAATTGCCATAACTGTCCTTGCCCTTGCGATGCAACAGTTGGGTGTGAATGTCGTCCTCCGCCGGATGTGCCTTTAGAAATGCTGGCCAGCAACCAATTTCCTCCAAGTAATAATACTAATGTGTAGAAACGTATATATAATATCTTCATTATATATGAGAGAATCAACTATATATGTTTCTATGAGAGTGTTATATAAGTAGTAACATGTTCAATAAATACTAAAACTTATGCAGCATATTTCCCCATTATCTCATGGCAATATATATATATATCCCCATTGTCATATGTGTGATATTAGTGTTAAATTAGGTAAGTGCGCTTTTGAAATACAAACTATATTATTTATTATCACTTGGCAATATAGAACCATCAACTTTATATATAAAATCTTATAATATCCATTTAACCAATTAATCCACACTTGATTATAGTTACGTTTATTCAGTTAGTTAATGCCTGTTAAAGTAATTTCTTTTAAATTAATCCTCAACTTTATATTTACGCTCACTCAGTTAATACCCGTTAAGTTAATTTTTTTAAAAAAAAACTATTAGAAATTATTTCTTAATATGGACAATTTTTTGACATATTCAATAATAACTGTAAACTAAAATTATGCATTCCGTTTCCAAGTTATTCAAATTCATTGGGATATTATTCCTATTTAATTTCCATTTTTTTTATTCAATGCTACAGAAAATATGATAAGCGGCGCTTTTTTTTAAAAATATTATCCAATGCTACAAAAAATTGGGATATTATTCAAATTTAATTTCCAGTTTTTTTATTCAATGCTACAAAAAATATGATAAGCGGTGCTTTTTTTAAAAAAAATATTATAGTGTTTTGCAAACGGTATAGCATTCAGTGCTATAAGAAAAACCTACGGTACTTGTTAAATTTAAAAAACGCTGGAATATTATATTTAATTATTAATATTTTTAAAAGATTGACCTCCTATGACATTTCCAATTAGAAATGTCGTAGGAGGTGCAATAACCTCATACGACGCTTTTACAGAAAGCGTCATAAAAGGTCTTTTTTTAAATAAAAAAAATTGTGTGACTGATTTTTTTTTTCAAATGAAACACTCAATATGTATTTATATCCAAATCCATCATCAAACTTGCAAGTTTTCTTTGCAATATTTAATTCCTATCTTCATCTATCAAGCATGAAAGAACTCTAACTAAATATCTGGAAAAAAAATTAAGCATACATATAAGATTCATGACATATTTTAACTAAAAGAAGAAAAATAAAACATACAGATTTAAGCTCAAAAATTAAAAAACATACAATGTATAGGAAGTTTAAGAAGGCAGCATTGAAATTTCAAGTAAATACCTAAAAAAATTAAACATAAATATAAGATTAATGACAGATTTTAACTAAGAAGAAAAGAAGAAAGCATATAGATTTAAACTTCTGCATATAAAAAAGTACTTACAAGCTAAGAAGCTTCTGTAGGAAATAGGAACCAAGACAATAGAGTGAGGATTTAAAGGAACAAGATGGTGGAGTAATGGAGATCTAAAAAATTGGGAGCTGGAGGGCGTGCAAGAAAGATGATAATGGCGGGCTAGTAAAAAGTTAAAATAGAATATTATATAGCGCTAAATGTACAAGTAACATACAAAGCTTAAAAAAGCTTCGGCGCTTTCCTAACAAGCGTCATAACTTTTAATAATTAAAAAAAACAATAACCTTAATTAAACATACATCGTTGAAGACAATAGATATATGTTATTTTAAAATATATATATATATATATATATATATATATATATATATATATTAACGTCCAAATTGTTTTGCTGAGGCAATAGCAATATATATTGCCATTGCCTCACATCGGCGCTTCCCATGAAGCGCCGGCCAAGGTAGTAAATTTATTGCCTTGGCCGGCGCTTCATGCAAAGCGCTATCTAAAGTAATATACTTTGGTCGGCTCTTTACTTTAAAGCGCCGTCCAAAATCAATTATTTTTTTGTGTTTTTTTTAAAGTAACTTAACATTTTTTTTACAATCTCCCTAGATCTGGCCTTCATCTCTTATACTTTATGTATACTTAACATACTTTTTTTATTATTTTTACTTTGTTTAATTTTACATCATAATTAAAATTCAATTTTAAATTATATCTTCAAAGGTAATTATCAGACATAACCAACCCAATTTCAAATATTATGGATAAAAAATTATATATATATATATATATATATATATATATATATATATATATATTAAAGGCACGCAATAAGGCAATTGATTGCCTTAGTTAAGGCAACTCCGGCGCTTCATATGAAGAGTCGGATAAAAGCAATATATTGCCTTGACTTTAACCAGCGTGTTTTAAAAAAACACCAGTTAAAGCAAGGTTATTAAACTTGGACCGGACCGGCCGGTCTGGCCCGGAAACCGGCGACCCGGGCAGGAAATCATTCTGGTCCGGGTAGTGAACCGGTCTCCCCCTTTTTTTTATAAAATCAATTTTTTTTAAATTTTTTTTATAATTTCATATTAATAAGTCTAAAATCTTCATTCCCTCACCGGTTTGGTCCCGGGTTTGACTCCGGTTTGACCCACTGACCCTTAACCCAGTACCCCGACCGGTTCACTGATTGTTTTCGGTTTAATAACCTTGAGTTAAAGTATTAATCTTAGCCAGCGCTTTTTTAGTATGATTTTTTTCAATATTATTTAGTATTAAGAACTATTAGAAATTATTTCTTAATATGGACAATTTTTTGACATATTCAATAATAACTGTAAACTAAAATTATGCATTCCGTTTCCAAGTTATTCAAATTTATTGGGATATTATTCCTATTTAATTTTCATTTTTCTATTCAATACTACAAAAAATATGATAAGCGGCGCTTTTTCTAAAAAATATTTGGCGTTTTGCAAACGGCATAGCATTCAGTGCTATAAGAAAAACCTACGGTACTTGTTAAATTTAAAAAACACCGGAACATAGTATTTAATTATTATTATTTTTAAAAGACTAACCTCCTACGACATTTCCAGTTAGAAATGTCGTAGGAGGTGTGGAAGCGCCGTAGGAGGTGCAATAACTTCATACGACGCTTCTACAGGAAGCGTCATAAAAGGTCCTTTTTTAAATAAAAAAAATTGCGTGACTGATTTTTTTTTTCAAATCAAACCCTCAATCTGTATTTATATCCAAATCCACCATCAAATTTGTAAGTTTTCTTTGCAATATTTAATTCCTATATTCAACTATCAAGCATGGAAGAACTCTAACTAAATATCTGGAAAAAAATTAAGCATACATATAAGATTCATGACATATTTTAACTAAAAAGAAGAAAAAGAAAACATACAAATTTAAGCTTAAAAATTAAAAAAACATACAATGTATAGGAAGTTTAAGAAGGCAGCGTTGAAATTTCAAGTAAATACCTAAAAAAAATTAAACATAAACATAATGTTCATGACAGATTTTAACTAAGAAGAAGAATAAGAAATCATATAGATTTAAACTTCTGTATATAAAAAAGTACTTACAACCTAAGGGGCTTCTGTAAGAAATAGGAACCAAGACAATAGAGTGGGGACTGAAAGGAATAAGATGGTGGAGTAATGGAAATCTAAAAAATTGAGAGTTGGAGGGCGTGCGAGAAAGATGATAATGACGGGCTAATAAAAAGTTAAAATAGAATATTATATGACACTAAATGTACAAGTAACATACAAAATTTAGAGAAGTTTCGGCGCTTTCCTAACAAGCGTCATAACTTTTAATAATTAAAAAAAACAATAACCTTAATTAAACATACATCGTTGAAGACAATAGATATATATTATTTTAAAATATATATATATATCAACTGTTTTACCCGACATTTTATATGAAGCGCCGGTTAAGGCAATGCCCTTAGCCAATGTTTATAATAAAAAGCGTTATAACTTATAATTTGTTTCCATTTTACAAAAAAAAAACAATTACCTACGACGTTTCTTTGAGATGCGTCATTAGAGTTGCGTCATTAAAAACCTTTTTTATAATAGTGATTATTGGGGTTTGAAGATAAGGTAATAAAGTAAATTAAATTTGAAAATATACATTAAATCATAAAAATTGATTCAATGTCATCATCACTCAAGTGATCCTTTAGAATATGATAGAGAGTGATGTTGAATTAAATACTACTTTATCTACTTCATCACTAAGATAGTCACCCCACTGATTGCTCTATATGCTTTAAAAACTTTGTTAGATTATTTAAAAACATTTTATCTAATATTAAATCATTTGTAATACTTTTGTTATCATCAAAATATAGAACCTAATATTTCTAACCACGACAGAAAACTCTTAGCGGCTAGTTTAAACCAAGAATGGTGAGATCGCGTGGGGCAAGAAAATCTCATGAAGAGTTTCATCATGGCTTTCTCCAAATAGGAAACAATCAATCGCTTTGCTTTTAATGAACAAGCAAGACGCAAATTTCTCAAATTTGTTGAACAGTATGGATTGATCTCACCAAGAACTTGCAGATCGATCAATTTTGCCTTGTTGCGTGAGAATCAAAGAAATGCTTCTTTTTGTTTTCGTGTTTTTTCAAAGAAAGAATCTAATGGCGATAATAGAAACTTTAAAGATCAGTGAACAAAAGATTGATCCCCCTATTTCGTGATTCACAAAGATGAAATCAAACCATGGTGATCACGGTGTGAAGCATTGATGTCGTTGCTGAACAGATGGCCGAAGGAACACGTATCAACTCCTGCTGAGAATTTGGATTTGGGCCAACTTGCGCTTTGATGCCATGAAAGCCAGAGGCGAACCAAACCGAATGAAAAGGCCAGACAACAATAATTGACTAGGACCCCTACTATTTACAACCTCTAATACTGTGCAAATATTACCGAACAATCAACATGACCTAATGGGCCTCATGTCCAAACCCAATTCTTAAAACCATATTGCATATGACTCTGTACAACATACTTACACAATTCTATCATTGTTTCATCTAAACTTTTTAGAGAAGTAATGTTATCTAAAAAAAAATTTTAAATTTAATATCACTACAGAAATTTTAAAATGTAACAATTTTCCCTATACTATTAAAAAAACACTAACGTTGACTATCTAAAAATTTACGATGACCGTTAACTTTTATATAGTAACGGCTAACATTGCTTCATTTTAACACTTTCAGAATAACATTGAACCTACACCAACTTTCAAGATAAAATTGTTACTTAGTGAAAATATCAAAGTAAATTTGTATCTTAACCCTATAATAAACTATTATAATACTTTAATAACTCATTTTATATAATTATTTATTTTGATAACTCATTATATTATTTTATATTAGATAAATTATTACAATAGTATAATGAAAAAATTACAAAAATTTTATCAACCAATTT
Source organism: Albizia julibrissin (assembly GCA_037074505.1). Classification (NCBI taxonomy): domain Eukaryota; kingdom Viridiplantae; phylum Streptophyta; class Magnoliopsida; order Fabales; family Fabaceae; genus Albizia; species Albizia julibrissin. The sequence continues at coordinate 5,772,132 of CM073479.1, read as the reverse complement.
AAAGATAGGCACTGATTTCTGTCAGTCATTTGTTAGAAATTTCATTGGTAAATAAAATTATTGATGAACATTTTTTATCACCACTTTCTATTGGCAATTCATACGAAAATCTGGAATTAGGATTATCAATGGAATTTAGCAACAAAAAAATTTCGTCACTAATTCTATGAGTAAATAATATCCATTAATACTTTAAGAAAATAAGATAAAATAAATTAATTGATGAGAATTATAAAAATATAGAAAATAAAATAAGAGATTTAATTATGAGAAAAGTACAATCCCTTTAAAGCATTTGGATTAATAATACACAATATGGTTTACTAGTTTATGCGCATGTCTGTGTAGAAAACTATTACATTTTTCTTTTAAGAGAAAATCATATTACATAGCTCCATCCAATATTTAAAAAATCAAATTGGACATGGGCTCAGCTGTGCCCCCATCTGCCCCTCATTTTGGGCCACTTCCCAAACGATTTTTTATATTATTATTATTGGATTTTACACAAAATGAGTAACATTTTAATATCTTAAGGACAAAAAATACTTTTGTTTTCAATTTTTTATGATTTTTTAAAGATTCAGTGTTCTAAATTAAAAAAAATGCACCATTTTTCTGAATAATCTTTAAAAAAAATCTTAAAAATTGAAAACAACATTGTTTTTGTCTTATAAGATATCAAAATATTACTCATTTTATATAGAATCTAATGATAAAAGAAATAAAAAAAACACTTGAAAAGTTCCTCAAAAATAGGAGGTAGCTGACATCCCCAGCCCATCAAACATTAAGCTGAAAAAACTAATAGGTTATAGTTTAAATGGTTAAAACAATCGGACCGTTTGATTCAATTGGTGATTTAATAAATAAATTAAAATTAATATATATGCATATAAATTAATAAATATTAATTTAATGCTTTAAAAATTTAATTAAAAAAATATTTTTAAATTAGATACAAAATTAAGACTCAATCTTCTTTTCTTATATAAAAAAGTTAAAAGATAATACGAAACTATCTGCAGTGAAAAATGAAACTTTTATGATTTCACTAAAATTCATAAGATATCTAATTATCAGCATAATATATGTAAAATTTATACTTGCTAAAATTTATTATTAAATTAGGTAGTAGGCGAGAAGGAATTTCAGGTAAAAGAAATATCAAGTGAGCTAATTATACATATTCACAAAACAAGACATTAACTTTTCCCACAGGCACAGGGATAACCGCCGCAGTCACATTCAACTCATCTAATATAAATGAAAAATTGAATATATTATATAAATATGTAATACTCTTTTTAACCTTAAATTAAATTTTTTCGAGATATTAAGAAAATTAATTAAATTATTTTAAAATATTTCTATTTATCTTATTTTTAAAAAATATTTTTTATAATTTATAAGTTAGTATATAATATAATGATATACAGTATATAAAATATGATATGATTAAATAAATTTTTTAATTTTTAAAAAAATCAATCATATCATATATTTACGGTATGAAGGATATTTCTATTTTTTCTTTTGAACGGTCATTTATTTTTCCTATTCATTTCACCATTTTCCCAGCCACTGCCTCTCTGATTATTCGGTTTTCCCACACAACCTTCCCTATTCTCGCTATTTGGTTTCATGTCCTATGTTTAACAGCCTTTATCTTTTCCTCCTTCATTTCTCGTGGGACCGACGTGCCTTTTGGTAATTCTATTTTTAATTCTTTCCCGGGTGTCTTCCTAATCTTCTCCATGGATCCTCACAATATTCACTTCTTTTTTTTCCCTTATTTTTTATTATTTTTTCATGCAAAATATAATATTTGAGTAGTTTTGGTAAAAGGTATTACTTTTTATATTGATAATTAAATGTAAAGATAAAAGTATTTAAAATAAGTTAAATAGGTATAAAATATTTATTGATTTAATCTATTTTTTTCCCTTCAAAATCTACACCCCTCTAATTATAAATAATGCATTTATAAATAAGATCAACCCATGGGCATTGAATTCTGAGAAAGCAAATTGTGCTATTCATGATTATTTCATATATACTGTCACACATATCTGGTGGTTAATTATTAGTTCTATCTTTGTATATATATATATTAAGCAAATTAAAGCTTTTCAATAAATTAAACAAATCGAATAACCTGATCCGAATCTTCTTTTAATTCATTAGGAGATTTTCTGCCAAAAATAAGTCTTCCATTTTTGGCCTATATAAAGCACTGGCTCGTAACATTTTCTTACAGAAAAAAACATGGGGAAGTCTTCTGTTGAATTGATGTTCTTATTGGCTATTTTGATTATTGCATCAAGTAAGATTCTAGCTTGCTTTTTCAATTCTATGTTTTGCTACATTGTATTCAACGCAGATTTCTCATGCACCAGCGAAGAATCTATGTTCAAAACTTCAAACTAACTGCCACGAAATATTTTGTTACATTGAAAATATTTTTAAAATTTTAATTCTTATTTTCACTAATTTGGGATTTTGAAGTTTAAATGGGATTAAGTTTCTTTTTTCCAACTTAAAAATTGAGGTTCCAATGAGTTACTTCCTTCCATGCTTAATATAAAATATAATAGATTTTTTTTACAGATTAAGAAAATTAAATAAATTATTTTAATACATGTATATTTAATATTTTTCTCCAAAACTAATTTATCTTATTTATAAAATAATTTATAATATAATAACATACAATATATATTAGGATTAGGGGTAAAAATAGGTTAGGCTCTTATTAAGAGCTTACGGCCCAACCTACATTATACCTAGCCCAACCTGTTTAGCAAATAGGTTAGCCTAAGGGTTGAACCCTTTCCCAGGCCTATTTAAGTAAACAAGCCATGTCTATTTTCATAAAACATAGTCTACAAGCCTATAAGATTGACCTATTTAATTTTTTTAATTTATACTATTATATATAATTATATATAATATAATCTAAATCAGTTTTATAAAATAATTTATATAATTATTAAGTTAGTTTTTACCCTAGGTTTCACAGCTCATCATTCACCCAAAAAGGTCAAATCTGGTGGTACATGCCACTACTTGTTGTATTTGGTTAATTTTAGAAAATTTATTTTCTTAAATTTATTTTTCTTATTCTGACTTACTTGAATAATTGTTGTCACTAAGATTTCTTTTTCTTAGTAAACCATTACATATGAGAATAAATCCTAAACTTTTAAGACATAATGTAATTTTTTAAATATGTTTGAGAAGTTGTAAATGAACATGGAGGTATAAGTTTTAAGCATATTTAAATACTTACATTTTAAATAGGCCCTTAAACAGATTTTAGATATTATCAAGTCTTTTGAAGACTTATGTTAAACCTAAAAAAAAGCTTATATACAAGCTCAGACTCAGACTTAGATCTTTATTGTAGGCATAAACCTATTTAGCTAAAGCATAGCTCAATCTAGCCTATTTCTATTTCTAGTTATGATTAAATACTGATAAGTGGATATTTTATAATTAAATAGGTATAGATTTTAAGATACATTTAATTAAATTTATAAATATTTTATACCTATTTAATTATCTTTTATATATTTCTCCTCTCTTAAATCAAATATAAGATAATAAGAAGATCTATTCATATCCTATTTTATTTTTACAGGAAATATTAGGATGAAATTCGAAGGTGAAAAGTTATATATATATATATATATTACAAAATATATCATCCGAAAAGAAAAGAAGATAACATATTTAATATCTTATATACAATAAGATAGGGGATTTGAAAGAAAACGTGGACCCCGCAAGTTCAAAAAAAGTAAGAAGACGTGAATGCTAAAAAAGGAAGGAACATATATTATGTTATAAAAATGTTGATAATAAGAAAGTAAAAGAGAGAAATTCTAGAGAGATAAATTAGAGAGATATTCTCATTCACTTGTATATCAAAATACATAACCCAGGACCCCTATTTATAGAAATTTTTCAGTGCTACAGTAAATTTTCCGTGATGCTACAGTAACCTTCCCCCGTGTGCGACATTGATGAACAGTAGAATCCTGATGCTACAGTGCCACACAGTGAATTGCTACAGTATGAATAGTGATGCACAGTGATATTTAATCTTACATATCATATTGACTGAAAGAGCAGGTTGGCCTGGATATCAGCTAATGGACATCTACATAATTAATATTCATAACACTCCCCTTTGGATGTCTATTATGAATGTGCCTCATTAAAAACTTTAACTAGGAAAAACCCAGTGGGATAAAAACCTAGCCAAAGAAAAGAGTACATCATTCATTGATACACTGTTCAGTGCTGCCTCATTAAAAACCTTTCTAGGAAAACCCAGTAGGACAAAACCTAGATAAGGGAAAAAGAGTACAACGTGTATCGACTCCCCCTCTTGACAACATCAGTTGATATCTCTAAATCTTTGAAGGCCAATGTCATAGACAAGATTTTCAAAGATTATACCTGGAAGTGACTTTGTGAATAAATCTGCTAGATTTTCACTTGAACTAATTTGCTGGACATCTATTTCACCATCCTTTTGAAGGTCACGAGTAAAGAAGAATTTTGGTGAAATATGCTTCGTTCTGTCTCCCTTGATATAACCTTCTTTAAGTTGAGTAATGCATGCAGTATTATCTTCATATAGAACTGTTGGTGCCATTTTGCCTAAAGATAAATAACAATTTGTTTTATATGATGTATTACTGATCTCAACCACACACATTCTCGACTTGCTTCATGTATTGCTAGAATTTCTGCATGGTTTGATGATGTGGCTGATATAGTCTGTTTCATTGATCGCCATGAATTAGTTGTACCTCCACATGTGAACAGATAGCCTGTTTGTGATTTACCATCATGCGGATCGGATAAAAACCCAGCATCTGCATAACCTACCAGTTCATGCTTAGATACATTTGAGTAGTACAACCCCATGTCCATAGTGCCTCTGAGGTAACGAAAAATATGTTTTATTCCATTCCAATGCCTTCGTGTTGGTGAAGAACTATATCTTGCTAATAAATTAACAGCAAAGGATATATCAGGACGTGTGTGATTAGCAAGATACATTAGTGCTCCAATAGCACTAAGATATGGTACTTCTGGACCAAGTAGTTCTTCATCACCTTCTTCGCTGATTACTCGCGGTCGGAATGTATCTTTATCTGGCTTTAGAGACCTTACAATCATTAGTGTGCACAACAGATGAGATTTATCCATATAAAATCTCTTTAGGACCTTTTTTGTATAAGTTGATATACAAAGATCCCATTTTTTAGGTACTCAATCTGTAATCCAAGACATAATTTTGTTCTTCCTAAATCCTTCATCTTGAATTCTTTCTTTAAACAATAAATTGCCTTTTGAAGCTCTTCAGGAGTTCCAATAATGTTGATATCATCAACATAAATAGCAATTATAGCAAATTCACTGTTAGATCTTTTTATAAAAATACATGGGCATATTGGGTCATTTTTGTATCCTTCTTTCAATAGATATTCATTAAGACGATTATACCACATGCGCCCTGATTGCTTCAGGCCATACATGGACTTATTTAACTTAATTGAATATTGTTCTCGAGAATTTGAATTAGATGCTTCTGGCACCTTAAGTCCTTCAGGGACTTTCATATAAATATCATTATCAAGTGACCCATATAAATAGGCAGTCACGACATCCATTAGATGCAGATCAAGCCCTTCTTTTACTACTAGACTAATTAAATAACGAAAAGTAGTCGCATCCACTACAGGTGAATACATTTCTTCAAAATCAATGCCAGGTTTTTGTGTAAAGCCTTGGGCTACAAGACGTGCCTTATATCTTGTTATTTCGCCCTTTTCATTTCGTTTTCGTACAAAGACCCATTTGCATCCAACTGGTTTTACATCTTCAGGTGTAAGGACTACAGGTCCTAATACTTTTGGTTTTTCCAATGATTTTGATTCTGCATTAATGGCATCTTTCTATAGAAGCCAATCTTTTCTTTGTTGGCACTCGCTAATGGATTTTGGCTCGTGATCCTCATTATTTTTCATTACATCATTTGCTACATGATAAGCAAATGTGTCGTCAACGTTGACATCATTTCGATCCCATCGGATTCCATTCACAATATAATTTATTGAGATCTCATTATTTTCACATATATCAGGTACCTGGGTCTCTCCTGGGACTACAACATTTTCTTCTAAAGATATATCTACTGGAGATAATAACTCTTCAGGAGATGGCTCTTCTAGGGCTATTAAATTTTCTTGATTATCCTCAATTTGACCATCTATATTCTTTGCTCCTTTTCTTTTTCGAGGATTTCTATCTTTGGAACCGATGGGTCTGCCACGCTTCAGGCGTGCTTTAGATTCATTCATAGTAGATTGTCTTTCAGGGACATCAATTTTAACAGGAGCATTAGCAGCTGGTATATGTGACTTTGTCACTTTCTTTAGGTCAATAAATGCTTCTGGCATTTGATTAGCTAAATTTTGTAAATGAATTATCTTTTGAACTTCTAGTTCACACTGATTTGTACGAGGATCAAAATGAGCCAATGATAATTCATTCCAGCTAATTTCCTTACCCAGCTGCTTATTCTCTCCCCCTAATGTTGGGAAAATTGATTCATCAAAATGACAATCGGCAAATCGTGCCGTAAATAAGTCTCCCGTAGATGGTTCTAAAAATTTTATGATTGAAGGAGATTCATACCCAACATATATTCCCATCCTTCTTTGAGGACCCATTTTAGTGCGTTGTGGTGGTGCTACTGGCACATATACCGCACACCCAAAAGTCCTTATATGAGAAATATTAGGTTCCTGACCAAAAACCATTTGTAAGGGGGAAACCTTTAAGTAACTTGTTGGCCTGATGCGAATTAACATTGATGCATGCAAAATGGCATGGCCCCAAGTAGAAATTGGGAGATTAGATTTCATAAGTAAAGGTCTTGCAATTAGTTGCAACCTTTTAATCAATAATTCTGCAAGTCCATTCTGTGTATGAACATGAGCTACAGGATGTTCAATATCAATTCCAAGGGACATACAATATTCATTAAAAGCTTTTGAAGTAAATTCACCAGCATTATCAAGACATATTTTCTTGATAGGATAATCAGAGTAATGTGCTCTTAATCTAATCAATTGAGCAAGTAATCTCACAAACGCCAGGTTGCGAGAAGATAATAAACACACATGAGACCATTTAGTTGATGCATCAATTAAAACCATATAGTACCTAAATGGTCCACATGGTGGGTGTATTGGCCCACAAATATCTCCCTGTATCCGTTCTAGAAATGTGAGAGACTCACTTTCTACTTTGCTTGGTGAGGGGCGAATAATTAATTTTCCCTTGGAACATGCAGTACATGAGAAATAATGGGATTGTGGTATTTGCTTACACTTCAGGGTATGTCCACATGAATTCTCAATTATTTGTCGCATCATAATTGAATCGGGATGGCCTAACCGGTCATGCCAAACATTAAATTCATTTGTAAACTTCTGGTTTACATTAGTAGATTTCTGGTCTGTATTAATGAACTTCTGGTTCTCAATAACATGTGTTTCAATTGTGTTTATAAATGTATAATATAAGCCAGAAGAAAACGCAGGACACTTTTCTAATATGCATTTTCTACCAGAAACTATTTTTGTAACAACAAGATATTCTTTATTATTTTTAGTTGTTGTTTCTATATGATATCCATTTCTACGGATATCTTTGAAACTTAATAAGTTTCTTCCAGACTTGGTAGAATAAATTGCATTATCAATGCATAATTTTGTTCTTTCAGGTAACAAAATATTAGCTCTTCCAGAACCTTCAATCAAATTTATACTACCAGATATAGTCTGAACATTAGCTTTTTGCATTACCAAGGAAGAAAAATATTTATCATTTCTGAGTATGGTGTTGGTTGTTGCGCTATCAACGAGACATAAATCTTCAGGATTGATGCCAGTAAGATTCATTCTTTGGCAGAGCTTCATGTTGATAACGTGTTATAAAAATGTTGATAATAAGAGAGTAAAAGAGAGAAATTCTAGAGAGATAAATTAGAGAGATATTCTCATTCACTTGTATATCAAAATACATAACCCAGGACCCCTATTTATAGAAATTTTCAGTGCTACAGTAAATTTTCCGTGCTGTTACAGTGATTCTCGTGATGCTACAGTAACCTTCCCCCGTGTGCTACAGTGATGAACAGTAGAATCCTGATGCTACAGTGCCACACTGTGAATTGCTACAGTAATGAATAGTGATGCACAGTGATATTTAATCTTACATATCATATTGACTGGAAGAGCAGGTTGGCCTGGATATGAGCTAATGGACATCCACATAATTAATATTCATAACATATTATATATAGAAGAGAGAGCAACATGAAAAAGGAGGGGGACGAATGAGCACATTGCGGAATGAGTACATTGCGGACGAGAACAAGGAGGAACTGACGGCAGGGGGCTAGTACGAGAAGCAGAGTTAGATTACAAGGACGAGGATACCACTAAGGAGAGCTTGAGCTTGAGAATAAATTGTATTAGTGCTCTATTTCTTAATATTCTTCTTTCTTTTTGAAATATGAACTCTATGATGATTTATTATTACTCTTATAATTTAATTTTACTGAACATGAGTAACTAATATTGTCATTCTAGGATTATCTTGAACCTATTTATGGATTGAACTATTTATTTACTCTCTTTTGCATTAAATGAAATTTTTGTATTGATTTTATCTTGATCTTAATGCCTCTAAATACCTGATCACCATTTAGTTGTCTTGTTCATTTAAATTAATCTTGAGAAAGATAATTTAAGTGTAGAACTGAGGTAAAATCATGTTAGACTTGAAGTTTAGGGGATAAACAGATGGTTTGTTAGTATCATAGAGATATAGTTACTAACCTAGCATTGTCAGATTAAGATTAGAGTCTAAAATTAGTCTTTATTAATTGATACAAGAGATTGATCAGTTTATTAGGATAAATATTTGGTTTGAACTCGAGAGAGCATTACCGAATGTCTTAAAATGTTAGACAAATACACATATTCATTTATTGCTGATTAAGAGGTAAATTAACTAGTTAATGAAATAAAAGGGGGATAGATAATCCTAGGTCTTTAATACTCATGAAGTTAAGTCCGATTTGTCTTATGTTATTTCCATTTATTTTTCCATTTTAAAATTAAAACGAAACAATTACTCAACCTAATTAAGAATATAATTGCTATAGCTCGTTCAAGTTCTTTTTCCTTAGTCCTCGTGGGAACAATCTTTTTATATTACTTGTGACCCGTACGCTTGCGGTAAAGCTAGACGGCTATCAAGTTTTTGGCACCATTGCCAGGGACTTTGGCAAAAAGCTCATTGAACTAGTTATCTTAATTGTGTGATTAATCACGTTTGAGTATTTTCCTTCTTTTCTTGATTCTTTTATTTATTTTTTTAGCAAGATATTCCTCGGTTGTTGTTTGGATTTACAGGTACCTCTCGACGTATGAGTGGCGCATTGGTAATCCATCCTAATGAACTAGAGGACGAGCATCATTCTGAAGAAGAGGAACTTAAGTCTGAATTAGAATCATCAGAAGAACCGACGTCACCTAATCCAAGGAACATAGCACAACCTAATAATGAGGATATGGATCATACTTTAGATGAATATATGGAGCAAGAGAGCATTACCTATCAATCTAGTATTCAATTCCCAGCCATTACTTCCAGAAACTTTAAAGTAAGGCCAATTATGCTTCTGATGCTCTAGATGATTGGCACATTCATAGGAAATTAGAATGAAGATCCAATTGAGCATTTGACAAAATTTGTTCAAATGTGAGAAAATTTCAAGCAGGCGGGAGTGTCTTCTAATGCATTAAGACTGAGACTCTTCCCCATATCGTTAGATAAAAAGGCAACAGTTTGGCTCACAGCTCTTCTACCCAATTCTATCTCTACATGGGATACTTTAGCATCTCTATTCAAAGCAAGATTCATCCCAAGAGGACAACGAGCAGTACAGAGAGCTGAGTTATTGGCTTTTACACAGGAACCATGTGAACTTTTTCATGAGGCATGGGAAAGATTCAAAGAGATATGGCGCAACTACCCTAATCATGAGCAAAAGACTTACGTGTTATTAGAAGCTTTTTGGGCTAGGTTAGATGGACCTACCGTCTCTATGGTCGAGAGTGCTTGCAATGGTGGGATTGGCAAGAAGAAAGTGTCTGAGTTATTAAAGTTGTATGATGAAATTGCCTTTAGCACTATGCAACAATCCAACAAAGCACGCTCTGGTTACAAGACTTACAAAGAGCCAAACACTTCTAATATGTCTAATATATCTAAAGATATTGCCACTCAACTTGCAAATATGGCCAAAAGGTTTGATCAACTTGAGATGAAAATAGAGAGGAGTACTTCTAGGGGCATTTACGCTATTCAGGCCCCAAGTCTCTCTTGTGAAACCTGTGGAGAAACACATTCTTATGAGGATTGCCCACATACTATAGAGACATTACATTACTTGAACAACAATCAAAGATATCCTTATGGCAATCCCTATTCTAACACCTACAATCAGGGTATGAGGGGTCATCCAAATTTCTCTTTGAAGAATAGACCAAGTGAGAATCTACCTAATCACTATACCTCAACTAGCAAGCCAATGGCACCACCGGGGTTTGATCAACAACAAAAATCTAGAGAAAGTGATTCACAGACAAATCAACTTTTGAGGTAGCTTCTCAAGAGTCAAGAAGGTATGATAAGTAAGGTTAATCTTCATGATACCGCCATAAAAAATCTTGAGATACAAGTGAGCCAAATAGCATCTCAAATAAACACATTCAATAGGAATAGCTTACCTAGTGATACCATTCCCAATCCTCGAAGGGATGTTGCAAAGCAGTGACTTTGAGAAGTGGAAAGCAACTAGAAGACATTCCTTGCCATAGTAGAGAGAAAAAGAGTGCAAGTGATGTGGTAACCACTGGGCAAGAAGATATTGATGATGCAGGTGAGGAGAAATCTGCTGCTCTTAAGAAAATGGATAATGAGAAGACATACACTTCACCTTTAAAATATATGCCTCCACTGCTATTCCCTTAGCGACTTAAGAAACATCAAGAAAATTCGCTGTTCAAGAAGTTCATTCAGATATTCAAGCAACTCCATATCAACATACCATTCGTTGAAGCTTTGGAGCATATGCCTAAATATGCCAAGTTTATGAAGGATATTCTATCTAAGAAGTGACGATTCAGTGAGTTTAAGACAGTTGCTGTAACCAAGAATTTCACTGACATTATTAAGCAGTCTCTAAAATTAAAAGATCCTGGGAGTTTTTATGTTCCTTGCCATATTAAAGATAAATTCTTGGGAAGAGGAATGTGTGACCTTGGAGCTAGTATTAACCTCATGCCTTTATCTGTCTTCAACGAATTGGGGCTGGGTGAAGCTCGGCCAACAGCAGTTACTCTCCAATTTGCTGATAGAAGTCTATCTCAACCTCACAGAATCATTGAAGATGTACTAGTGAAGGTAGACAAATTTATCTTTCCAGCTGACTTTATTATACTTGACTTTGAAGCAGATAAAGAATTACCCTTGCTGTTAGGAAGACCATTTTTGGCAACTGCTAGAACGTTGATTGATGTAAAGAAAGGTGAATTAACTCTGAGAATAGCTGATGAGCAGGTCACGTTCAATATGAATCTGTTGATAAAATCTCTAAATATTCCAGAGGACTGTTGTTTCATTAACATGCTCGATCATGTGGTACAAGAGGAATATGAAAAAGGTATGACTGATGACCCTCTTAAAGCTGCGATACTTGGGATCGATTCAGAAAATTTTATAATAGAGGAATGCAAAGCTATCATGGATGCATCGATTCCTTATTCTAAAGGATGAACACAATTTGAATCACTTGATTTGGGTTCTGTTAACAGACCAAAGATGAAACCTTCTCTAGAAGAACCACCTTCACTTGAGCTAAAATTTTTGTCATCTCACTTGCAGTATGTCTACTTAGGAACAAATAATACTTTTCCTATTATTATTGCTTCTGATCTCACTATTCAACAGGAGGAGCGATTGGTTGACGTCCTGAAGGCTCATAAAAGAGCCATTGGTTGGACTATTGCTGATATTAAGGGTATTAGTCCCTCTACTTGTATGCATAAAATCCTTCTTGAAGACAAACATAAGCCTTCCATTGAGCATCAATAGAGGTTGAACCCAATCATGAAAGAAGTTGTGAAGAAGGAAATTCTTAAATGGCTTGATGCAGGCATAGTATATTCTATCTCTGATAGTTCTTGGGTAAGCCCAGTCTAATGCATTCCTAAAAAGGGCGGTATGACTATAGTGGCTAACACCCACAACAAGCTAATTCTTACTCGCACAGTTACTAGTTGAGGGTTTGTATGGATTATCGAAAGTTGAATGCAACAACACGAAAGGATAACTTTCCTCTTCCATTTATTGATCAGATGTTGGATAAACTTGCTGGAAAGGAATTCTTCTGTTTCCTGGATGGATATTCTGGGTATAATCAGATTGCTATTGCCCCTGAAGACCAAGAAAAGACTACTTTTACTTGTCCATATGGGACCTTCACTTTCAAATGCATGCCTTTTGGGTTATGTAATGCACCAACTACCTTTCAGCGATGCATGATGGCTATTTTTGCTAATATGATTGAGCAAACAATGGAAGTTTTCATGGATGACTTCACAATTTTTGGAGACTTCTATGATGAGTGCTTGATTAATTTGGCCGATGTGTTAAGACGCTGTGAAGAAACCAACTTAGTGCTTAATTGGGTAAAATGTCACTTTATGGTAAAAGAAGGAATTGTGTTGGGCCACAAAGTTTCAAAGAATGGCTTAGAAGTGGATAGAGCGAAAATTGCAGTGATTGAACAACTTCCTCCACCTATGAATGTTAATGGGGTGAGGAGTTTTCTTGGCCATGCTAGTTTCTACCACCGTTTCATTAAAGACTTCTCTAAAATTACCAAGCCTCTTTGTGTTTTGCTTGAGAAAGATGCAGAATTCAAGTTTGATGATACTTTCCTTCAGGCATTTGAAGAACTCAAGAAAAATCTTATGACTGCGCCTATAATGACGGCCCCAAATTGGGGTTTGCCCTTCATAGTGATGTGTGACGCTAGTGACTTTGCTGTGGGAGCTGTTCTTGGCCAGAAGAGAGATAAAGTCTTTCACCCAATCTATTATGCTAGTCGTACACTTAATGGTGCTCAAGCAAACTATTCAACTACGGAGAAAGAGCTTCTTGCTGTGGTATTTGCTTTTCGAAAGTTTCGTTCTTATCTGGTAGGAGTCAAAGTCATTGTATGCACAGATCATGCAGCTCTTAAATACTTGTTCAGTAAGAAAGAGTCAAAGGCAAGATTAATTCATTGGGTACTTCTACAGGAATTTGATCTTGAAATTATTAATAGAAAGGGCACAGAAAATTAAGTTGCTGATCATTTATCTAGGTTGAGTACTGATGCTCAACTAGAAGCTGACAAAGCCATTCATGAGACTTTCCCGGATGAGCAGCTATTTGTTGTAAGCCACTCTGATGCCCCCTGGTATGCTGACTTTGTTAATTATCTAGTTTGTGATATTATTCCTCCTGAATTGAATTATCATCAATGAAGAAAGTTCTTGCATGATGTTAAGCTATATTATTGGGAGGAACCATTCTTGTTTCATCATTGTACTGATCAATTGATAAGAAGATATGTACCGGAAAAAGAGCAGCAGGAAATATTAAAGTGTTGTCATTCTTCTGAGTATGGAGGGCACTTTAAAGGCAACAAAACTACAGCGAAAGTCTTATAATATGGCTTCTTCTGGCCTACTTTGTTTAAAGATTCTTATGAGTTTGCCTTAAAGTGTGATTGGTGCCAATGATTGGGAAATATCTCTAAACGAAATGAGATGCCACTTAATAACATGCTTGAAGTAGAATTGTTTGATGTTTGGGGAATAGATTTCATGGGACCCTTCCCTAAATCTTTTAACAACTAATATATTCTTGTGACAGTAGATTATGTGTCCAAATGGGTTAAAGCAGCTACGTTTCCAACCAATGATGGCAAGGTTATGGTAAAATTCTTGAAGAAGCATATTTTCACTCGATTTGGTGCACCACAAGCTATTATAAGTGATGAAGGTACCCACTTTTGTAATAGCCAGTTCAAAACTCTCTTGAAGAAATATGGTGTTAAGCATAAAGTAGCTCTAGCCTATCATCCTCAAACTAATGGACAAGCTAAAATTTCTAATCAAGAGATTAAGAAGATTCTTGAAAAAATAGTGGGTGTTACAAGAAAGGATTGGTCCATGAAACTTGATGATGCATGATGGGCCTATCGTACTACTTATAAGACACCAATCAGTATGTCTCCATATCGGTTGGTATTTGGGAAAGCTTGTCATCTTCCAGTAGAATTGGAATATAATGCTTATTGGGCTATTAGAAAGATCAACTTTGATGCCATGGCTGTAGGAGAAAAGAGACTCTTGCAATTGAATGTGCTAGAGGAATTTCGATTTCATGCTTATGAAAGCTCTAAATTGTATAAAGAGAAGCCTAAAAAGTGGCATGATAAGAAGATTGTGTTCAAGACCTTTTTACCAGGACAACATGTGCTCTTATATAATTCCAGGTTGAGGTTGTTTCAAGGAAAGCTAAAGTCTTGCTGGTCAGGACCATTCACTATGGTTCAAGTGTTTGATTATGGTGCAGTGAAGTTAGAAGGCAAAAGTGGAGAGAAATTCAAAGTCAATGGGCAAAGATTGAAGCACTATTGGGGTGGTGAAGTGGATCGTCAGACCACTACATTACCCTTAGTAGTTGAATCCTGAGATGCTGCTATAGTTAGGCTGAGGACTATAAACCAAGCGCTTGTTGGGAGGTAACCCAATGATTTGATTTTCATTGACGTTATTATTATTTTTTGCTTTTTTTTACTCCTTTCTGTTTTTAGGTAAATTTAGAGATGTTTGCTCCTCTCGTGGCTATAAGTTCCTGCTTAAGCACTCTTTCCTCCTTCAAAAATTTGACACATCATTGAAGTTAGTAGAGAAATATCTCCACATCAGAATCAGAGACTTAAACTAGGGGAATACTAGTTTCTTTCCCTCTTTATTTATTTTTGCAACATTGAAGACAATGTTTGATTTAAGTGTGGGGGAGGAATATGAAATTTTTTGTTGTGCTTGTCCTTGGGCAATTGAAAAGAATTTGTTTTTAGGCAAAATTTTTGCATTGCTTAGGATTGACCTTAACTTTGAACATTCCCCATCTTAGAGAGTGTACAAAACAAAAAAAAAAAGAAAAGAAAAGAATATTTCAATTAATCCTCTAAACCTTAATTTTTGTTTAAATCTTAAGATGAACTTTGAGAATAAGGAATAGTTTGTAACATGAGCAACAAATTATTAGTTTATGAATATTTTGCTACATGATTTCCTTAGAAAATTAGATGGTGACCTTTGCTGGCTAAGTAATCTTTTACTTAGGGAAATGATTTAGGTGAAAAAAAAGAAGAAAACAAAAAGAAAAGCAAAGAAAAAAAAACAATAACTCCAATGGCTTCTCTAGACCTAACTTAGTAACCGGGGGCACTTCATCACCAATGTTGGCACTCGCATCAAATGGTTAAGTTAAAGAGGGTTATGAGTTGGGCTAAAAGCCTCTTGAGGTATCTGTTGGAGTAACTGAGTAACCGGTGCTGCATTACCCATGTGCAGGGTCGCGTCAAAAGGGGACCTATAACAACTCAAGATAAAAAAGGAAAAGAAAATAAATGAAGTATTGTTCTACCTGAGGATCCTTAGTATATTAAATTAAAAACCTTGGTTAAATGAGGACATTTGAATTTTACAAGAGGAGTTTAGTAGCGTAATATTCCTTTACTAATCTTATTGTTGCACTTATTACTTGCCAATCTTTTGATCATGGGACGTTAATAGATGATTACAATTATTTAAGGCTGTTGGCTTAGTGACCCATTCTTATAAAACAATAAATTGAACAAAACTTAATAGCATGATCTAAGTATGGTGGTGTGCTTCTCTCTGTTTAGGAATTTTGTAAGCAATGTTCTTTTTGTTCGAATAATAAATTTTTTTTCTTTTGCTTGAGGACAAGCAAATGTTTAAGTGTGGGGGAATTTGATAAGTGAATATTTTATAATTAAATAGGTATAGATTTTAAGATACATTTAATTAAATTTATGAATATTTTATACCTTTTTAATTATCTTTTATATATTTCTCCTCTCTCAAATCAAATATAAGATAATAAGAGATTTTGTTAGAAAATCTATTCATATCCTATTTTATTTTTGCAGGAAATATTAGGATGAAATTAGAAGGTGAAAAGTTTTATAAATATATATATATATATATATTACAAGATATATCATCCAAAAAAAAGAAGATAACATATTTAATATCTTATATACTATAAGATAGGGGATTTGAAAGAGATCGTGGACCCCGCAAGTTCAGAAAAAGCAAGAAGACGTGAATGCTAAAAAAAGGAAGGAACATATATTATATATAGAAGAGAGAGCAACAGGAAAAAAGAGGGGGACGAATGAGCACATTGCGGACGAGAATAGGGAGGAACTGACGGCAGGGAGCTAGTACGAGAAGCAGAGTTAGATTACAAGGAGGAAGATATCACTAAGAAGAGTTTGAGTTTAAGAATAAATTGTATTAGTGCTCTATTTCTTAATATTCTTCTTTCTCTTTGAAATCTGAGCTCTAAGATGATGTATTATTACTCTTGTGATTTGATTTTACTGAAAAAGAGTAACTAATATTCTCATTCTAGGATTATCTTGAACCTATTTATGGATTGAACTATTTATTTACTCTCTTTTGCATTAAATGAAATTTTTGTATTGATTTTATCTTGATCTTAATGCCTCTAAATGCTTGATCACCATTTAGTTGTCTTGTTCATTTAAATTAATCTTGAGAAAGATAATTTAAGTGTAGAGCTGAGGTAAAATCATGTTAGATTTGAAGTTTAGGGGATAAACGGATAGTTTGTTAGTATCATAGAGATATAGTTACTAATATAGTATTGTCAGATTAAGATTGGTGTCTAAAATTAGTCCTTATTAATTGATACACGAGATTGATCAGTTTAATAGGATAAATATTTGGTTTAAACTCAAGAGAGTATTACCGAATGTCTTAAAATCTTAGACAAATATACATATTCATTTATTGCTGATTCAGAGGTAAATTAACTAGTTAATGAAATAAAAGGGGGATAGATAATCCTAGGTCTTTAATACTCATGAAGTTAAGTCCGATTTGTCTTATGTTATTTCCATTTATTTTTCCATTTTAAAATTAAAACAAAACAATTACTCAAACCTAATTAAAAATATAAATGCTATAGCTCGTTCAAGTTTGTTACGATTGTAGGATGATGTATTTAGAAGTGTAAGTGCACATTGTCGTAATCAAGTAATATAGAAGTGAGTAGAGTATCGTTCCCATGAGGATTGATCACTAAGTACCAAAATTTGTAATTTTAATTCTATTCAGTCGGTTGATTAGTTGTGATTGAGATTGCAAGATAAAGATGATTAAATGAAAATACAATTGTTATAAAGACAAATATAATAAAAAGCCATAGGGATTAGATTTCACTTAACAAATTTCGGATTGAATTACTTATCTATTCTAGTCAAATTTATTCCACATGATTGATAGTCGAGTTTCCCTATTTTAATTACTAGCCTCTTCCAAGGTCAAGTAATTCTATAATTAATTGCTAACCCAATATATTTCTATATGAATTTAAGCAATCAATCATGCATTAAGATTTATGAAACTCAATTAAGACTACACAACCCATATGAATATATTCCTATTTCATATGCAAATTATGGTTTTAATTATAGGATCCACACACATGTATCTCCTTCCGGTCTCAACATGCATATTGAAATCATCCAAAACGTGGCCAATCAATTGTAAGCATTAAGAGCAATAATTAAAACTCAATCATGAAGGAAAAATTAAAAATAGATTTAATAAGTCAAGATTCAATTCGTCATTAGTAAGTTACGTTATCACCCTAGGAAAAGGAAAATTTAGCTCATGATAAAATTAAAAATAAAACCAAAATAAATTGAAAACTTCACAAATATTGCAGAAAACATGATTATTAAATTCTAAAACATAAAGATACAACTACAAGATGCATGAAAATAGAAAAATCTAGCATTCCATATTGGAGGTAAAATCTTCTATGTAGGAGGCAACCTATACCATCCATAAAGGAGGACTACCTAAACCTTCTATGTAGGAGGTATGTAAGAACAATAAAAATGCATGAAATTAAACTCTAAGATGGTGTCCTTCCTTGTGCCTTCAACTCCTCTATTTATAGATGAATTGAGTGTAAGAATTTCCACATGTTAGGTAAGAATCTTGACTCTAAGCAACCAATATTGACTTTGTGACCACCTTGGTCATTGATTGCAGCTAATGTTTGACAATTAAAATGTTAGAATTTCACTTTGTTGTCTTCATAAAAGTTGTAGATTTGGATCTTAGCTTGAAAACAAATATAAGAGCTCCTCATTTCAACATTTGTGGCTCCAGTTATGGTCAAATTAGTGGACAAATGTCAGACCTGGATAGAATCACGTGCTCAACTTCTAAGCAAAATTCGGAGCTCTTAAGGATAAAACTGGGTTTTCACCTCAACATAAGAGTTGTAAGAAATTTTCTCAGCTTTCTATCCATATAAAGAACATCTAATTTGACATCTAGAGCTCAATATATTTCCTAAAAACTGAAACAAGGTCAAAATTTAGTATTTTCCAATGAATTCTATTTTATGTCAAATCATTATTTATTTATCAATTACACACAAATTCATTATATTAAGCTCAAATGTCATCCAAAAAATGCTTCACATAAGGGAAAATAAATGTGCAGATATTTTACTTATCAAAGTTCTTTTTCCTTAGTCCTCGTGAGAATGATATTTTTATATTACTTGCGACCCGTACGCTTGCGGTAAAGCTAGACGGCTATCAAATACTTTATTTAGTTTTTTTAATCTCTCTAAAAAAAATCTAACTATCTATTTTTTTTAATCTCAGAAAAAAAAACTAATTAGATTTCATATTAAGAACAGGTTGAGGAAGTTAAAAACGAAGGTAACCATGTTCTAACGTTCTTTAAAGGTCTATACCGTAATACGTAGTTCCCCACATTTGTTTTGGTGTTCCCCTGCGTGCATATAATGAGATTTCCCATAATTCATTGTGATTTTATTCTTTGAATGATGCTCAACGACCGTGTGACTTTGGTTAGTTTTCAAATTATATATTTGTATCTCTAATGACTTCTTCTTTTAATAAAATAATTAACTTACAAGTTTTTATAGTTTTAATCAATTTTTAATTGGGTCGTCATAGTTTTTCTTTCTCTTTATTAGGTCTTTATACTTTTATTTATTTTTAATCAGGTCCCTACAAATTTTTTTATTTATATAAGGTTTTTATAGTTTCACATAATTTTTAATTAGGTTCTAATAATTTTTTATTTATCAATTAATTTATGGAAAATATCATTTAGGTCCCAATGAGATAAAATAATATATTGACAAGTCCCAAATTTGTCAATGATAGCTTTTCACTTATCAATAAGAAGTTTGTTGATATTATTTTTTATGGTTGGGATATTAATGATATATTCCTTTTAATTTAAAGTTAAATAAAATATAAAAATAAAATATTAATATTTAATTTAATTTAATAATTACATAATTAAAAAAATAATTAATATAACACACACATATAGAATAATTCATTCTAATTATATTTCTATAAAAATATATTACTATGATTCCAAATTTATAATTATAAAAATAAATAATATAAATATACGTTCAATTAAAAAATTTAAATATTATTAAAAAAATATTATAAGAATTTTCTATTTATAGAGTATTATTATTTATACAATAATATTTAAAAAATATTATAATCAATAATATTATATTTTATATTTATTGAAGAATATTATTAGAGCTTATAGATTAAAGAATAAAAAGTTACAGGGACTTGCTTAAAGAATAAATGAAACAATAAGGACCTAATGAAAAAATATATAAGGATTTGAGTAAAAATAAATAAAAGTATAAGAACTTGATTAAAAAAAGAAAAAAATGATAAGGATTTAATTAAAAATTGGTTGAAATTATAAGTGTGTCTATATATATATATATATATATATATATATATATATATATATATATATATATATATATTATCCCAAATAATTAAAATAATTAAATATCAACACCCACTATCATTTATTTGGATGATATGACATATTAATCAATTTTAAAAAATTGGGAAGGAATGAACCACCGTTAAAATTGATAACAATTTTAATGGCATGGAAGTTGATTGTCAACGTATGAAGTTCAGGGTCTTCGTTTTATATTTCTAAAGATAAGGGAGATAAGGGAGGTAATGCGCAGCACACCTATAATTCAGGGACCTTTTCTATATTTTAGTCTAAAATAAATTAAATATTTATAAATTTAATCTATGTCCAACATCACTTATCAATCAGATCTATCCACGTGTGCTTGGCATTCTGAGAAGTAAATCATGCTATTCATGATCATTTCATATATATATATATATATATATATATATATATATATATATATATATATATATATGCATGTACGCATTCAATATCTCAGTAATCTTCTTTTAATTCAATGTCCCAATTAATGTCGTAATTTATTAGGAGATTTTCTTCCCAAAAATAAGTCTTCCATTTTGCCTATATAAAGCAATGGTTGCTGGGAACATTTTCTCATCAGAAAAAAACATGGGGAAGTCTTCTGTTAAATTGATGTTCTTATTGGCTATTTTGATTATTGCATCAAGTAAGATTCTAGCTTGCTTCTTAAATTCTATGTTTTGCTACATTGTATTCAACGCAGATTTCTCATGCATTAGCGAACAATCTATGTTCAAAACTTCAAACTAACTGCCACGAAATATTTTGTTACATTGAAAAACTTTTCAATACAGAATCTATTATCTATTACTCTCTTTATTATTTAATATAGGATATATTTGGAAAGGTGATATTGATTTTAAATATAAGACATATTTTTCATATTTTAAAATTATTTTCTTAATTCACCCATATTAATTCTCCTTCCTCAATAATAATAAAAAAGAAGAAGGAATGAAGTAATTAAAGAAGATGATTAAAGTGTTTTAAAAAATATAAGTCATATATTATCTAATTTAATAAACTTTCTTAATCTAATCAAATTAGGTAAATATGATCGGAGGACCATTTACTATGATATGATGGATTATTGCATGCACATGTTTATTGTATTGAATAATATGCAGATGTGTGGGAGGAAAGTGAAGCAAGAGGGAAAGTGATAAATTGCCATAACTGTCCTTGCCCTTGCGATGCAACAGTTGGGTGTGAATGTCGTCCTCCGCCGGATGTGCCTTTAGAAATGCTGGCCAGCAACCAATTTCCTCCAAGTAATAATACTAATGTGTAGAAACGTATATATAATATCTTCATTATATATGAGAGAATCAACTATATATGTTTCTATGAGAGTGTTATATAAGTAGTAACATGTTCAATAAATACTAAAACTTATGCAGCATATTTCCCCATTATCTCATGGAAATATATATATATATATATCCATTGTCATATGTGTTATATCACTGTTAAATTACGTAAGTGCGCTTTTGAAATGCAAACTATATTATTTATTGTCACTTGGCAATGTATAACCATAAACTTTATCTACGAAATCTTATAATATCCATTTAACCAATTAATCCACACTTGATTATAGGTATGCTCGTTCAATTAATGCCCGTTAAAGTAATTTCCTTTAAATTAATCATCAACTTTATATTTACACTGATTCAATTAATACCTGTTAAATTAATTGTTTTAAAAAAACTATTAGAAATTATTTCTTAAAATATAAAAAATTTTCTTTACTTCAGTTAATTTGACATCTTCAATAATAATTGTGAACTAAAATTATGCATTCCATTTCCAAGTTATTTAAATTCATTAGGATATTATTCCTTTTTAATTCCCATTTTTTTTATTATTAAGGTTTGAAAATAAGGTAATAAAGTAAATTGAATTTGAAAACAGACATTAAATCATGAATTAAATTTGATTGAATTTGAAAATAAACATAAAATCCAGAATCATAAATCATAATCACATAATTGACATTTGGAGGATATAAAAGCTACCTATATTGACATATGGGAATGGTTAAAACTATCCAAAAACTTCATCTTCCATAAATGTGGGGATTTTGAATCATTTTCTACCACATTTGAATTTCAGAATCTCAATTTATTAGGTTATTAGTGCAATAAATTTATATATTCTATAATACTCATAGTAACACCGTTAAAAACCATTCTGTGAGCTATTATTTTTTGAGAAAATAGTTGTTTTTATATTAACACCATTAGTGTGTTCTATTTACTTTAACACTAATAAATATCAATATCCATATTTATCACCCTCTTGTAGCTATCATAATTTTTTTTTTGTTAATCAGAATAACAATTTAGCTTATAAATCAAGGAGTTATCATAATCATTATTCAAAATAAATATGCAAAAAGCTTAATTTTTAAGAAATATAGTTGGCCCTATGATTATAATAATGTTTATATATATTAACGTCATCGATGTATAACATTTTGTGTTCTCTATTCTACATTGTTAGTGATTTCGATTCTTCATGCCTGATATCATGCCAAGTCAGCCTTATGGGCATATTAGGGATATGAACGACCACAAAGATACCTAGGCTATCATTACTTAAGTTATCAAGAAGTGGACGATGACTAAAACAATGTCACCTTTGGTGAAAAGTTATTAGCCACACTCAATCTTTTTTTTTCCTTCTTTTGTTTAATCTTTTGCGCCTCATATGTAGTATATTAATTTTTGAATTTAATTTTTTCCTATATTCCTCCATACTTGACTTTCTTAAAATTTATTTTCAACTACAGAGAAACCTTTTTAAAACAATTAGATTGTTGTGTTGCAAAGAAATTATTGTTAGGCTTACAGTCAAGCGCAGTAACATCAAATACTCATCCAATAGTTTTGGTGTTTTGCAATTTTCTAAGAAGAGAGATATTTTGCAACGGTTTACATATTTAGAATTAATAGTAAGAAAATAATTTACTTGATAGTAGTATATATTGTGATTGGGTACTTAATTACATAGTTATCTATTTGTAATTCCTTTTATTCCTTGGGCTTTTTTTTTTCCAGACCTTTGAAGTAAAAACACATGCCTCAAAGACCTTGATGATATTGATATAAGCAAAAAAAGGTTCAAAACGATGATGACCTTCTAATGGTTCAGTTGTCAGGATCTTCAACCGCTCCTTAAAGAGAAAGAAGAGAGACAACACTCTATTAACTAATAATAGGGATGTGGGATCATCAAGAATCAATCATTAAGAGCATAAAAATAGAAAAATGAGTTGCCATGTGTTGTTTTGATTTTTTAAATATGTCATTTTAGCGGTCTAGGTTTTGAATCTACTCTAGCATAATATCTGCCTTTGGACCTACCTATTTAAATTTGATTTTATAATTTGTTGCCACTTATGAATTTCCTTTGATTAGTACATACACACTATAAGCTAATCATGGTACAAACTAATAAACAATGCCGGATTTATTTAATTAAACAATATGTATGCTAAAATAGTTAACGAACCATTAATTAGTTTGTAACAATGTGTAAAAAAAAAAAGTATCATTTTCACTTTGAATAATGATAACTCCTTGATTTAAGGGATAACAAAAGTTTCACCGGTGGCTTTCTTGGGTGAGATAGACAATTTAATTTTAAATCACTTAAAAATATTGACAACTCTCAATTATAATAACTATTTGAGCCTTGATTTTTGGGGATTAATATTTTTATGCTTTTAAACTCACTCTTATATATATTTAATTACAGTATTAAACTCTTACTTATGTTAAATTAAAGGAATGCCATTATGCCAATGAAATCTACCTATAAAGTGATATATCACTTCTCCATCTAATAAGAAGTGACACACCCTAAATTAATTTGTGACAATATGTCAAAACAATTTATAATTTTGAATTTGAATCGTGATTTAGCTTTGGTGATTACATGGAGAAATAATAAAAAAAAACATCATATTTACAATCTACAAAATAAAATATAAATGTATCTTCAAATTTCCTTTCAATTCGTTGAAAAATATATATTTTCAATAAATAGTGAGTAAATAAAAATAATAATAAATTAATTAATAATCACCAATACCCCTACTTTAAGGTTGTAACGACCCGTCTCATATATCCCTTATTACTGACCTTACTCAGAGTAGCAATACGTAGTTCAGTGGGCACACAGGAATAATATGAATATACTGATAATATTAATACAATATTGCTTGATTATAATACAAAAGTTTCCCCACTAGGGGTTTACACAATATTTACAGACCTTCAAACAACCAGCAACAGTCATCTTCGTGCATACCTCTTTTCTGATCTCAGCACGTTTCCAATGCTCACCTGTCTGAATGGTTGTTTGGGAGGAGTGAGATTCGAGAGAATCTCAGTAGCAAACATTACTACTATGCATGCCAGATATATATGAATGCATGACATGCTTGCCTACACTGTTTCATGCCAACATAATGACATGCTGCATGCTTGATGTTATGATATACATATGGCCATTGCACAAATATAACAGAGCTTCAACCAATCATACATGTTCCACACAAATAGGCAAAGCAGTCATATAATCAATGCAAGACATACATATCACATACATGCAGAAAAGGTAAGTTCACTACCCGGTGGACTTTATGTCCTTCTCTTCTTGTCCCTTTATCCTTCGACCATTGCTCCTTCTTTATCACTTCATGGCCCTAGGCAAGTGATAACATTATTAGAGCCATGAAAAGTAAATATCCAATGGCCCACATATGACCTATAGGCTTACTTTCACCCTTGGAGTTCATTCCAATTATTTTTGGCCAATTTCTTACTCAAATTCGCATGGTACTCAACCTACCAGCATTTTTGACCAAACTTTGAAAAATCATAATTAATTCTATAGAACTCCAATTGAGGTGGTTCAAAGCTCTATTTGAATCCCTTTAAGTTTATTTTTATATGAAAATACTCGATTTTAAACTCCACTACTACACCATTCCTAGAATATTTCCAAACACCAACTGTTTCAGATGTTCTTCCATAAAATAGGGCATATCTTTAACAATTCATATCTCATAGGATACTTGTCCAATTAATCATTATGACCTATCAAATTAAAGGTATATATCTCTAATTTTAGACTGGAAAGTTTCGGAATTTTCAGACAAATTTTTCCCATTGAAAACACGTGCACAACAACAATGTTTCCAAACAACGAATTACACAGTATTTATTCATCAATTTCCAAAAATTCTCAATTCATATACAAGCATCCAAAAATCATGAACACTTGCATACCTACACAATTTTGCCTCCTAAATCCAATGGAAGTATCAAAATTATAAAATTCTCACTCCTTCATCACGTCAAAACAGGGCAGAAAAACAGAGTCTTAGGAAAAGGTTGTTGTTTTCTTCGTTTTCTCTTACCTAATCACTTCCTTACTACTCATAATCAAGTGATTAGCTATTTATATATCTATTGGACATCGTTTAGCTATTCAAAACACCAATTTAAATCAGCATGAATAATATCCAACTTCCTCTATACTCATCCAAACGACAAACCAATCGGTTAAAAAGGAAGCTTACACTTACCTCTACCCGTTTCCACAAATGGTTTGGAATTTCGGAAACACCCGGCAAGAGAGATGACACCAAAAACCTCCAAATGAAAATCCAAAACTGTAGAAATGAAGATCTTGATGAGTAGAGGAAGTTTTTTGAAGGGTACTTTGAGAGAGGATGCCGTTTCGGCAGTGTTTCGGAGAAAAGAATTTTATTTCTCTTCTTTCTCCATAGTCGTCTCTCTCTCCCTCTCTCTTCTGGTTCTTTTCCCGTGAAATCTGAGCAAGAAGATGAGGATTTAATGGATATATGAATCAGATATTTCAGCTGCCACGTGTCACAAGCTCATTGGTCCAAATATTGAATTTTCGCACAAAATACCCAAATTCTGCAGATTTTTCATTAACTTTGAAAATTCATATTTAATTGTACAAATATCAAATTCGAGTGATTCCAAATTCTATGCGACCCTTATTGAGTATAGTTTTAAGGAAAAATATAACCTTTGGTCAATTAGAAGCTCAAACTTCCCAGAATTTTAATCTTTGAATGCTGTCCCAGAAAATAATTAACTTCGCTGGGCTAACTTCAAAAATTCATTTCTCTTTGTGTACAACTCCAAATGACTTATATGACCTATCAAATTGAAGCTTGATAAGTCTACTTTCATTCTGGAAAGTTTCATAACTTTTTACCATCATTTACCTATCAAAAAAGGTCACACAATCACCACTGTCACACCAGGAATTTCACCAATAGCAAAATTACTTTGTGTTCCACTTTACTATATTGTGTGTGACTTTCAATCACTTCGTTTTGTTATTCCCCGAGTTCTTTAGTTCACCAATATAATTAATTTTAATACCCAATGATATCCAGGAATTTTGGGGAATTTAAACATACCTCATAGGGACATTTGCTAAACCGGGGCTTAGCAGTCCACTTAATCCAGGCTTAATCTTATGCCTCTAGTCCCAAAATTCAGGATATTACAGTTCTCCCCCCATTTAATAAATTTCATCCTCGAAATTTTGACATCAAATGGAACTATCTGTACCTCAGAGAACCATTTTTAGACATTTAGTCTATCTTTCTCCCATTCTAATTCTTTCATTCTGTACTCATTATGTGGTACTTTTACTTATTTTGTACGTAGTATGTAGCACTCACACAAGACTCACTAGTCCGACCTCACAGCGCTTGGTTTCTTAGGTCTCACTGCCCCTTCGGGACTATCCCGAATCATCTTGTATGCATACTAGGCTTTACGGCCCCTTCGAGATTCACCCATATCATACTGTATGCACATCAAGCCTTATGGCTTATTCAACTTCCAAGACGTTGGATATTCTGGATTTACAGCCTAGGGATTCACCCTCTATGCCATAGGCATCTTAGGCTTACTGCCTCTGCTACGATCTAGTACAATCTATATACTCTGTCAATCTCAATATATTTTTCTGGACACATTGGTCCATGTCACCGTGCTCGGTAACAACCATAGCACTTAGACATATAGGTCTTATGACCCTCGGACATTGTCCAATGCAAACTTGCATCTCGGGTCTTATTGCCTCAAGCCTCTACTCGATTTCATTCTCAACACATCTCATATTTTACCAGCCTAAGGATTTAATAACCCATTAGGTTTTATTGCTTTAGGACATACCGTCCATCATCCTTGTTGAATACAGCCCTCCCACTAGGCCCACTGCAAAGCTACCCTTATTGGGTACCCCCTACAGCCGCACGGGAGTCTGGGCTACACCCCCTGGCTCACCAGGCTTGAGTGCGGCAAGGTTATGGGACAATCACTCCCATTATGCCCTAAAGGGGACCTCTTAAGGTATCAAGCACGCGATATTTGTCACTAAAATAGCGCTCGACAAACCCTGGTATCATTTTTTTTATATAACGGACTGCCCCACTAGGCCCATTACAACGGCGCTTGGCTCACGTTGCAGTGGCACGGGACATCCGACCAACTTCTCATTTCGGGCTCCATCTCTTGCTACTCATCTTATTCTCATTCTTATGCAATGTTCACGAAGCACGCTAAACAAATCATCATCACAACAATAATCATATGAGCATTCGGCCCCAAGTGTTCACCCGTACAATAGGCCCCGAGATTCCACTTGTGCATCACATGAGTTCCATGGCCTCGAGTGTCCACCCGCGCAATGCGTCTACTCACATAATAGGCCCCGGATGACTGCTCGTGCAAAATAGGAACCTCTATGGCCTGGGCGTCTACCCGCGCAATAGGCCCCAGGCGACCACCCCGCAAATTCTGAATGCTCATCAAGTCTTACTACCCAGGGAATCACCCCTATGCCAGAGGCATTACGAGACTTATCGCCTCGGGCCTCCGCCCGTCAGGTCTGACTGCCTAAGGACACGCTGCCCAAAAGGTCTTACTGCCTACCATATATTCATAACACGAATACACGTGATGGTAAACACATACATGCAGAACCATTACATAGGATATGAGAGCAAGAGTAGCTTTCTTTAATCTCTGTTATCATTCGGCACTGGAGCACCCCATGATAATTTACTGGGTCACTCGACCCTTCTTCTTAAGGAAACTTATGCGATAGAAGACTCATTATAAGATACCACTATTAAGAGTTGACATCCCCGTAGCTCTACTTTATAGTTTTAACGTTACAGCGGCTTCACTCCACAGTTTGTCGTCACGGCGGCTACACACTATAGTTCGATGTTATGGTGGCTTCACACTACAGTACTGCACTCGGTGCTTCACACAGGCGCCCATACACCTGGTCAGCCCCCCGGTCAGAACCCTTTGTAGGTAGCCCTTTCCAATTAGATCTCCCCATAGGTAGCCCTTTCCGATTAGAACTCTCTATAGGTAGCCCTTTCTGATCAGAATCCTCCATAAGTAGCTCTGTCCGGTTGGTTGCCTCTCAATGGAAGTATCATTATACAAGATCTAAATCTCATAAGGTCCTTCTTCTTTAGCAGTTATGTAATCTGCTATCTCATTTGGAGTCATTTAATATGGACTTTCAATATCGGTCTAACTCCAGGCAATCATCACAAGTTTAAAGGAATATTCTATGATTAAGATCTTTCCCTATGGTAGATTAACAACTAGAAACCTCCAGAAAACCTCATAAACATCTCTGTACTATATTCTAGTACCTCAAGCTACTCAGGCTATCTTAACTTCCTGAAGAATCAATTCAACTATGACATTTGATTCTCAGGTTATGGTTCAACTTTTAGAATCTCAATATCACGTAAATCTGAAAATCACTTTTCTCTTTGTGTACAACTCCAAATGACTTATATGACCTATCAAATTGAAGCTTGATAAGTCTACTTTCATTCTGGAAAGTTTCATAAATTTTTACCATCATTTACCCATTGAAAAAGGTCACACAATCACCACTGTCACACCAGGAATTTCACCAATAGCAAAATTACTTTGTGTTCCTCTTTACTATATTGTGTGTGACTTTCAATCACTTCGTTTTGTTATTCCCCGAGCTTTTTAGCTCACCAATATAATTAATTTTAATACCCAATGATATACAGGAATTTTGGGGAATTTAAACATACCTCATAGGGACATTTGCTAAACCGGGGCTTAGCAGTCCACTTGATCCAGGCTTAATCTTATGCTTCTAGTCCCAAAATTCGGGATATTACACAACCATTCACTATGTTGCGGTTAGGGACCCAACAAGGGCACTAAGTTGACCAAGGTGCAGACGTATAGTTTCACTTTGGGCTAGTGTACACAAACGTTCAATTATCTTATATGACATGACATTGCATATCTATTTTCGTATTCTATTTGTATTTAAGCATGTTACTACTGAGATTCTCTCGAATTTCACCATTTCTATAAAAATGTAAGATTCCAGTAGTAGGCAGTGGCTCGAAGAGCAAAAAGGCGATCTCTGTCAACTGGAGGTTGCGGACTAGTATAAGAAGAGACGTTGGTTATCTGAAGACACTTTATAATGATTTTAAGGTAGTAACAAATTGTATACTCCTATGAGAACTATGTATGAAATCAAGCATTATGGTTGTAATATATCAGTATATTTGCTCTATTTTTATGGACCATTGAACTCCACAACATGCTACTCTGAGATTTATCCATAATGGGATCAAGGGTCCCTACATGTTTGGTATCAGAGATTAAAGGTCTCGGCATTATTGGTATTAAAGCATAAGAGCGTAAGTAGAGCGCTACAATTTTTGTATTAGAGCGTTACATTACAGATTTATAGTGGAAATGGGTAAAATTGTAATTTGAATTATTTTAATATAAATTTTAATTAAAAATATATTTTTAGAATTTTTTGGAATATTTTGACAGGGTGTTTACGAGTTTGAACTTAAGTGCAAGTTTTGAAAATAGACGAAAAAATTGTCAATGATTTTAAATAAAAATGTAGATATATTTTTGTATAATTATATACGTATATAATTTAATATATTTTTGTATAATTATCTACATATATAATATTAATTTTTATTTAATTATTACAAATGATTCATTTCATGAGACAGCTTTGAGGTGGCAAAGGTATAATTTAACCAATTTTCTAAAATGCTTATCATTATTTAATTAAGATCTATGAAGTTTCTCTGATTTTGCCAATAATTATTGTCACTGAAATATTTTAAGAAAATTTCATCTAATACTAGAATTAGTACTTAGTGTAACCATTTTTCATTGTTATCAAATTACTCATGTTAAGATAATTAATACCCTTTTAATGTTTCTAAGATTTTATATTTCCTCCTGTAATTCCGTCTATAATATAAGACACTTTAATTAATTCACAAAAAAAAATCATTTAACTCATTAAATATGTCAAAATTAAAAGTTTCTGCACTTTTACCCATATTAAAAAATGTCTTTGTAAATCTAATAAGTGGATAAAATTGAAAATGAGTATTATAATTACTGGAATAACACTGGAAAATGAATATTAGTTCTTTAAAGTAACTTATATTTTAGACAAATCTATCTTTTTAAAAGCACCCTATATTGTGGATGGGAAGAAGTATGTACAATTATGCATGTGCATGTATAAAATAGTCATTAATTAATTAAGAATTGCATTAAAAGCTAGAGTAGTCGGTAATAATAAGCTCGTAAACAGTATTCTGATCCTATGCATCAATTTTAGTTAAGCCCTTTTTTAATTTGTTTTAGAAGAGGAAAAACAAGTTAAATCTTTGTCATTTAAATCAAATTTAAATAATACAGTTTATTTATATCAATGTTCAGTTGTTATGGAGGCTTTCCGAAAATCTATCTTTTTCCGTCAAGTGAAAATTGAGTCTTTCAGCATCAATATCAATAAATTGATATTACTACCAACAATACAAGTTATATTGAATGAACAAGCCGCGTTGCGTGGAGTGAATATGATTCAATATAAAATTGACAAAAAAAAAAATTTATGAACCCCCACAAAAGAAAAAATCATATAAAGAAAATAATACTGTCAAATATAAAAACACATTACATTACCCAAAATCAAGAGATGTGTAGCTGAAGGTGAAATTTCTCCATATATAATTATGTACGACAACACCAAATTGAAAAATGGACTTCTTGGGTATTTTTAGAAAATATCTGTTACATGATGAAGATTTATAATTTTGGCATAATTTTTAATATTCTGATTATTAATATCATAATAATAACTATTTGGATATTGATATCCCAATAACTACATCTAGTTTTTGTTTTTTTTAATTTCAATTTACTTTATTAACTTATCTTTAAAATAGGGTAACTCTATTTTTCTTTTTTTGTTGATTAACAATTCTCCCATGTGAAGCACTTCATATATAGTCTACAAGTAAAATTATAGAACATGTTTTTTTAAGATTAAATTAATAATATGAAATTAATCATTAAGCCCAAATTTACTCATATTAATATACTTATTAATATAATTGATTGTTAATATAACAAGTATTGGTACTCATACATTGCATGAGGAAGTTCATATATAACATTTTAAGCTTCCGAAGCTTCTACAAACACAAAAAGATAGTTTATGATCTAAAGCATGATTTTATGATCTATGTAATATTTATTATATAATTTAGTCTTTATGAGTAGACATTTTCTTATTGTATGCACAATAAACAATATTTATTTGTAATCATAATAAATCATGTGATTATTTTACAATCATTTATTTTAAATAACCTGTATATTTTAATACTAAAAATTCCAAATGTATTACATGTTGATATATATTGATGAGACCAACATTAAATACTCTTATCACTAGAGTGAAATAGGAAAAACTGTCTTGCTTAAAAAAAAAGAAACAAACATTAAAAACAAAATGAATGCTAGTCAATGCAAATATAATAAAATATTTGGAAACATGCAATACTCTTCTATGTGAATCATTGTTTGTTTCTGTGCCCTATATCAAGGGGTTATAATAATTTAAAATCATATCCATAAATCAAGGAGTTATAATAATTTAAAACTATAATTTTTTATTTTTGGGCCAAAAACATGATAAATACTAGGAGATTCAGTTTAAATCCATTAATCAATAAATATAATTTATTAATGATTATTTTATAACTTATTTTTTTATATTTCTTCAAAATTGATTGATTAAATAATCTTACTTCAAAATGATTTTATTATTTCTTAAAGTTCATTTATTATTGATGGGTTAAGGTGCAAATTTACTAATAAAGTTTTACCAAAGAAGCACCTAGCACATTTATCTTTTATTGGGTACAAAAATACCCACGAACAATTAAAAAGGGTGCAAATTTACCAAAACCGTTAAATTTGACCTAATAAAGTTAGGGGTTTTCTTCTCTTATAATTTAACTCCATTAGGTCAAATTTAACGGTTTTAGTAAATTTGCACAATTTTTAATTGTTCGTGGGTATTTTTGCACCCAACAAAAGATAAATTTGCCAGGCACTCTTTCGGTAAAACTTCATTGATAAATTTATACCTTAACCAATTATTGATTTGATGATTTACTTTAAAAAGAGTAACATCATCGTCTCACATTATAGATTATTATTTCCTTTTTTTTAATATATTTCTTCATAATTGATTGATTAAGTAATCATATTTGAAAATGATTTGTTTATTTCTTAAATTTTCTTTCTTATTGATGCAAAATATGGATATTGATTTGATTTAGAAATAGTGACATCAATTTATAAATGGTTATTTCCTAATATTTTCTTCTTTCCTTTATTTATATTTTTTCCTATTAGATTGATCAAGCAATTATATTTGTTCATGCCCCCCTCTTTATATTGATAATTTACTTATTTATATAGATAATTCATGCTGCCCTCTCTGTACTTTTTTTTATTTTATGAAGTGTTAACTTTAACATTTTTATTGTGATTAGTTTTTGTTTTAGCCTTACATTTTTTGTTGATTTTTATGATTCTTCCGTTTTATTTGAAGCATCAAATTTTTTCTTTCTCAAATTAAGAATAGTGCCTCACACCTCCTTGTATTTGACTCAAATTAATTTATATTAAATATTCATATAATTGGATTTTATTTAACATATTGTATACTCTTAAATTTATCAATCGATGCAACTTCAACTAAAAAAAGCTATTCATCAATATAATATAACTAATGATAATTAGGCTGAATGAAAGCAACTTGATCATGGTACCTTTGTAACACCCCAACTTTTAGGACAAGAGAATTGAAAATAAGCCTACAATAAGTGGACTGCTAAACTCCAGTTTAGCAAGTGTCCCAGTAAGACACAATTTTAATCCCTACAATTCTTAACACCTTTGGTGGCATCAAAAAGAAATAAAATGTTGCATTAAAGAGCACAATAAGTGAAAAAACAAGACAATGAGTGGTCACACAACAAGACTATGTTGGGAACCAAAATGAAATTTGCCGCCAGTGTGTTTCTCTACGTGGCAGTCATGATTGTGTGACATTTTTAAATGGACAAATGATTTCCAAAAATAATGAAACTTTCCAGAATGAAATTAGACTTATCAAGCTTTAATTTGATAGGTCATAGAAGCCATTTGGAGCTGTACACAAAGAAATATGAATTTTTGAAGTTAGCCCAGTGAAGCTAGCGATTTTCAGTGGCAGCATCCAAAGACAATTATTCTGGGAATGTTGAGCTTATAATTGACTAAAGACTATATTTTTCCTTAAAACTAGACTTACTAAGGGTCACATAGCCTTTAGAACCACCCCAATTGGATTTTTATACAATTCGTTATGAATTTTTAAAGTTTGGTGAAAATTCTGCCTAGGTTTTCACTATATGCGAAAATTACAAAATGTAAGGGTAAAATGGTCATTTGAAAAATAAAAGTCAGCAGCCATTTATTTTCCCTTTAATTGAGATGAATTATTGCTGAAGTAAGGAGCAAGAAAGGGGAACAAATATACTTGGCTATAACTAATTCTTGAGGGAAACAAAATGATGAGAGCCAATCCCAAGCAAGCACATGTATTAAAGCAAAAGGCAAAGATGATATTTTGATTAAGTCTTGATCTCTTCTCTTCCTTTTTCTAACAGCCACCTCACGTCAATATGAGAAAGAGGAAAGGAAAATTAATTGACTAGATGAATATTAATGGAAGAAGTAAAATTATGGCCAAGGAAAAATGGACACATGTTCATTTGCATTAAACAACTACTATTCTAATAAAGCAAGAGAGATATTGTGAAAGCACATTTATTTCTTGCTCTTGCATTCATTCGGTCAACAATTGTAGGCCAAATAAGGAGATGATGACTTGAGTTTGAGGAGCATATCCGTATGGCATAAGGAAGGAAAGAGAAAAGATGATGACATAAAGTAAAGTCACATGTTCATTGCAATTAAATAAAATATTTGAGGAAGTGAGTTAGGATATTTTTTATAAGACCATTATCCCTTCATTCTCTTTCATTTTCGGCTGAAGTAACAACAATAGAGAGAGAGAGGAGTGTTTGAAGAAGCAAAGGCAAAGAAGAGAGCAAAGTTCAAGAGGCATCCAATGTGAGTTTTAAGTGATTTTTCACTTGTTCTTACCTTCTAACTCCATGTAAACCTCTCCTAACCTCTTCTCCTCTATGAAATCCATGTTTTTCAAGAAGAATCAAGAGAGATGAGATAGTGAACAGTGACATTTTAGAGAGAGAAAGTCAAGAAATCCAAGGTAAACTCAAGAACCTAGCTTCTTTTGTTGATTATTGATGGTTCTTGGTTGTTGTTGTTGTTGTTGTTGTGGTTGTTTTCCTTGATTTTGTAAATTTGGGAAGCTCAAACCCTAAGGGGTTATGCTGCCCAATTTTCTAATAATCATGGGGGAAAGGTGTTTAAGTGATTAAACAAGTGATTAGAGGTGTAAAGAATGAGGTTTATGGATTGAAATCAAGAAAACAACATTTTCCCTTAATTTTCCAGATCTGGTCCAGGGGCATTTTCGTCCTGTTTGGTCTTGAATTTTATCAATTTGATGGTTCCATTGAGTTTATAATGGAAAATTGTGTAGGGTTCATGTAGACTGCGAAGTGAGAAAAGCCCTAGAATGCAAAATGACCAAGCTACCCTTAAAACTCTAAGTTAAGGGCTTCCAAAGGTAATTTCATAATTTGGGCCTGATTTTGACTAATCTGAGGTCAAAAATAGATTCTACACATAAAATTGTGTAGGATTAGCCGGGGTCATGATTTTTGGAATAGTACAATTTGACCGGGTACGAAGGGGCGTGGACCGGGTTCCCAGGGGTATTTTTGTAATTTTGTAGTTTTGAGTCAAGATAACCAACACCATGAGTTTAGAATGAGTTATGGATAAATGATAACTCATATATCCTAAATTTGTAATTTTAGAATATACCGATAGTCCGAGCCGAAGACGAAGCTGGACCGATTGACAGGCAAGGAAAGGGCGCATTCCAGGTAGTAACTTCTTCCTACATATACTATGTGATTACTAAATATTGTATATGTCATTCACTGTAACATGAGCTAGTGTCTTTGACACACCAATTCGCCATGTTGTGGTCAGGGACCCAATAAAGGCGCCAAGTAGACCAAGGTGCAAACATATAGTTTGGCCTTAGGCAAGTGTACATATAGTTTCGATCATCTTACATGACATGACATAACATATCTATTTTTGCATTCTATATGTTTGAAAGCATGTTACTACTGAGATTCCCCCGAATCTCACCCTTTCCATAAACATTTAAAGTTTCCAGCAGCAGACAACGGCTCAAAGAGCATAATCATAATTACTGGTGACGGAAGGCTCCGGGCCAATACGAGAGGAGGCGTTAGTTATCTGAAGACCTTTATATTTGTTAAGGTCTGTATTATTCTGTACACCCCTATGGGGAATTCTGTATGTAATCAAGCAATATTGTTTCAATATATCAGTATATTTATGCTTATTCTATATGCCCACTGAGCTACGCAATTGCTACTCTAAGCAATATCAATAATAAGACGGAGTCTTACAGGTTGTGTCTAGAACATTAGTTCATGTTACAATGTATGACATTTATAATGGGCATCACATTGTATGAGTAAGAAGGAAGTTATTATATGGAATATGACCTTCCTTGCTTGTACTTGGTCCAGCTCTGTTTTCGGCTCTTCTATCGATATACCCTAAAATTACACATTTAGGATAAATGAGTTGTTAGTCACTCATAACTCATTCTAGACTTATTGTGTTAGTTATCTTGTCTCATAGTTGTAGAATTACATAAATACCCCTAAGATCTGTCTTATGAACATTAGTACCTGATTACTTGTACTTTACCCAAAATATTGACTTGAGGTAATCCTACACAATTTCGCATGTAGAATCCATTGGTAACTTTAGATTACTAAATTCAAGCTCTAAATGATGAAAATATCCCTTAACAGCCATTACTTAGTGCTTTAAGGACAATTCGGTCATTTCACACCCAAGGCCTTTTCTCACTTCATCACCAACATGAACCTTACACATTTTGCTCTTCTAAACTTAATGGAACTATCCAATTGATGAAATTCCAACTCTTTCTTCATGCCACACAATTAGCAGCAATATTGAGTTCTCAGAAGAGTTGTGTCGGTTTGTTGTTTTCTCTTGCTTAATCATATCCTTTTTACTTCTAATTACATGCTTAAACATTTAAACATGCATTGGACATCGTTTAAGCCATTAAAAACTAATTGAACGAGGAGTGAACAATACCCAACTTCTATCATACTTATCCAATCAACAAACCATATAGTTTAGAATGAAGCTTATGCTTACCTTTATTCGTTTATGAATTCGGTTTGGAATTCCGGTAGGCGAGACGACACTAACGGCCTCCAATCAAGAATCCAAAATAGTAGAATTGAAGCTCATGATGAGTAGAAGAATGTTTATAAAGGGTACTTGGAGAGAAGACGCCGTTTTGATAGAGTTTCGGCTATCAGAAGATTTCTCTGTCTTCTCTCTCTCCTCCGTTCTTTCCGTTCTCATTCTTTCTCGTTCTCCAGCTCTCTTGGTTCTAATCAAATAAGTGGGAAGAGGAGGGTGATGATAAAGATGGATAAATGAGTCATTAATAGTGACTCCTACGTGGCCATACTCATTAGTCCACTTATTTAGCTTTCTTGCATGATAATTCATTTCCTTTGTCATGCTTCTTCATCCAATAAAATAGTGAGACATATAGAGAGAATTATTATTCTCAAACTATCCCATTGTAGCACCTTACAAGTGGTTAATCGTAGCCTTTTGCTTAATGACTCTGTCTTTTCTTGAGTGTTAATTCCCTTAGTAATTTTTTTCCTCCTTTTTAGTTTCCATCTCATTAAAATCATTGGGAAATGTACTCATTTCTTGCTTCATGACAAAATTACCATTTTTCCCTTGCGTTATTTTCCTATTGAAAAATAGTCACACAATCATGACCACCACATAAAAATTCGCTAGTAGAAATGCTTACCTTGTTTTATATCATAATTATATCGTGTGTGCGCTTCAATTGCTTCATTTGTCATTCCTTGCATCTTTAATACCCCCAAGGTATCAAGAAATAGTGGGAAATTACTCGCGCCTACTTATGACACTGGTCAAATCAGGGCCTAGTAATTTTCTTAAATTAGGCTTATTCTCAGTTCTATTGTCTTAACATTTGGGGTGTTACATGTAATATATGATATTTGGCTTTAAATAAAAAAAATTATTAGTAATCTTAGTACTTGGCTTGCAGTAGAAAGCGACAGATGCATTGTGACAGGTGGACAAATAAAATTTGTGCACAAATATAATTTGATTTGGTTCTACTGTATTTTAATTTTATAAACTTTCATCATTGCAAGATGCTACTACTCATGCTGAAGATAATGATAATTGCGATAAAGAGAATCATTTCTTGATCTTATAATGTTTTTAGTGTGTGTATGTTTAAATAATTCTTATGTTAAATAGGGGTATTTTGAAAAAAAAATGTTTATAAGTTAACGGCCACTAACATTTGGATGGATGGAAATGAAATCTTTAAAATATACGGGAAGTTTATATAACATGCATTTTAATTTTAAAGGAGGTTTATATGAGTTTTTAAAATAGAACGGAGGTATAAATAATTAAGGTAAAATGAAATGGCGGTTTAAGTATTTTACTCATGTTATTTGTTTAACTTGGGAACATAGTCATTGAAAATAATAATAATATACTAGTAAACTAAAAAAAAAGACTTATACCAATGGAATTTCAATTTATCGATGAATTAGCGACAGAAATGGATTACCAACAGAATTACCAATTAGTGACGGAATCTGTACAATGGAAATTTGCTGCTACGTCAGGAGCTCATCCACATCATATATTGATTGCATTTTGTGATGAATGGAGGAAAAGCTCTTGACCTCGTGCTTGTATGTGGATGCCTTTTGTTTTTACACTGGTTGCTTTTACGAATTAAGCTATTTTACATAATTTTTTTGATATAATACAAAATGACATAAAACAAAAAATGTTTTACATATTACATATTGCAAAAGCTCCGATTGAAGAAGTAAAAGAAAGATGACAAAAATTATTTGAAATGGTCTCAACACCAAGTTAAAATCATATAATAAAGGCAGTATTCCTACTATGTGACGTTGGTCAGATGTGAGGAATTAGCACGAATTTGTAAAAAAACATCTATTAACACAGTAGATAGAGAGTGAAGGCTTGGTTTTGAGTGCTATCAGACCAAAATTTAAATTCCAAAAGAGTGAAGCTTAGAAACACTTTGATCAGAAGGTGATGCCAAGGGTGGACTGATTTGTCCATAAAAATTCCTTGAGGATTGGTCCTCAATGGCAAAGAATCCCATGGAAAAAATGTTTATGGTGCCTTTTATATTTATAAAAGACCAAATCTCAATATTTAGGTTTACATTGAAAGATATCCTTAACTTAAGCAGTGGGTAGTTGTTTTTCCTATCATAAGATGAGAATGCTAATGCTGCAAAAGAAGTTATATGCCTTGTTTCCTAAATGATAACAATTGGAGAGATCACTTTCCTTTGACAATGAAGAACTAAATTGCGCTTCCTCAAAGTAATGTTGAGCAAGAATATAATTTGAAACACCATGTGAACATGTCCGTCATTATACAATTGCACCAAGATTATCTTTATCCAACTTTTAAATTCAAAAAAATCATTAGTATGGACTTTGATTGATACATCATTACACCAAAAGGATATAGCTAAAGGACAAATGAGAAATAGATGAGACAGGGTTTATTCACTATCACATCCAAATACACGTAATCTGGGAGAATGCAAGTAATGCAATTTGAGTAAATCAGAGAATGGAATAACATTATTCAACAATTTCCATACAAAAAGAATTTGCTTTGCAGGGAGCTGAATTTTTCATATGAATTTCCAAAAATGATTGTTGGTCTGATTGATCTGATCATTTAAAAGAGAAACAACATCATACAAATAAGAGTTAGAAGCGTTACCACACCATATCAACTTATCAGAATTTTTCAAAATGAAAATGGGTATTTGGGCAATAGCATTTACCGTGTCTGATTGGTAAAGTGACCTAAGGAGTGGCATGTTCCAAGATATTGGATTCTAAAGATAAGGGGCACGTAGTAATAGATCAACTACATGATGAATGTTCATTGAGGTAGCTTGATCCAGTTGACTGGCCTAACAAAGGTGGTGGTTAAGAGGAATAGAAGCGCCGTACTTGAGCTTTTGAACAATTAAACTAGAGTATTTTTTATATGTAACATCCTAATTTTTATTTTTAAAAATTAAATAATTTTAGGAAGAAATTAATTCATGGTGAATGGAATTTTATTATGTAATCAATTAAATAAAGAGAATTTACTTAAAGTATGATTTATGAGAGTAAAATAAAATAAATAAATAAAAACTGAGGAGAGAATTCAATTATTAATAATGATATCATCATCATCACTAAAGGTAAAGGAAAGAAAAGTTAAAAAGGAAAAGAAGAAGTCCAAGTTCAACTTTAAGTCCCATATGTTATGAGTATTAATCATGTAAATGTCTATTAATCCCCATCTAAGCCAATTTACTCTCCCAGTCAGATAGGCCTATAAGATTAGATGGCACTATTCATTAATGATTAAAAAACTATTCATTAATGTAGCATTTTACTGTAGTATCACTGTGCATACACGTTTTACTGTAGTAATTAGTGTTTATACGCGTATTTTACTATTCATACGCATTTTTTGCCTATAAATAGGAGCCTTGGGCTAAGAATTATGTACACACAACTGAATGAGAATTTCCCTCTGATTTCTCCATCAAATTTCTCTCTTCTTAATCTCTTATTCTCTCTAATTATCCATACTTTCATAACACGTTATCAGCACGAAGCTCTGCCAAAGGTATGATATTCTTATAGTTTCTTTGATAATTTATACTTTATTTTATAATATCTTTATTTCATAGATCTGGGATAATCTAAACCACTATATGGAATTAAGAAATATATCTTTACCAATTGTTATGAACATCGAGTTCTATGGCTAGGATTGGAGATCACTATTGTTGTTATATCTCATATATATCTTTTACGAGTTTATTTATATTATTATTATTATTATGGCCAGAAGTCATACACATCCAAGTCTCGAAATTATATGACCAGAAGTCATATTATTTGGATTTTTATGATATGGCTAGAAGCTATATTCCTATGATCTCCTATTATATGGCCAGAAGCCATATCTATATGATTACTTATTATATTACTAGAAGCCATATATATCACAGCCAGAAGCTATGTACAACTTTTATTTATCCTGAAGATAAATAGCCAGATGCCATATATATTTAATTTCTCATTGTGAGATTAATTGGCCTGAAGCCATGAGAACTAAATGGCCTGAAGCCATAAATTTTTTTAATTTTTGTTGTAATATTTTACTTTATAAATTATTTATTGCCTTTATGAATTTTCTATTATTATATTGCCAATGCCCTTTTTATTACATTATTCTGAACTAAGTTAAATTTTGTAATATATAAATTTATAGCTTTTGTTATTACCAAAAAGAACTATTTATCTTAAATGTCTGATCTATAATTTTTCTACACCACCATTTGCATAAAGGCCTCAAAATTCAATATTTGGCCATGAAAGACCCACTTGTTCTTTGGAACAATTTAAAATAAATGTATGATCACCAGAAGATGGTCATCCTTCCAAACGCTTGTATAAATGAATACATCCAATTTACTCCTGCAGTAGCAATATTGTGAAAAAAAGGTTTAATAAATATGTTAAATTAATTTCTTGCCTCCTTGTGCCTGAACAAAATAATGAGCTTTTATTGAAAAACCATTAATCCCGTCCAATAGGCTTAACTCCATTCCCAGAAGCGAATGTAGTAATAAATGAATCTAGTTGTGGCCATGGATGTGGCTATAGCCGTAAGTATGACAATGGTCGAAATCGTGGTTGTTCAAATTCCTACCAGAAGTAGGGAAAGATTGATAAGAACCATAAAAGCAAAAATAGTGGCCAAAATAAAAATGTTCAAAATCTATGTTATTGTTGTGGTGGCAAGGGTCATTGGTCTTGTACCTGTCGTACACCAAGACACCTAGTTGATCTTTACCAAAAATCAATAAAAATAATGGTAACTGATTAACAACTGAAGTAAATCATGTGGATTAGGCTAAGAATTCTGAGTATGGAAATATGGATATTACCTATTTGGATGTTTGCTGATTTCTTCGTTTAATTTATCTTTATCTATTTGAACTTTTATCAGGTATATTTATCTTAATTATGTTTTTATGTTTCCTTTAA
The DNA here is from genome assembly GCA_037074505.1 of Albizia julibrissin. NCBI lineage: Eukaryota > Viridiplantae > Streptophyta > Magnoliopsida > Fabales > Fabaceae > Albizia > Albizia julibrissin. The sequence goes on along the minus strand of CM073479.1, from coordinate 5,729,883 downwards.
TGAAGAATTAATCATACTGGCATCAATCCTAAAGATTTATGTCTCATTGATAGCGCAACAACCAACACCGTACTCAGAAATGATAAATATTTTTCTTCCTTGGTGATGCAAAAAGCTAATGTTGAGACTATATTTGGTAGTATAAATTTGATCGAAGGCTCCAGAAGAGCTAATATTTTGTTACCTGAAGGAACAAAATTATGTATTGATAATGCAATTTATTCTACCAAGTCTGGAAGAAACTTGTTAAGTTTCAAAGATATCCGCAGAAATGGATATCATATAGAAACAACAACTAAAAATAATAAAGAATATCTTGTTGTTACAAAAATAGTTGCTGGCAGAAAATGCATATTAGAAAAGTGTCATGCTTTTTCTTCTGGCTTATATTATACATTTACAAACACAATTGAAACACATGTTATTGAGAACTAGAAGTTCACTAATATAGACCAGAAGTCTACTAATATAAACCAGAAGTTTACAAATGAATTTAATGTTTGGCATGACCAGTTAGGCCATCCCGGTACAATTATGATGCGACAAATAATTGAGAATTCATGTGGACATACCCTGAAGTGTAATTACAATCCCATAATTTCTCACATACTGCATGTTCCAAGGGAAAATTAATTATTTGCCCCTCATCAAGCAAAGTAGAAAGTGAATCTCTCACATTTCTAGAACGGATACAGGGAGATATTTGTGGGCCAATACACCCACTATGTGGACCATTTAGGTACTATATGGTTTTAATTGATGCATCAACTAAATGGTTACATGTGTGTTTATTATCTTCTCACAACCTGGCGTTTGCGAGATTACTTGCTCAATTGATTAGATTAAGAGCACATTACCCTGATTATTCTATCAAGAAAATACGTCTTGATAATGCTGGTGAATTTACTTCAAAAGCTTTTAATGAATATTGTATGTCCCTTGGAATTGATATTGAACATCCTGTAGCTCATGTTTATACTCAAAATGGACTTACAGAATCATTAATTAAAAGGTTGCAACTAATTGCAAGACCTTTACTTATGAAATCTAATCTTCCAATTTCTGCTTGGGGCCATGCTATTATGCATGCATCAATGTTAATTCGCATCAGGCCAACAAGTTACTTAAATATTTCCCCCTTACAAATGGTTTTTGGTCAAGAACCTAATATTTCCCATATAAGGACTTTTGGTTGTGCGGTATATATGCTAGTAGCACCACCACAACGTACTAAAATGTGTCCTTAACTAAGGATAGGAATATATGTTGGGTATGAATCTCCTTCAATCATAAAATATTTAGAACCATTTACAGGAGATTTATTTACAACACGATTTGCTAATTGTCATTTTGAAGAATCACTTTTCCCAACATTAGGGGGAGAGAATAACAATATGGGTAAGGAAATTAGTTGGAATGAATTATCATTGGCTCATTTTGATCCTCATACAAATGAATGTGAACTGGAAGTTCAAAAGATAATTCATTTACAGAATTTAGCTAATCAAATGCCAGAAGCATTTACTAACCCTAAGAAAGTAACAAAGTCACATGTCCCAGCTGCTAATGTTCCTGTTAAAATTGATGTCCCTGAAGGACAATCTACTATGAATGAATCTAAAGCACGCCTGAAGCGTGGCAGACCCATCAGTTCCAAAGATAGAAATCCTCGAAAAAGAAAAGGAGCAAAGAATATAGATGGTCAAATTGAGGATAATCAAGAAAATTTAATAGCTCCAGAAGAGCCATCTTCTGAAGAGTTATTATCTCCAACATAAATATCTCCAGAAGATAATGTTGTAGTCCCAGAAGAGACCCAGGTACCTGATATATGTGAAAATAGTGAGATCTCAATAAATTATGTTATGAATGGAATCCGATGGGATCGAAATAAAGTCAACGTTGACAACATTTTTGCTTATCATATAGCAAATGATGTAATGAATAATATTGAGGATCATGAGCCAAAATCCATTAGCGAGTGCCAACAAAGAAAAGATTGGTCCCTATGGAAAGATACCATTAATGCAGAATTGAAATCATTGGAAAAAAGAAAAGTATTAGGACCTGTAGTCCTTACACCTGAAGATGTAAAACTAGTTGGATTTAAATGGGTTTTTGTACGAAAGAGAAATGAAAAGGGTGAAATAATAAGATATAAGGCACGTCTTGTAGCCGAATGCTTTACACAAAGACCCGGCATTGATTTTGAAGAAACGAATTCACCTGTAGTGGATGCGACTACTTTTCATTATTTAATTAGCCTAGCAGTAATAAAAGGGCTTGATCTGCATCTAATGGATGTCATGACTGCCTATTTATATGGGTCACTTGACAATGATATTTATATAAAAGTCCCTGAAGGACTTAAGGTGCCAGAAGCATCTAATTCAAGTTTTCAAGAATAGTATTCAATTAAGTTAAATAAGTCCTTGTATGGCCTGAAGCAATCAGGGCGCATGTGGTATAATCGTCTTAATGAATATATATTGAAAGAAGAATATAAAAATGATCCAATATGCCTATTATTTTTATAAAAAGATATAACAATGAATTTGCTATAATTGCTCTTTATGTTAATGATATCAACATTATTGGAACTCCTGAAGAGCTTCAAAAGGTAATTAATTGTTTAAAGAAAGAATTCGAGATGAAAGATTTGGGAAGAACAAAATTCTGTCTTGGATTACAGATTGAGTACCTCAAAAATGAGATATTTGTTTATCAAGAAACTTATACAAAAAATGTCCTAAAGAGATTTTATATGGATAAATCTCATCCATTGTTCACACCAATGATTGTAAGGTCTCTGAAGCTAGATAAAGATCTATTCCGACCGCAAGTAATCAGCGAAAAGGTGATGAAGAACTACTTGGTCCAAAAGTACCATATCTTAGTGCTATTGGAGCACTAATGTATCTTGCTAATCACATACGTCCTGATATATCCTTTACTGTTAATTTATTAGCAAGATATAGTTCTTCACCAACACGAAGGCATTGGAATGGAATAAAACATATTTTTCGTCACCTCAGAGGCATTATGGACATGGGGTTATACTACTCAAATGTATCTAAGCATGAACTGGTAGGATATGCAGATGCTGGATTTTTATCTGACCCATACGATGGTAAATAAAAAATGGGCTATCTGTTTACATGTGGAGGTACAACTATTTCATGCCGTTCTATGAAACAAACTATATCAGCCACATCATCCAACCATGCAGAAATTCTAGTAATGCATGAAGCAAGTCGAGAATGAGTATGGTTGAGGTCAGTAATATATCATATATGAACAACTTGTCATTTATCTTTAGGCAAAATGCTACCAACGGTTCTATATAAGGATAATACTGCATGCATTACCCAACTTAAAGAAGGCTATATCAAGGGAGATAGAACGAAGCATATTTCACCAAAATTCTTCTTTACTCGTGACCTTCAAAAGGATGGTGAAATAGATGTCCAAAAAATTTGTTTAAATAAAAATTTAGCAGATTTATTCACAAAATCACTCCCAGGTACAATCTTTAAAAAAATTGTCTATGACATTGGCCTTCGGAGATTCAGAGATATCAATTGATGTTGTTAAGAGGGGGAGTCAATATATGCTGTACTTTTTTTCCTTATCTAGGTTTTGTCCTACTGGGTTTTCCTAGAAAGGTTTTTAATGAGGCAGTACTGGACAGTGTATCAATGAATGATGTACTCTTTTCTTTGGCTATGTTTTTATCCCACTATATTTTTTCTAGTTAAAGTTTTTAATGAGGCACATTCATAATGGACATCTAAGGGGAAGTGTTATGAATATTAATTATGTGGATGTCTATTAACCCTCATCTAAGCCAATTTACTCTCACAGTCAGATAGGCCTATAAGATTAGATGGCACTATTTATCAATGATTAAAAAATTGTTCATTACTATAGCATAACTGTGCATACACGTTTACTGTAGCAGTTACTGTTTATACGCGTATTTCACTATGCATACGCATTTTTTGCCTATAAATAGAAGCCTTGGGCTGAGAATTATGTACACACAACTGAATGAGAATTTCCCTCTGATTTCTCCCTCAAATTTCTCTTTTTTTAATCTCTTATTCTCTCTGATTATCCATATTTTTATAACACCATGTTACTTATATATATATATATATATTATACAAAATACTAAGGGCCCACGACCCTTCAGTATTTAACGCGCAATGGGGAATTGAATTTACTCTACCCACGCATTGTGTTTTATTTCCAAGACAAAGAGGAGGTATGAGAACCAGTCAGCCATTTTTATTGAACCTTAGGGTTAAATATTTGAGGTCTATTTTGATAAGTAAAATCACTTTTATCCACTAAAGTTTTTTCATTAACATTGTCTTACTTAATTTGTTCTTTTTAATGGATGTAGTTTTGACGTAATTAGAGCAATTTTTTCCATTTAAATTTGGAATAAGTGTTGAGTTTTAATAATATAAGACCATAGGATTGTATAGCTATTTTAATAGTTGAATTTTGTTGATTTAGATTTATTTATTGGTTGACTTGAATATATAAAAATTAAATTTTTATTTAAAAATTTTAACATTTATATATATATATATATATGATATTTGTACCGAATAAATTTCAATCAAATGATTGATTTGGCTTTCTTGGGGGTAATATTAAAATTTTGATGTTTAGTTTTGATATTTAAGCATGAGTTTGAAGATTGAAATTTTAAATGGAATTTTGGGTTTGAGAATCCTGAGATTTTTGTTAAAGTAAACTATTGGGGAGTTATCAAGAATTTAATGAGTGACTCAACTTTTAGAGAAAATAGAGATTTGAATTAAATGAGTAGTTATGGATTATGAAAGATTTGAGAATCTTTCTTTACTTTGAAAGTACAAGCTTTAACTATATATATAGCTAAGTTGTTTGAATTAATGAAATCCTCAAATCATGTTGGGATGATTAAGTGTGGCCTAAAGTGGAATTTAAAACTCTAAAAGGGACCAAGTCCGTAAGTTGTTATTTTTACCACCTAATTAGTTGATAAACTTGTGTGGTGATGCTAAATTATGTAGATTAATTTATTATTGTTGATGTTGAGCGCAGGGCTTTGATTGTGATAATATTTCTTTGATTGGTGAAAGGTAACCACTTTCCACTTGTCATAGATGCTAATATCTTACTTTTGAAAGGTTTTGATATTATTATATTATGAAATGAGATATTGACTTTCTATTTGTATGTCATATACTCTTCATTTGAGAAAATTGTCTTGTGGCATTTGTGATTTTGAAATAAAAAACGTATGGGAAAAGAGACTTTGCCTTGATTATTGTTTTTGCAAGAGATCATGAGTAATCATGGGATATATTATATGAGTTGATATTGTGATGTTGATTGGTTGTAATTGATAGATAATATTTGGAGAGAGATATTATCACATAATAAACCTTCCTAATGCATATTGTATTGGCTATTCATCCCTATTAGGATAGGCCTTCGTGGCTCATTCATCTTAGAGAGAAGGGTAGGCTCTTCTAGCTCTTTTTGATTGTAAGAGAAAGAAAAAGGCCCTTGTGGCTTGTGTGTGAGAAAAATACTATCATGTGATAAGACCTCCTATTGGTGCATATTGGGTTGGTTATTTATCCCTACTAGGATACCCTTATGTGGCTCATTCATCCCTATTGGGATAAGAAGATGTGGCTTATCATCCTAGAGAGAGGGACAAGCTTTTATAGCTTTTTTTCATTCTTAAGAGGAAGGAATATGCCCTTTTTGTGGCTTGTGTCTACATCTCCATAGTGATAGGAATTGGCCTTTCTAGGCTTCTATGTTTGCATTCCTCCTTTGGGAGAGAGTCAAATGAGTTAATGTGTATAATTATAAGATTATGTAAATGATATTATATGTACTGCTATTTTCTGTTCCACTTAACACTTTACTAGCACATGTTAGTATGTACGATGAGTTTGAACTTTCGTTACTAAGGATTTTGTCTCACCCTGTTGCTCTTAACATTTCTCAGCTAATAGTTTCTGTAATACCCTGAATTTTATTTCTAAAGTTTAGAGAACAAGCCTAGTAAACTAAGTCTAGTTTAGAAAGGATCTTAGAAATGAATGGGAAACATAATGAATTTTAGAAATTGCATTAGTAATAGAATATGAATTTTGGTGTAAATTAGTCGAAAGAAAATACTTGATTCCTTTAAGAGGTGTCAGAATGATAGAAAACCTAACCCGAAATCAAAGGAAAAAGGAAATGGTGTCTGGAAAGAATTAAGAAAGAGAATTGGAAGAATTAATGAGACAAGAATTAATATTTCCATGATCAATGGTAAAGAATATTTATTTGTAAAAATATATGTATTTGAATTAAGCCGTATTGGGATCATTAAGAAAAAGAATGAGCTCTGATAATCGGTAAGAATAACGGCTAAATAGTCGTGAATAACTAATTACCCCTAAGCGAATTAATAATGAACACTTCCATGTATGTAATTAAAAGGGGTATATAAGATGGTCTTACATTTTTAGTATCAAGGCATATTATAAAAAGGGCTAATTTGAAACCATGATCAGGGGTTCTCACTGGATAATGTGAGGAATGAAGTCTTGGCTCTTTCTCCAATATGGCCGGGTTGGCTAGCCACAAATAGGCACATATTGCCTAATGACCGGTTGCATGTAGTTGTGAGGCTGGTGTGTAAAATGTACTCTGAGGTACCTTGAGTTATTCCCAGTGTTGGCTTACTTGTAGAGAAGACCGTAATATGAAATTGCTAGCTAAAACAGACTTTTTGATATTAGAGCATAGATTCTGGCATTTGGCTAGCATGATCTACTGCTGAGAATAGGTATACTGATACCTTGTTAGTGATCCCATAGCCATAATGAATTATGGGTAAGAAATGAACCCAGAGAAATAGAATTTTCCCTAACCACTGAGTGGCTAACTGATTTAGAGGAAGAGGTAGAGCTGTATATAGAGAATTAGTGATGTATATCCAGTAGAGAAGGGTATGATCTCTGAAGAATCTGATATCGAGCTGGCTTGTGACCCTGATTCCAGGAGAATTCCGTGGTTAAGCGAGCTCAGGCAAGGGAAATCTCAAGATAGGTGACCCCCTGGGAAGTGTCCCGAAAATTTGAAACCACTTAATTAAAGGTTTGAGTTGTAACACCCTAAATTTTAAGACGAGATAACTAAGAATAAGCTAATTCAAGTGAACTACTAGGCCCTGGTTTGGCCAGTGTTCCAAAAAGACACGAGTAATTCTCATAAATAACACAAGGGCAAAATAGTAATTTCGCCATAAAGAAAGAAATGAGTATTTTTCCCAAGGATTATAGTTAAATGAGAACTAAAAATAGAGGAAATGACTATGAGATAATTAATGAGCCTAGTTGACGAATTATTATCAAGCAAAGGAGGGAAACAATTATTAAGTGAATTAATACCCAAGAAAAGACAAAGTGCCAAAGCAAGAGGCTAAGATTAACCACTAGTAAGGTAGTATAATGGGTACAATGGGATAGTTTGAGAATAATAATTCTCCCTATGTGTCTCACTATTTTATTGGATGAAAAAGCATGACAAAGGAAATGAATTATCATGCAAGAAAGTTAAAGAAGTGGACTAATGATTATAGCCACATAAGAGCTATATTTTTAATGACTCATCATCCTTTCTCATTTATTTCCTGCATGCAATTGAATCATATAAGAATGCAGAAAGAAAAGAAGAAAGAGAACGAGAAAACAAGAACAGAATGAGAACAAGAACGAGAACGAGCGCGGAGGAGAGAGAGAAATCTTTAGATTGCTGAAACTCAATCAAAACGGCGTCTTCTCTCCAAGTACCCTTCTCTAACATTCTTATACTCATCACGAGCTTCAATTCTACAAATTTGGATTCTCAATTGGAGGCCATTGGTTCCGTCTTGCCGGTTGGAGTGTCACCGGAATTCCAAACCGAATTCATAAATGAGTTAAGGTAAGCGTATGCTTCCTTCTGACCATTTTGGTTTATTGATTGGATGAGTATGGTAGAAGTTGGGTACTATTTATCTCTCATTCAATTATATGTTTTAATGGTCTAAACGATATCCAATGCTTGCCTAACTAGTTAAGCATGTAATTATAAGTAAAAAGGATATGTTTAGGTAAGACAGAATAAGAAACCGACATAACTCTTCTGAGAATTCAATATTGTTACAATTGTGTGGCATGATGAAGGAATTGGAATTTCATCTATTGGATTATTCCATTGATTTTAGAAGAGCAAAATAAGTAAGGTTCATGTTGATAAGAAGTGAGAAAAGGCCTGAGGTGTGAAATGACCAAATTGCCCTTAAAGCGCTAATTAATGGCTGTTAAGGGGTATTTTCATCATTTAGGGCCTGAATTTGAGTAATCAGAGGTCACCAATGGATTCTTTAAGTGAAATTGTGTAGGATTGACCTAAGTCATAATTTAAAATAAAGTACAATAAACCGGATGCAAAAGGGCAAGTCAGACATTAAGGGTATTTTGGTAATTATACAACTATGAGTCATGATAACCAACACAATGAGTTAAGAATGATTTATGAGAAATTAATAGCTTATTTATCCTAAATGTGTAATTTTAGGATATATTGATAGACGAGCCGGAAGTGGAGCTGAACTAAGAACGAGCAAGGAAATGTCATATTCCATGTAGTAACTTCTTTCTTACATATACAATGTGATGCCTATTATGAATGTCATTCATCGTAGTATGAACTAATGTTCTAAACAACCATTCGCCATGTTGTGGTCAGGGACCCAACAAGGGCACTAAGTCGACCAAGGTGCAAACGTATAGTTTCTCCTTGGGCAAGTGTATACACGAGCATACGATCATCTTACCTGCCTTGACATTGCATATCTATTTTCGCATTCTATTTGTATGTAAGCATGTTACTGTAATATCCTGAATTTTGATACTAGAGGCATAAGATTAAGCCTGGATTAAGTGGACTGCTAAGCCCCGATTTAGCAAATGTCCCTATGAGGTATGTTTAAATTCCCCAAAATTTCTTTATATCTTTGGATATTAAAATGAGAATTATATTGGTGAGCTAAAGAGCTCAGGGAATAACAAAAAGAAGTGATTGGAAGTCACACACAATATAGTAAAGTGGAACACAAAGTAATTTTGCTACCGGTGAAATTCCCGGTATGGCAATGATAATTGTGTGACATGTTTTGATGGGTAAATGATGGTGAAAAATTATGAAACTTTCCAGAATTAAAGTATAATTATCAAGCTTTAATTTGATAGGTCATATAAGTCATTTGAAGTTGTACACAAAGAGAAATGAATTTTGAAGTTAGCCTAGCGAAATTAATTATTTTCTAGGATAGTATTCAAATATTAAAATTATGGGAAGAGTGAGCTTCCAATTGGCCAAAGTTTATATTTTCTCTTAAAATTAGACTCAATAAGGGTCGCATAGCCTTTGGAATCACTCCAATTGGACATTGTTTCAATTAGATATGAATTTTCGAAGTTAATGAAAAATCTGTAAAATTTGGTATTTTGTGCGAAAAAAGAAATTATGGACCAACCAGAAGCTGACACGTGGAAAGTGAATGGTTCATTCATTTAACCATTCTACATCATCTTCATTCAGCCATTTTTCCCCGTGAAAAATCCAAAAATGAGAGAGAGAGAGAGTTGAGCAAAAATGGAGAAAGAAGAGAGAAAATTCCTTCCTCCGAAACACTACCGAAACGGCATCCTCTCTCAGTACCCTTCAGGAAACTTTCTCTCCTCATCGAGATCTTCATTTCTACGGTTTTGGATTTTTATTTGGAGGTGTTTGGTGCCGTCTCCCTTGCTGGAGTATTGCCAGAATTCTGAATCGTTTGTGGAAACGGGTAGAGGTAAGCGTAAGCTTCGTTTTTAACCGATTGATTTGTCGTTTGGATGAGTATAAAGGAAGTTGAGTGCTGTTCATGGCTGGTTTAAATTGGTGTTTTCAATGGCTAAATCATGTCTAATGAGTGTTTAAATAGCTAATCACTTGACTAGAAGTAGAAAGGAAGAGATTAAGCTAAAGAAAACAAGAAAACAACATATTGCACCTAAGAATCTGATTTTCTGCCCTATTTTGACGTAGAGAATGAGTAAGAATTTGATGATTTTGATGCTTCCATTGGCTTTAGGAGGAAAAATTGTGTAGGTATGCAAGTGTTCATGAATTTTGGATACTTCTACATGAATTTAGAAGTTGTAGAAGTTAAAGGGTAAATGCTGTGTATTCCGTTTTCTGAAGGCAGTGTTATGGTGACGTGTTTTTGAGTGGCCAAATGTTATCCAATGACCATGAAACTCTCTAGTTTGAAATTAGACACATATACCTTTAATTTGATAGGTCATAATGGTTAATTGTACAAGTATTCTATGAGATATAAATTTTTGAAGTTGTGCCCTGTTTCTAGAATGAAATTTTGTACAGTGCCTGTTTTCCGAATTTCTGGGACAATTATGACTAAAATAGTCATACTAAAGTATTTTTATATAAAACTAAACTTAAAGGGCTTAAAATAGAGCTTTGAACCACCTCAATTGGAGTTCTATAGAATTAATTATGATTTTTCAAAGTTTGGTAAAAAATGCTGGTAGATTGAGTACCATGCGAATTTAAGTAAGAAATTAGCCAAATATAATTGGAATGAACTCTAAGGGTGAAAGTAAGCCTATAGGGCTAATATGGGCCATTGGGTATTCACTTTTCATGGCTCTAATGATGTTATCACTTGCCTAGGATCATGAAGTGATAAAGAAGGAGCAATGGTTGGAGGATCAAGGGACAAGAAGATAAGGACATAGAGTCCACCAGGTAGTGAACTTACCTTTTCTGCATGTATGTGATATGTATGTCTTGCATTGATTATGTGACTGCTTTGCCTATTTATGTGGAACATGTATGATTGGTTGAAGCTCTGTTATATTTGCGCAATGGCCATATATATGTCATAACATCGAGCATGCAGCATGTCACTATGTTGGCATGAAATAATGTAGGCAAGCATGTCATGCATTCATATATATCTGGCATGCATAGTGGTAATGTTTGCTACTGAGATTTTCTCGAATCTCACTCCTCCTAACCAACCATTCAGACAGGTGAGCATTGGAAACGTGCTGAGATCATAAAAGAGGTATGCACGAAGAAGACTGTTGCTGGTTGTTTGAAGATCTGTAAATATTGCGTAAACCCCTGGTGGGGAAAATTTTGTATTATAATCAAGCAATATTGTATTAATATTATCAGTATATTCATGCTATTCCTGTATGCCCACTGAACTACGCATTGCTACTCTGAGTAAGGTCAGTAATAAAGGATATATGAGGCGAGTCTTTACAGTTACTAGTAAGATTCTCCCAAATCTCACCCTTTCAATAAATATGTAAGTTTCCAGCAACAGCGGCTCGTAAACAACAAGAGGGGATTCCGTCAACTGGAGGTTGCAGACTAAAGCAAGAAGAGACGTTGGTTATCTGAGGACTGTGTATGATTTTAAGGTTGGTAGCTATTTGTATACCCCAATGAGAACTATGTATATAATCAAGTACTTTGGTTTCTATACATCAGTATATTTATTCTATTGCTATGTAACCAGCAATATTATTGATGGGACGAGGGTCCTTACATGAGTTCCTTGAGGTATGAAATATAGTGATCCTTAGGGATGTCAAGAGAATGTTAGAATGAATAAATTTAAGATTTAGGATAGTCTTGAATCCAATCTAAGCTAAAATAGTGTTTAGGTAGAAAATTAACTCAGATTACACTATAGTTCCGATACATGAAAGTATGAACCCTGTGAACATTGTAAACTTGGTAAGTAATGTTGAACTATCAACAATGCTTTGGGAATTATTTGAGGATATTATCTGAATGTTATAAGAACAAAATAGAAGAAATGAATCATGATGATCTTAGCATACTACTTGAGTATGGTATAAGTTCTAGAATTAGCTTGATAAACCTAGAAGTTGGATAGGCATCGAGAATGTTGGTACCAACTGAACCATAATTTAAGAATCAAATAAAAGTTGAATTGATTCTTTAAGTATTTGAATTGACTAGAATGAACTGAGGTACAAGAATACAGTACTGATGAGAATGAGGTTTTTGAAGGTTGCTAGCTGCTAATTTAGCATTGGGAAAGATCTTGATAATAAAATATTCCCTTAGAAAGAATGAATAAGAATTTGTTCCCTGATGGAATGTAATAATAGAAAGAATGAGAATAGCTATGAATTATGGTCTCATAATTGAGATAGAGAATAGAATATACTAGTAACTAACAGATTCCTTGAAAGACATAGGTAGATTACCCCAGTAATAGAAGTAGAATTATGCCTAGAATTGGACCGATATCAGAAGTCCATACAAAATGACCCTAGAGGAGATAGTAGAATGAGAAAAGGGTTTATGTGACCCAGTAAATCATTATGAGGTGTTCTAGTGTTGTTTGTCGAAAGAAAGATAGAAAAGAGGATGAAGGAAGAACAGGCTCGACAGAAAAAGTCAAGTAAACTCTTACTCTCATATCTTATGTAATGGTTTTGCACGTATGTATATTCCATCGAGTGAATTCATATTATGAATATACGGTAGCCAGTCAAACCTTTTGGGCTAACATGTCCTTATGCAATTAGATAGGAAAAGAATTCAAAATTAGAAGGGAAGAAGCCCACAGTCATAAGACCAAGAATTGCTAGGCAGTATCTCGAAGAGGTTGCAAAGCTTGAGGATTACAGGAAGTGTCCTGGAACAACTGTAAAGCTGGAATAGAATGGCTGAAAGGCTGGAAAAAACAGTCGTAAGGCTGGAATATAAGGTATTGTGTGTCTTAAGAATTTCTCAACGGACCATATGTCCTGTGAATGAATATGAATGCTTGATAATGGATGGTTTGTTTTGTGTGCTTCATGAACATTAATAAGGGAATAAATGGTTTGAGTAGCAAGAGTAGAGCCTGGGATGTATACAAAATGAATAACCTTCTAAAACAGTTGAATGATTACTGAGTATCTGTGAAAATTGAATTTTGAATTGACCAATGTACCTGCTATCTTTGTGTACTGAATTGTAAATAGAATTTTTCAAGAATTAAATTTTTGAATAAATTTTTTGAGTAATTTATAGTAGTCATTTTTAAACTATGTTGTCTCAAAAGAAGGGATCCTTAGAGGAACTTGGAATAGCAGAAGCAGTACAGAACTAGAAGAGGCCAGAAACTGTTACAGAAATATTCAATTTACTGGGTCTTGCCAAATGGGTTTAGAATTTTTCTTGAATCACTTGCCATTAATAAAAGCTCACTTGAAAGAAAGAATTGAGAAAAAAATTATAGAATGAATTGCTGAAATGGGATGATGTCTACGAGAGAATTTCATAGAGTTGTAGGAGAGGTTGAAACTTGCATTAGTATTGAATATTCTTGATCCTAGAATGCGACCCATGTGTGGTTTAAAAAGAATGAATAAGGAAACTTGTGTGGTCTGCAGAGAATTGTGACCCGTAAGGTTTGCAGTAAAGCAACAAAGGTTATTAAACCCGGACTGGTTACTGAACTGGTCGGGGTACTGGGTCGAGGGTCAGTAGGTCAGACCGGAGTCAAACCGAAGCTAAATCAGGGCTAAATCGGTAAGAAATTGAATATTTTAGGCTTATTAATGAAAATTCTAAAAAAATAAAAATAAATCATTTAAAAAACCTGAAACAGATCGGTCACCAAACCAGACCAGTTTCCCAGCCGATTCGCCAGTTCCCGGTTTAGACCAGCCAGTTCCGTCTAGGTTTGATAACAATGGAAGTGATCAGTATGGTCAACAATGGAAGAAGAAAGAAAGGATTGGGAAACATCCTATGAAGAAGGACGGAATGGTTTCGTATGCCTCTCAATAGTTGAAACCTTACTAGATAAATTACCCCACTCATGAATTAGAGCTGACAGTGATAATGTTTTTCCTTGAAAATGTAATAACACTATTTTGTATGTGTGGTTGCCAAAATGTACTACGACCACAAGAATTTTGAATATTTGAAAATCCAAAAAGTAGAATATGAGATAGCATATATGAATAAAAAAGCAATAAGGCGACTATCATCGCTAATCTTTAAATTGAAAAGCCGTGTAGTTTACGGTTATGATGATACAGGAATAGAAAATGATAGAAGGGTTAGAAATCTGAACTTATTAAGTCAGATAGTACTTACTAGCTATAGTGCTAGTCAAGAAAAAAGTAGTCTAAGAACTTGATTAAAGAAGCTTAGACGCAGGATATACGAGTAAGGTTTATAAGAATAGAATTGAATGATAAACCCTCTAGAATTTAAGGTATCCTCTAGAATCTGAGGTGTCCTCTAGAATTTGAGTTATTGATAGAATGTAGAAAGAAAAAAAAATGAAACCCTCACTACAGGAAAAAGAAAATGGTGTCTAGAAAGAATTAAGAAAGAGAATTAAAAGAATTAATGACACAACAATTGATATTTCCATAATCACGGATAAAGAAGTCAATTGCTACTTGATCTTGAGGTTAAAATTGGAAACAAAAAATGAAGGGTCAAGATTTTCTCTTGGAAAGCTAGAGTAATCATGTAGTTCAAAAAGCAATTTAACTCCCTCCTTTCCCATTGTCAAAAACATCCAAAAGAGGGGAAAATGCGGACAAGAAGAACGAATTTTTCTACAAAGTAGTAAACTTAATTAACTTGAATGTATTTGATATGTATGCTGTGTATTGATTTATAGTATTGCCAAGGTAAAACATATATGAATAAATGAAGCTTTGTTTCTATTATTACTATGGCCATAAGTATATTGCACGAAACATTGAGTATGCCGAAATGTCATTATGTGAACATGAGCCTATATAAGGAAAATATATCATGCACTAGTATTCATCTTGCATGCATTGTTAATATTATTAACTATTGAGATTCCCCTAAATCTCACCCTCCCCTACCAACCATATAGGTTCGTGAGCAGGACAGAGAAGAATGCTTGAAGATGATTCAGAAGAAAAGAAGATGAAGAATTAAAGACTGAATTGTATTTAGATTAATGTGTGTATCATTAATTACAAACGGAGAATATTTATTTGTAAGAATATATGAATTTGAATTAAGTCATAGTGGGATCATTAAGAAAAAGAATGTCTTCTGATATTCGGTAAAAATAATGGCTAAATAGTTATGAATAATTAATTATCCCAAAGCAAATTAATAATGAATGCTTCCGTGTACGTAATTAAAAGTGATATGTGTACAGGAATGTCAGGGAGAGTTTCAAAAGCTTAGATAACTCTTTATCTTCATATAGTCTTTGTTGTTTATTTTTGCATTGAGATTGATGTATATTGCCACTTATTGGGTTCATATTTTGTAAACTCTAATTGATTCATATTTTGATTAATTGTCACTATCAAATGGACTAATAATAGGCCAGAGACCTTTAGAGTTTTCTTAGAATGATTATTGTGGATCCACAGATGCATGTTTTGATATTTTCTGATATTGGAAAGATGTTTTGGCATCAAGGCTTAAGTGTGTTAATTAATTATAGTTTGGTTTATGAAATAATGAGAAAGTTTTTATTATCCATGATAGATTTTCAAGGTTAAGTCTCTCGATTTTCTATCATGGATAAATTCATAAGTAGTTTTAATCATTTTAACTATGATAGGTGTTTTCAAATGAGTTAGTCAATTTTTTTCTATCATGGTTAACTTCAATTTAAAGGAGAATCTTTTGATAACAATATATAGCATTTCAAAAGTAAAGATGGGAATTTTCTACTATGGTAGACCTTTGTGTTTAATCTTCTCTGTTCACAATATTCTATTGATTATCTTGATATTTTGATTAAGTGTATGGATAATCAAGTTTTAAGAAAAAGATTTTACATTATACCTTTCCAATTCCATGATGAATTATATGACTCCTTGATGATATCATGAAAGTTCAAATCTATATACTTCTCTAGTCCTAATTATAAGACAATATTCGGGAGTTTATCTTGGTCCTAAATATAAGACATAGTTTACATATTTGTCAATATTTTTCTAATTTATCCCTATTGATGCTCCCTTAATAATGAAAAGGAGGAGAAGGAATGAGGGAATTAAGGAAGATACTTAGAGTGTTTGAGAAATTACATGTCATTTTAACCAACTCAACTAACTTTCTTAATCTAATCAAATTAGGTAAATATGTCTTGTATTAAAGACCGGAGGAGTATTTCTCCTTGACGGTAGAGGCTAGTAAATAAGGAGGATTAGATGTGATAACTCTCCATACTTGTTTTTCTATGAGAGCTGAAGTGACAATTTAGTTTGCCGCAATCCTAAACCTACCTTTTCAATTGGCTTAAATAATGCTCTCTTTTTAGAAGATGAAGTTTCTTTTTTGAGCATGTTGATCCACATAAAAACTTTGCGCAACTTGCATCAATTCGATCACAAACATAATTTGGCAACTTTACATGTCACAAAACATGGATGTTAATGGAAGCAAGATTGACTTGATGAGAGTAAGCCTGGAAGCTTGAGAAAGAGACCTAGTTTGCCAAGAACTTATTTACCTTTTAATTGAGTCAATTACTTGTTGATAGATAATAGCCTTAGACCTTCTAGGCATATCCATAAGCCAAGGTATAGTTTGCCAAGAACTTATTTACCTTTCAATTGAGTCAATTACTTGTTGAGAGATAATAGCCTTAGACCTTCTAGGACTTATCCATAAGCCAAGGTACCACAAGTACAAAGCGAAATAAAGGCCTAAGAGCTTGTCAAATCTAACCTTATCCAAGTGTCCAATATTTGGGATAAAGACCAAGAATGATTAAAATTTATTACATACTTGACTATACCACAACCCATATATGTCTAAGACCAATTTGACAAAGCAAAAGTTCCTAATATTACAATTAAAAAGAACAAGAATCATCTACAAAAAGAAGATGGGAAATAGCTTGGGCACTTTGACAAACTATAATACCTTTCTACTAATTTAATAGTTGCATCTTATGAATCATACAAGAAAGAACATTTGCAGCAAGAATATACAGAAAAGGCAAGAGGGGATCACCTTAACGTAAACCATAATTTGGTAATTTGTAAAGGAGAAAGTAAAGCAAGCAAAAATTTGATGCAAACCATAATTTGGCATGATTTAGGTTTAAGTCATAATTTGGAAAGTATTAAATGAGAGATTTAGTAGTTAATAGAATGAAAGTTGTGAAATCACTTTGTTCTCCCCTATTATTTGTTTTGGTTAATACATGGAAATATGAAGGTGTGGCATTTTGTTAATTTTGATACTTCAAATGAGTTAAAATAAAAAATTGTGTAGGGCACCATTGAGAAAACAAGTTTGGAAGCATTAGACACTAAGGTAGAATTTTTCGTGTAATAACATAACTATGCCACTATTTTAGGTAATTAAATGGTAAAGAGGTTTCTTTTGATCCATTTGAGTTTAAAAATGGAATCTACATGAAATATTATGGGGGAGAAGCATGTAAGATTAATTTTTAAGCATATGGAATTAAATTTGCTAAGTTGAGATTTATGTAGTAAGGGTAATTTTGATATGTTAATAATTTCAGCTGTTCTAATAGTTTTAGAAATTGATATATAATGTTTGGATGTTATGGAAGTGGATTTAGAGGCTTGGCAATGCATGGTTGATCAAGCTAGGGAATCAAAAAGACAAAAGGGAACTAATAAAACTAAAGGTAGTGAACTTACCTTCATTAATTATATGCTTGGTATTTATACTTGTGTGATGACATGTATGATTGCTTTCTTTGATTACATGAAGCATGAATGAATTTTGAAGCTCTATTTCTAATTGTTCCTATGGCCATGTATAATGCATGAAATACTAAATATGCAAACATGTCATTATGGTAGTCGTGAGTTCATAAATGCAAGTATGTCATGTGCCAGCCTATTTCCTGGTAAGCATGAATAATAATATTGTTTGCTACTAGGATCTAAACCCCTAATAACAAACCATGATAGGTTATAAGCCTTCAAGGAAAACGTTGAAGAAAGAGGAAATGGTAAGTGGAATGAGAAATAAACTTTTTATGACATCTATATCTTCTATAATACTTGTAGTAACGCCGTTAAAAATCATTCATGAGAAACCGTATTTTAAGAAAATAGTTGTATTTATATTAATGCCGTTAGTGTATTCCATTTACTTTATTACCAATAAATATCAATATCCATATTTATCACCCTCTTTTTACTATCATAATTATTTTATCATAATTATTTACCTCTTTCTTTCATAATTTAATTTCAATATAAATTATTAGTTGAATCCTATGATTCAAGGAATTATTATAATAATAATTTAGCCCATAAATCAAGAAGTTATCATAATTATAATTCAAACTAAATCTACAAGAAGCTTAATTTCCAAGAAATATAGTTGGCCCTAAGATTATAGTAATGATCATATATATATTAACGTCATCAATGTATTTCACTTTGTGTTTTCTATTCTTCATTGTTAATGATTTCAATTCTTCATCCCTAATATCATGGTAGGTCAATCTTATCACTATAAAAAATGGCTTTTAGTAGCAATTAAATTGTAGCGGTTACCAAAAACCACTACAAATATCAAGATTTGTAGTGGTTTTAAGGGAAACCACTAAATATTTTCAACAGTATAAATCTCACCAAATGGTATGCTAGTAAGAGACAGTACTTTATAGCTATTGGAATAAAAAAATTGCTACAAAATGTGGCATCGTCTTGTTGCCAAAAGGCACCAAACTAGTGCCACAATTGTAGCAATTAGTTAGTAGTAGTTACGTCATAGTTAGCAACAATTATGTCATACTAACGGCTATAAAGTATGGATCTAGTTTGGCGACTAAAGGGGCCAAGCTAGTACTATATTTGTGGCTTTAAATTTATAGAAGTTTAAAAGGGTAAATCACTTCAAGAGATGAAAGGTTATAGGTTTGTAGCAATTTTACTGCTACAAAATATGTCATGATTTGTAGCGGTTTGGAAGGAAAGAACCATTATAGAATGCAAAGGGTTGCATGTTTGTAGCGGTTAGAGACAACCACTACAATGTATGTTGTGATATGATTTATAGCAGTTTTAAGGCAAGAATTGCTACATAATTCAAAGGGTTGTATGTTTGTAGCGATTGAAAACAACCACTACATAATGCAAAGGTAGGGTTTCATTATTTGTAGCGGTTGATGTAACAGTTTTGGGGACAATTGCTACAAATGTCATGCCTATATAAATACCGACACCCCTCATTTTACCGCTTTTGAAAAATTCCTTTTGTGTACCGACCCTAAGAAATTGTAATTAGATCTAAGGTTCTGCACGAAGATCTAAGGAGTTAGGCACTTGAGGTTAGTAAAGTTACTTATTTTCATTACATTTTTTAGTTGAATAGATTTATTTATAGTAATTTTGGTTGTTATTTAAATATATTGTTGCAATATTTATGTGTTTTAATTGGTTAAGTAAATAATTGTAGTTATATCTTCAAGGAAAGGTAAGGGGAAAGGGAAGGGGACCCTAATACAGTAGTTAGGTTAAAGAGAATCCTAAAGGTGTCCCTATAACACCCTAGAGGACCTCTTCTAGGGAGGACAATAGTTGGAGTATAGAACACCCCAAAGGTGTCCCCACAGCACCACAACAGGTGAACCTACCATAGCAACAGGCCTAGTGGCAGGAAATCATGAACATAGTGCTCTCCAAGTCTTGGGAAAGGGTGTTTCCTTCCAAGCCAGTTCTAGAGGTCCTGCCAATCCCTAGATTCATCGTGTAGCCACCGATGATGATGGTGTTGTTACTTCTGGTCATTCTCATGATACTGCCTCCTAATAGAGGACTTGATGATGAGGCCGCTTCTTAGATATTTTTATCTTTGTTATGTTTAGATTTTTAATTGTTAGCTTTTAAAAATTTATTATTATGGACTTTAACAATTACTGGATTAGGAAATTTCATGTGTTAAATATATTTAAATTGTCATTATATAATTTCAATTGCAAATTTATAAGTTTAAAAATAATGAAACTTAAAGTAAAACAAAATAATATGTAAACTTTAAAACACAAAAATTAATTTTATTTAAACTTAAGAAATTTGTAAAGAGAAGATAACCTTTATTTAAAAAAATAGAAATTACACTTTGTAGTGGTTATAAACTTTGAACCACTACAGAGTGTAATGATATATGTAGCGATTTTGGACTCCCAATTGCTTCAAAGTGAATATTTTTTAAATTTGAAAAGTTGAATGCCCACTAACAGTCATGATGTTTGTAGTGGTTTTGGTCTCTAAACTACTACAAAGTGAATATTTTTGAAATTTGAATGCCCTTGACTGTCATAAGGTTTATAACAGTTTTGGTCTCTGAACCGCTAAAAAATGAAATTTTTTAAAATTTGAAAATATGAATGCTCGGAAATTGTCATGATGTTTGTAGTGGTTTCATTATATAAACTATACTTTGTAAAATGTCAAATATTGGACAAGTTTGAATTTAATCCTCTACGCACATATCATTCATAAAACTCAAAATTCTCTCTTTATCCATCTTCTTTGCTAAGTTTTTACATTTTCTAACGTACAATAGATATGGATAAGTCATGTATAAGGTTGCCATACAATTCTCTAGCTTATTTGGTAGGATTAAATGATTTCTTGGATTTTATAACCTCTCATGCTAGCTGTAATGGTAAGATCGTGTTTCCGTATCCCAAATGCAAGTTTAAGAAATGGCATACATGAGAAGTCATTGGGAACATTTACTTGTGAAGCCTTTCCTAGAAGATTATAAGTTTTGGGGAGTTCATAGTGAAAAACCTAGCATGAGTTTTGGTGCTCTTCCTAGAAGTTCACAAGTAAGAGTTCAAGTAGATCATGATGATCCTATTAATGATAATGTTCATCATGCGTTTCGTGTTCATGACAAAAACTTCAACAAAGAATTGCATGTTTCAGACCCTGTGTTCTTAAGGAATGAAGTAGCTCAGGATTTTTTCATCCTAATAGATGAAGCAGATTGTCCTTTATATCATGGTTATAGAAAATATTTAAAATTGTCTTTTTCAATGAAATTGTATCATATCAAGTGATTGTGTGAAATCAATAATAAGGGAATATTGATGTTACTAAAATTATTACAAGATGCATTCCCTAATGCGAAGAGTTCCACAGTGTTCTACAAGGAAAAGAAGATTATTAACATATTTTGCTTGAACTATCAAAAAATTTATGTATTCCTGAATGATTATATACTATATTGGGGAGATGATGCTGGCAGGGAGACTTGTAATTGATGTGTGACATCGAGGTATAAGAAAATTTGGAAAGGGAAAAGGCAAAAGAAACATGTAAATATTCTCTGGTACTTTGCTTTTAAGTAGCCATTCTAAAGATTGTTTATGTCATCTAAAATAGTTGAGCATATAAGGTGGCATGAAGTTGACAAGAATTAAGATGATAAATTAAGACATCAATGTAATGCAAAAGCTTGGAAAGCATTTGACTCAGACTTTCCAACTTTTGTAAATGACCCAAAATATGTTCATCTTGGTTTGGTGATCGATGGTTTTAATCCATTTGAGAATCTTAGCACAAGTTATAATATTTGGCTGGTAGTCTTATTTCCATATAAGTTGCCCTTGGATATGTATAAAACATAGCTCCTTCATTTTATTTATGATCATTCTATAGAAATAAGTATCGAGTAATGATATAGATGTGTATCTCTAATTTCTTAATCAAGAATTATTGGACTTGTGGAATGTCAGCATTGAGACATATGACGCTAATGAGAAGACACTGTTCAACTTGTGTGCATCTTTAATGTAGATGATAAGTAACTTTCCTAAGTTGGGAACATTATTTGGGAAGAGTGTGCATACTGTGAAGGAATTTCTAACTCATAATTTTGACCTTGACTCAATTTGTCTTCCTTACAATCGAAAGTAATGCTTCATAGATCATCAAAGGTTTCTTGATGGAAAGAGCAAGTTCAGATTGAAATAGAATCATTTCAATAGGAAATATGAGTAAAGAGGATCTCCTGAAAATTTATCTAGTACATATATCTTACAGCAGTTTTAGGATGTTAAATTCGAATTTGGAAAAAAAGATGATGCAACACAAGCAAGGAGAAAGACTGATAAGACTTCTACTTCTAAGCCTCAGCAATGGCAGAGGATATCCATCTTCTTTACTCTTTCATATTGGAAATCAAATTTTCTTTGAAATAGTCTTGATGTCATACACATTGAAAAAAAAGTGTGTGCAACAATCTCCTTTACATGTTGCTGAATGGACTAGGAAAGTCAAAAAGATCATCTTCAAGTGAGGAAAGATTTACAAGCTATGGGAGTTCGAAAAGACGTGTGGCTAGGTAAGTATGACAAATTTCAACCTGCATAATTCACCCTCACAAAACCAAACAAGGAAATCTTACTCGCAACTTAAACAAATTAAAAATTCCTGATACGTGTTCAAGCAACATTTCATGATGTATTGACATGCAGGCTCGAAAGATTACTGGGTTAAAGAATCATGACTCACATGTTCTTATACAATAGTTACTTTTACTGGAAATAAAAAATATATTGCCTCCAGATTTATCCATCATTTATGGTGAAGCTTTGTTCTTTCCTTCGAGAATTACGTTACAAAGTTTTGATTGTTGAGGAGCTCGATCAACAGCAACATAAAATAATTCTTTTGCTTTGTCCTTTAGAGATGATATTTGCACCATTCTTTTTCACTGTGATGGTTCACCTGATAGTTCACCTTATTCATGAAATAAAGCCAGTTAGCTTAGTTCAATACCGATGGATATATCTTATGAAGAGGTACCCATTTTACACATGTCCATTAGCATTAATTCTAAATTTGCTAGCCACACTTTTCAACATTTATTAACATTTTTCATTTTTAAATTAATATTTTTCTTGAGAAATTAAAATTTATGTAAGGAATAAGGCATAATTAGTAGGTTCTATAGCTCAAAGTTATATTGGGGATAAGGTCCTATATTTTTGTTCAAGATACTTTGATGACATTAAGATGTCTTTCAACCGACTGCCTTGTAAAGACCCGCCTCATATATCCCTTATTACTGATCTTACTCAGAGTAGCAATACGTAGTTCAGTGGGCACACAGGAATAGCATGAATATACTGATAATATTAATACAATATTGCTTGATTATAATACAAAAGTTTCCCCACCAAGGGTTTACACAATATTTATAGACCTTCAAACAACCAGCAACAGTCCTCTTCGTGCATACCTCTTTTCTGTTCTCAGCACATTTCCAATGCTCACCTGTCTGAATGGTTGTTTGGGAGGAGTGAGATTCGAGAGAATCTCAGTAGCAAACATTACCACTATACATGCCAGATATATATAAATGCATGATATGCTTGCCTACACTATTTCATGCCAACATAATGACATGCTGCATGCTCGATGTTATGACATACATATGGCCATTCCACAAATATAACAGAACTTCAACCAATCATACATGTTCCACATAAATAGGCAAAGCAATCACATAATCAATGCAAAACATACATATCACATACATGCAGAAAAGGTAAGTTCACTACCTGGTGGACTTTATGTCCTTCTCTTCTTGTCTCTTGATCCGCCAACCATTGCTCATTCTTTATCACTTCATGGCCCTAGGTAAGTGATAACATCATTAGAGCCATTAAAAGTAAATTTCCAATGGCCCACATTAGCCCCATAGGCTTACTTTCACCCTTGGAGTTCATTCCAATTATATTTGGCCAATTTCTTACTCAAATTCGCATGGTACTCAACCTACCAGCATTTTTGACCAAATTTTGAAAAATCATAATTAATTTTATAAAACTCCAATTTAGGTGGTTCAAAGTTCTAGTTGACGCCCTTTAAGTGTAGGTTTACATAAAAATACTCTATTTTAAACGTCACTACCACACCATTCCCAGAAGTTTTCTAAATACCAACTATTTCAGATGTTCTTCCAGAAAACAAGGCAACACTTCAACAATTCATATCTCCCAACATACTTGTCCAAAAATTACAAAATACCTATCACATTAAATCTCTATGTCTCTACGTTAATGCTGGAAATTTTGAGAATTGTTGGATAAGTTTTGGTCTTTGAAACATCATGCACAATCATACTATTCTAGAAAATTCCTGTTTTGAATGACCTAACTTCAAAAATGTAGAACTTCTAGCACACAAATCTAATTGATCATTATGACTATCAAATTAAAGGTCTTTGTGTCTAATTTTTGTCTGAAAAGTTTTGGAATTTTCAGACAAGGTTTGTTCCTTTAATTATCACGCACAGTAACAGTGCTTCAGACAAGGCAAATCAACACTATGAACACATATGCTTTATAAATTCCCAAATTTATATACAAGCATCCAAAAATCATGAACACTTGTATACCTACACAATTTTGCCTTATAAAGGCAATGGAAGCATCAAAATTAATAAATTTCTACTCCTTCTCCACAAAAAATCGAGAACAGAAACAAGAATTTATAGTTCTCAGAAAGAGTTTGTCGGTTTCTCATTTTCTTTGGCTTAATCACCTCCTTACTACTCCTAATCAAATGATTAGCTATTTAAACACTCATTAGACATGATTTATCCATTGAAATACCATTTTAAACCATCAATGAATAGTACCCAAACCCACAAAAACTCATCCAAGTAACAAATCAATCGGTTAAAAACGAAGCTTACGCTTACCTCTACCCGTTTTCACAAACGGTTCGGAATTCTGGTAACATCCTGGCCGGTGAAATGGCACCAACTACCTCCAAATGAAAATCTGAAATCATAGAAATGAAGATCTCGATGAGTAGAGGAAGTTTCCTTAAGGGTACTTTGAGAGAGGATGTCGTTTTGGCAGTGTTTCGGAGGAAAGAATTTCCTCTCTCTTCTTTCTCCATTTATATTTGATCACTCTCTCTCTCTCTCTTACAGATTTTTCCTACGTGAAAATGACGAAGAAGATGATGGGGAATTGATTAAATGGATCAGTTTCTCATCTACCACGTGTCACCCTCTGATTCGCCCAAAAATTGAATTTTTGCATATAATACCAAATTCTGCAGAATTTTCATTAACTTTGAAAATTCATATCTAATTGTACAAATGTTCAATTGCAGTTATTCTAAAGGCTATGCGACCCTTATTGAGTCTATTTTTAAGAAAAAATATAATCTTTATCCAATTGAAAGTTCATTCTTCCCAGAAGTTTAATCTTTGAATGCTGTCCCAGAAAATAATTAATTTCGCTGGGATAACTTTAAAAATTCATTTCTCTTTGTATACAACTTCAAATGACTTATATAACATATCAAATTAAATTTTGATAAGTCTACTTTCATTCTAGAAAGTTTCATAATTATTCACCATCATTTACCTATAAAAAAAGGTCACACAATCACCACTGCCACACCGGGAATTTCACGGTAGCAAAATTATTTTGTGTTCCACTTTACTATATTGTGTGTGACTTCTAATCGCTTTATTTTTTTATTCCCCGAGCTCTTTATCTCACCAATATAATTTATTTTAATATTCAATAATATAAAGGAATTTTGGGGAATTTAAACATACCTCATAGGGACATTTGCTAAACCGGGGTCTAGCAGTCCATTTAATCCAAGCTTAATCTTATGCCTCTAGTCCCAAAATTCAGGATATTACAGTTCTCCCCCCATTTAATAAATTTCATCCTTGAAATTTTGACATCAAATGGAACTATCTGTACCTCAGAGAACCATTTTTAGACATTTAGTCTATCTTTCTCCCATTCTAATTCTTTCATTCTGTACTCACTATGTGGTACTTTTATTCATTTTGTACGTAGTATGTAGCACTCACACAGGACTCACTAGTCCGACCTCACAGCGCTTGGTTTCTTAGGTCTTACTGCCCATTTGAGACTATCCTGAATCATCTTGTATGCATACTAGGCTTTACGGCCCCTTCGAGATTCACCCATATCATACTGTATGCATATCAAGCCTTATAGCTTATTCAACTTGCAAGACGCTGGATATTCTGGCTTTACAGCCTAGGGATTCCCCCTTTATACCATAGGCATCTTAGGCTTACTGCCTTTGCTACAACCTGGTACAATCTATACACTCTATCAATCTCAATATATTTTTCTGGACACATTGGTCCATGTCACTGTGCTCGGTAACAACCATAGCACTTAGACATATAGGTCTTATGGCCCCCGGACATTGTCCAATGCAAACTTGCATCTCGGGTCTTATTGCCTCAAGCCTTTACTCGGCTTCATTCTCAACACATCTCATATTTTACTAGCCTAAGGATTTAATAACTCATTAGGTTTTATAGCCTTAGGACATACCGTCCATCATCCTTACTGAATATAGCCCTCCCACTAGGCCCACTGCAGAGCTACCCTCATTGGGCGCCCTCTGCAGCCTCACGAGAGTCTGGCCTACACACCCTGGCTTACCAGGACTGAGTGCAGCAAGCTTATAGGATAATGATTCCCATTATGCCCTAAAGGAGACCTTTTAAGGTATCAAGCATGCAACATTCGCCACTAAAACTGCGCTCGACAAACCCTGGTATCATTTTTATGTAACGAATTACCCCACTAGGCCCACTACAATGGCGCTTGACTCACGCTGCAGTCGCACGGAACATCCGACCAACTTCCACCCCTCCACGGGGCTCAACATTTTATACAACGGACTACCCCACTAGGCCCACTACAACGGCACTCGGCTCACGCTCCAGTCGCACAGGACATCCGACCAACTTCTCATTTCGGGCTCCATCTCTTGCTACACATCTTATTCTCATTCTTATGTAATGTTCACGAAGCACGCTAAACAAACCATCATCACAACAATAATCACATGAGCATTCGGCCCCAAGTGTTCACCCGCGTAATAGGCCTTGGGATTCCACTTGTGCATCACATGAGTTCCATGGCCCTCAAGTGTCCACCCGCGCAATGCGTCTACTCACTCAATAGGCCCCAGATGACTGCTCGTGCAAAATAGGAACCTCTATAGCCTGGGCGTCCACCTGCACAATAGGGTCTGGGCGACCACCCCGTAAATTCTGAATGCTCATAAGGTCTTACTGCCGAGGGAATGACCCCTATGCTAGAGGCATTACGGGACTTACCGCCTCGGGCCTCCGCCCGTCAGGTCTGACTGCCTAAGGACACACTGGCCCAAAAGGTCTTACTTCCTACCGTATATTCATAACACGAATACACATGATGGTAAACACATACATGCAGAGCCATTACATAGGATATGAGAGCAAGAGTAGCTTTCCTTAATCTCTGTCATCATTCGGCACTGGAGCACCCTATGACAATTTACTGAGACACCCGACCCTTCTTCTCAAGGAAACTTATGCAATAGAAGATTTATTATAAGATATCACTATTGAGAGTTGACATCCCCGTAGCTCTACTTTATAGTTTCAACGTCACAGCGGCTTCACTCCACAGTTTGTCGTCACGGCGGCTACACACTACAGTTCAATGTTATGGTGGCTTTACACTACAATACTGTACTCGGTGCTTCACACAGGCGCCCATACACCTGGTCAGCCCCCCGGTCAGAACCCTCTGTAGGTAGCCCTTTCCAATCAGATCTCCCTATAGGTAGCCCTTTCCGATTAGAACTCCCTGTAGGTAGCCCTTTCTGATCAGAATCATCCATAAGTAGCTCTGTCCGGTTGGTCGCCTCTGAATGGAAGTATCATTATAACAGGATCTATACCTCATAAGGTCCTTCTTCTTTAGCAGTTCTGTAATATGCTCTCTCATTTAGGGTGAATTCATTGGACTTTTTATTTTGGTTCCACTCCAGGCAATTACTACTCTAAGGGAATATTCTATAATTAAGATCTTTCCCTATGCTAGATTAGCAACTAGCAACCTCCAACAACCTCATACTTTTTTCTGTACTATATTCTAGTACCTCAAGCCATTCAGGCTATCTTAACTTCCTGAAGAATCAATTCAACTATGACATTTGATTCTCAGGTTATGGTTCAACTCTTAGAACCTCAACATCACGTAAATTGAAAATTCAATTTCCTCAATCATACCCAATAGGTACACTAAGAATCAAAATCATTAGCACATATTCTAACCTTCTCGGTTCTGGGTAATATACTCCAACAATTACTGAAGGTCCATCATTATTCACAAGGTTCACAAGGTTCAGCTTCCTTTATGGAACAGAACCATAGTGTAACCTTATTCACATTCTGACCTAAGCACCATTTAAGCTTAGATCTGATTCAACCATATCCTCAATCTTCAGTATCATCAATTCAAATCCTCTAGGCTAGACATACGACATAATCACCACTCATCATGCATCACCGTATATCATGCCTATATGACTTTAACCCCACGGGTTACTGAGGATCATTACTTAATATGGAGAAACCTAAAAACAATCACTATGCCTTGAGTTCTCGTAACCTTATTAGATGAACTTTTCTGGCAGTAATCTCTGCAACAGAAATGGTTCAGATTAAGGATCAACACTTATTTCATCATCTCTATATCTATAATCATTTCTTAGGTCATCTAAGAACCTCTAATCAAAATTTCAAACCTTTAATTAAAAGATTTGAGATTTTCAAGGTACTTCCCAGGAGGTCACCCATCCCGAGATTTTCCTGGGTTGATCACGCTTAACTTTTGTGTACTCATGCAAATATAAAGATACCGGCTTGAGCTGCTTTTGACTACCGATATCCCATGGCTGCCCTTATCCAAACCATTATGCCCACCGCCTCCGGGCATCAAAATACTATGCTTGGGCCACATATTAGTATTGGTAGATGTACTTAGACACATACCCTATAATATGCTCCCAAAAGTCCATAAGGTTGTCTGTGACTTATCTGTCTGACTCTAGTCAGCCCATTGGTGATCCTACTCTAAAATGAGGCTCACACTTTGGCCTTACCCAACGGATCCAGGACAATCTTATACCGCCCACCGGACTTAATTGTGAACTAGATGAAATAATCCATTTTAATGTTCTTATCATGTTATAATCAAGCATATCAGTATACTATCCTGTTGCCAGAACCCCTTGCTCTGATACCAAACTGTAAAGACCCACCTCATATATCCCTTATTACTGATCTTACTCAGAGTAGCAATACGTAGTTCAGTGGGCACACATGAATAGCATGAATATACTGATAATATTAATACACTATTGCTTGATTATAATACAAAATTTTCCCCACCAGGGGTTTACACAATATTTACAGACCTTCAAATAACCAGCAACAGTCCTCTTCGTGCATACCTCTTTTCTGTTCTCAGCACATTTCCAATGCTCACCTGTCTGAATGGTTGTTTGGGAGAAGTGAGATTCGAGAGAATCCCAAAAGCAAACATTACCACTATGCATGCCAGATATATATAAATGCATGACATACTTGCCTACACTATTTCATGCCAACATAATGACATGATGCATGCTCGATGTTATGACATACATATGGCCATTGCATAAATATAACAGAACTTCAACCAATGATACATGTTCCACAAAAATAGGCAAAGCAGTCACATAATCAATGCAAAACATACATATCACATACATGCAAAAATGGTAAGTTCACTACCTGGTGGACTTTATGTCCTTCTCTTCTTGTCTCTTGATCCGCCAACCATTGCTCATTCTTTATCACTTCATGGCCCTAGGCACGTGATAACATCATTAGAGCCATTAAAAGTAAATGTCCAATAGCCCACATTAGCCCTATAGGCTTACTTTCACCCTTGGAGTTCATTCCAATTATATTTGGCCAATTTCTTACTGAAATTCACATGATACTCAACCTACCAGCATTTTTGACCAAAATTTGAAAAATCATAATTAATTCTATAAAACTCTAATTTAGGTGGTTCAAAGCTCTATTTGAAGCTATTTAAGTGTAGGTTTACATAAAAATACTCAAATTTAAACTCCACTATCACACCATTCCCAGAATATTTCTAAATACCAACTATTTCAGATGTTCTTCCAGAAAATAGGGCAACAATTCAACAATTCATATCTCCCAACATACTTGTCCAAAAATTACAAAATACCCATAAAATTAAAGCTCTATGTCTCTAATGTAATTCTGGAAATTTTGAAAATTTTTGGATAAGGTTTGGTCCCTGAAATATTATGCACAATCATACTATTCTAGAAAATTCCAGTTTTACATGACCTAACTTTAAAAATGTAGAACTTCTAGCACACAAATCCAATTGAGCATTATGACCTATCAAATTAAAGGTATTTGTGTCTAATTTGCTTCTGAAAATTTTCGGAATTTTCAGACAAGTTTTGTTCCTTTAATTATCACGTACAGTAACAGTGCTTCAGACAAGGCAAATCAACACTATGAACACATATGCTTTATAAATTCCCAAATTTATATACAAGCATCCAAAAATCATGAACACTTATATACCTACACAATTTTGCCTTATAAAGGCAATGGAAGCATCAAAATTAATAAATTTCTACTCCTTCTCCACAAAAAATCGAGAACAGAAACAAGAATTTATAGTTCTCAGAAAGAGTTTGTCGGTTTCTCATTTTCTTTGGCTTAATCACCTCCTTACTACTCCTAATCAAATGATTAGCTATTTAAACACTCATTAGACATGATTTAGCCATTGAAATACCATTTTAAACCATCAATGAATAGTACCCAAACCCACAAAAACTCATCCAAGTAACAAATCAATCGGTTAAAAACGAAGCTTACGCTTACCTCTACCCGTTTTCACAAACGGTTCGGAATTCTGGTAACATCCTGGCCGGTGAAATCGCACCAACTACCTCCAAATGAAAATCTGAAATCATAGAAATGAAGATCTCGATGAGTAGAGGAAGTTTCCTTAAGGGTACTTTGAGAGAGGATGTCGTTTTGGCAGTGTTTCGGAGGAAAGAATTTCCTCTCTCTTCTTTCTCCATTTATATTTGATCACTCTCTCTCTCTCTCTTACAGATTTTTCCTGCGTGAAAATGACGAAGAAGATGATGGGGAATTGATTAAATGGATCAGTTTCTCATCTACCACGTGTCACCCTCTGATTCGCCCAAAAATTGAATTTTTGCATATAATACCAAATTCTGCAGAATTTTCATTAACTTTGAAAATTCATATCTAATTGTACAAATGTTCAATTGCAGTTATTCTAAAGGCTATGCGACCCTTATTGAGTCTATTTTTAAGAAAAAATATAATCTTTATCCAATTGAAAGTTCATTCTTCCCAGAAGTTTAATCTTTGAATGCTGTCCCAGAAAATAATTAATTTCGCTGGGATAACTTCAAAAATTCATTTCTCTTTGTATACAACTCCAAATGACTTATATGACCAATAAAATTAAATCTTGATAAGTATACTTTCATTCTGAAAAGTTTCATAATTTTTCACCATCATTTACCTATCAAAAAAGGTCACACAATCACCACTGCCACACCAGGAATTTCACGGTGGTAAAATTATTTTGTGTTCCACTTTACTATATTGTGTGTGACTTCTAATCGCTTTATTTTTTTATTCCCCGAGCTCTTTATCTCACCAATATAATTCCTTTTAATATCCAATGATATAAAGGAATTTTAGAGAATTTAAACATACCTCATAGGGACATTTGCTAAACTGGGGTCTAGTAGTCCACTTAATCCAAACTTAATCTTATGCCTCTAGTCCTAAAATTCAGGATATTACATGCCTAGTGTAAATGATTGTTCTAAACCTAAGCCATTATCAAGAGAGTTGTTAATCTCTTGTGTTGGTAAGCCAATTGGAGGAAGTCAGAACTACATATTAACTACAACTAAGAAGTCCTAAACATATACACATGTCTTGATTAATTACAGTCAAGTTGATCCCTTCCTTTAGTAAGAATTGTACAATGATATGTTATTCTACATATTTCCTTACATTTCTCATACATTTTATAATCACCTCTCATGATTAGTTGCAAGGAATTCAGAAGTCATGTGAAGCGTCAACTCTAGAGGTATTCAAAATCTGGGTTGGGATAGGAATCCCCCAGTACCAGTTCTAGGTCCCAATTTTTGCCGCAATGAAAATTGCAATGCCGTTTGTAATATCCCAAATTTTGGGACTAATGGCCTAAGAATAAGCCTGAATAAAGTAGACTACCAAGCCCACATTAGTAAGAGTCCCAGAAATTATGACATATAGAAAGACTCTTAGGGGCTATGAGATTTGGGCCTTACTGGGTAAAGGGCTCGGTATCTGTAGACAGTAGATTAGAATGTCGGTGCATATGTGCACAGAACACATACACACTCCGACCTGGTGTCATATGACGGGCTTCGATATGCGTGATGCAATCCTGAGTAAGTCCCGAGTAGACACCGATAAAGTAACTTTATTAAAGTAACTTTAATAAAGTAAGTAATCATGACACAACTTTTTTGTTGGCTAAATGAGAACATGACACTTGTCCTCTCATGATGAAAAAGTAATTCTGCCTTTTGAGTTGTCACCCGATCAGTGGAACCCCGAACAAATGACACCACGGGATCGCGATACTTGGCATAACTTTTTGAAACTCCTCCTAGGCCATATATTTTCGTCCAGCAGCCCAAAAAGGAAAGAAAAATCATAGAAAATAAAGAAAAAAACGTTGGAGGAGAGAGGAGAGGTGAATAGTGAATTTTCAGAAGTTCAATCGGCCGAATCATTACTGAATCAGCGTTTTCTCTCAAAGTACCCTTCACAAACCTTCTTCTACTCATCCTAAGCTTCATTTCTATGGTTTCGGATTTTTGATTGGAGGTGTTTGGTGCCATCTCCCTCCCCGGAGTACTGCCGGATTTCCGAACTGACTGTGAATATGCGTAGAGGTAAGCGTAAGCTTCCTTTTGAACCGATTGGTTTGTTGTTTGGATGAGTATTTGTAAGGGTGGGGTACTGTTCATTTTTGGTCCAAGGGGTATTTTTGAGGTTTAATCATGTATTTATGGTTAGAGGATGATTTATGATGATATTGGACCAAGTTGTTGGACAAAATTCTGAATTGATGAATTGTTGTGGAAAATACTCTTTTTATGGTCTGAACAGAACGTCAAGAAGAAGTAGGAATTTTGTAATTTTGATGATTCCATTGGATTCTACACGAAAAATTGTGTAGGTATGCAAGTGTTCATGATTTTTGGATGCTTGTATATAAATTGGGAATTTTTGGAAGTAAAGAGTACATGTTGTTCAATCTGCCCTGTCTGGAACAGTGAAATTGTGCGAGATTTTTCATAGGGTAAACCTTGTCCAAAAATTCTTAAACTTTCCAGAATTAAAGTAGAAATCCTAATATTTAATTTGATAGGTATTTTGTAATTTTTGGACAAGTACATTGGGAGATATGAATTTTTGAAGTTGTGTCCTGTTTCTGGAATGAAATCTGGAACAGGTTATATTTGGAGAAATTCTGGGAATGTTGTGGCTATGATGGCCTGAATTGAGGATTTTTATGTTAAATAATACTGAAATATATTCAAATAGGACTTTGAACCACCCCAATTAGAGTTCTATAGAATTAATTATGATTTTTCAAAGTTTGGTCAAAATGCTGGCAGCTTTTGGCTACCATGCGAATTTGAGAAAGAAAGTGACCAAATGTAATTAGTATGAACTCCAAGGGTGAAAGTGTGCCTTTAAGGCTAATGTGGCCCATTGGGCATTCACTTTTCATGGCTCTAATGATGTCATTACTTATCTAGGGCCATAAAGTGACAAAGAAGAAACTATGGTTGGAAGATCGAAGTACAGGAGGAGGAGGCAAAGTCCAAAAAAGGTAGTAAACTTACTTACTTGTATGTATGTGATGTTTATGTTGTGTATTGATTTGATGTATTGCCTTGCTTGATTATGTAAAGCATGTATGAATGAATGAAGCTCTGTTTCTATTTTTACTATGGCCATAAGTATATTGTACGAAACATTGAGCATGCAGAATATCATTATGTGAACATAAGCCTATGTAAGGCAAGCATATCATGCACTAGTATTCATCTTACATGCATTGTTTGTATGTTTGCTACTGAGATTCTCTCGAATCTCACCCTCCCCCACCAACCATATAGGTATATGAACAGGAAAGAAGAGAATGCTTGAAGATGATTCAGAAGGAAAGAAGATGAAGAACTGAAGACCGAATTGTGTTTAGATTACTGTGTGTATGATTATTTGCGCACAGAGAATATTTGGTGTTAAGAATACACGCGAATTTGAATTAAGCCGTAATCGCGATCACTGAGAAGAAGAATTAACTCTGATATTCAGTAAGAATAAGTCGTGAATAAGTAATTACCCCTAACAAAGTAATAATGAATGCTTCTGTGTAGGTAATTAAGGGGTATGTAAGACGGGTGTTACATTTTATGGTATCAGAGCAAAGATTCTGGCATTTGGCTAGTATGCTCTATTGCTGAGAATAGGTATACTGATACCTTGTCAGTGATTCCGTAGCTAGAATGACTTATGGGTTAAGAAGGAACCCAGAGAAATATGATTTTCCTTAACCTCTAACCGGGCAAATTGGTTTAGAGGGTGGGATAGAGCTGTATATAGAGAATGAAATGGAGCAGTGGTGATGTATACCCAGTAGAAAAGGGTATGAGCTCTAGAGAATTAGATGCCAAGCGGGCATGTGTTCTGGATTCCAATGGGATTCCATGGTTAAGCGTGCTAAGACAAGAGCAATCGCGGGATGGGTGACGTCTTGGAAAGTACACTAGAAATTTGAAACCTCTTGAATAAAGGCTTGAGTACCCTGAGGTATGAAATATGGTGATCCTTAGAGATGCCATGAGAATGTTAGAATGAATACATTGAAGATTTATGATAGGTTTAAATCCAATCTAAGCTGAAATAATGTTTAGGTCACGATGTGAATCAAGTTACACTATGGTTCCAATATATGAAAGTATGAACCTTGTGAACCTAGTAAGTAATGTTGATTTGTCAACAATGCTTTGGGGGAAATATTTGAGGATATTACCTGAATGTTAGAAGAATAGAATAGAAGGAATGAATCATGATGATCCTAGCATGCTTATTGGGTATTTCTGAGGTTTTAGAATTAGGTTGATGAACCTAAAAGTTGGATAGACATCCATAAAGTTGCTACCAATTGAACTATAACCTAAGAATCAAACAATAGTTGAATTGATTCTTTAGGCATATGAATTGACCTAAATGAATTGAGGTACTAGAATTTAGCACAGATGAGAATGAGGTTTTTTTAAGATTACTAGCTGCTAATCTAGCATAGGGAAAGATATTGATTATAGAATATTCCCTTAGAAAAAATGAATGCGAATTTGTTCCCTGGTGGAACAAAGTAATAGAAAGAATGAGAATAGCCATGAACTATGGTCTCATAATTGAGATAGAGAATAGAATATGCTAGTAACTATCAGATTCCCAGAAAATATACGAGTAGATACCCCGATGAAGGAAGTAGAATTATGCCTGGAGCTAGACCAATATCGAAAGTCCATATAGAATAACCCTAGAAGAGATAGCGGAATGAAAAAAAAAAGGGGTTTATGTGACCCAGTGAATCGCTATGGGGTGCTCCAGTGCTATTTGTCAAATGAAAGACAGAAAAGAGAATGAAGGTAGAACAGGCTCGACAGAAAAATTCAAGTAAACTCTTGCTCTCGTATCTTATGTAATGGTTCTGCACGTATGTATTTACCATCAAGTATATTCGTATTATGAATATACAATGGGCAGTTAGACCTTTAGGGCTAGCGTGTCCTTAGGCAATCAGACCCGAAGAGCATTTAGAATTAGAAGGGCTAAAACCCACGTTCATAAGACCAAGAATTGCCGGGCAGCGTCCCGAAGAGGTTGTAAAGCCTGAGAATGCCAGGCAACTTCCCGAAGAGGTTGTAAAGCCTAAGAATTTTCCAAAGGACTGTGTGTCCTGAAACGGCTGAAAGGCTGGAATAGATGGCCGAAAGGCTGGAATTGAAATGGCCGAAAGGCTAGAAGAACAGTCGAAAGGCTGGAATAGAACGGCCGAAAGGCTGGAATTGAAACGGCCGAAAGGCTAGAAGAACAGTCGAAAGGCTGGAATAGAATGGCCGAAAGGCTAGAATAACGGCCGAAAGGCTGGAATATAACGGCCGAAAGGCTGGAATAGAAGGGACTATTTGTCCTGAGAATTTCCCAAAGGACTGTGTGTCCTATGAATGAATATGAATGCTTGAGAATAGATGGTTTATTTTGCGTGCTTCGTGAACATTACATATGTGTATGAATTGCTTGAGTAGTAAGGGTTGGAGCCTAGAATGAATTTAGAATTGATGACCTTCTAGAACAGTTGTCTAGTTCCTGTATAGTTTTGAAAATTGAATTTTGAACTGACCAATGCACCTGCTATTTTCATGAATTGTATGAACTGAATTTTGGTATGAAATGAATTGTGAACTGAATTTTCCAAGAATTGAATTTTTGAATAGAATTTTGAACAAAATTGAATTTTTGAACAGAATTTTTGACCAGTTTGTATTTGTCATTTTTTAACTATGTTGTTTCAAAAGAAGGGATCTTTAGAAGAACCTAGAATAGTGGAAGCAGTACAGAACTGGAATAGACCAGTAACTGTTGCAGAAATACTCAGTTTGCTGGGTCTTGCCAGATGAATTTAGAATTTTCCATGAATCATTTTGCCACTCACTTGAATGAAAGAATTGAAAGAAAGAATTACAGAAAGAACTTTGTAAGTGGGATGATGTCTATGAGAGGATTTCATAAAGTTGTAAGAGAGGTTGAAACTCGCACCAGTATTGAATATTCCCAATCCTAGAATGCGACCTTTGTGTGGTTTGCAGTGAAGCGACCAGTATGGTCTGCAAAGAATGAATATGGCAACCAATGTGGTTTGCAGTGAAGCGACCGGTATGGTCTGCAAAGAATGAATATGGCAACCAAGGTGGTTTGCAATAGAATGAGAAAGAAAGAAAGGATTGGGAAACGTCTTGGAGAAACAGGACGGAATGGTGTCGTGTGCCTCTCAACAGTTGAAACCTTACTAGATGAATTACCCCACTTGTGAATTGAGTTGGCAAAGATCATGTTTTCTCTGAAAATGTAACCGCACTACTTTGTATAGTGCAATTATGAAAATGTACAGTGACCACAAGAATTTTGAATATTTGAAAATCAGAAAAGTAGAATATGAGACAACATAGATGAATGGAAAAGCAGTGATGCGACTATCATTGTTGATGCTTTGAATTAAAAAGCGGTGCAGTTACTGGTCATGGAGAAACAGGAACAGAAATTGATAGAAGGGTTAGAAATCTGAACTTGTTAGGTCAGACAGTACTTGCTAGCTATAGTGCTAGTCAAGAGGGAAGTAGTTTGTAAGCTTCAATTGAACAAGCTCATACGTAGGATAGACGAATATGGTCTGTAGGAATAACACTAAATGAGAAAACCTCTAGAATTTGAGGTAGGGAGAATTTGAGAATACCTCTAGAATTTGGGGTGCCCTCTAAAATTTAAGGTGTCAATAGAAGGTAGAAAGAAAGAAATGAAACCCTCGATATAGTGGTCCTTATGAAGTATTATTAAGAATCGACCGGAAGCAAATTTCAAGGACGAAATTTATTGAACGGGGGGAGAATTATAATATCCAAAATTTTGGGACTAAAGGCCTAAGAATAAGCCTGAATAAAGTAGACTACCAAGCCCACATTAGTAAGAGTCCCAGAAATTATGACATATAGAAAGACTCTTAGGGGCTATAAGATTTGGGCCTTACTGGGCAAAGGGCTAGGTATCTGTAGACAGTAGATTATAATGTCGGTGCATATGTGCACAGAACACATACACACTCCGACCTGATGTCATATGACGGGCTTCGATATGCGTGATGCAATCCCGAGTAAGTCCCGAGTAGACACCGATAAAGTAACTTTAATAAAGTAAGTAATCATGACACAACTTTTGTGTTGGCTAAATGAGAACATGACACTTGTCCTCTCATGATGAAAAAGTAATTCTGCATTTTGAGTTGTCACCCGATCAGTGGAACCCCGAACAAATGGCACCACGGGATCGCGACACTTGGCATAACTTTTTGAAACTCCTCCTAGGCCATATATTTTCGTCCAGCAGCCCAAAAAGGAAAGAAAAATCATAGAAAATAAAGAAAAAAATGTTGGAGGAGAGAGGAGAGGTGAATAGTGAATTTTCAGAAGTTCAATCGGCCGAATCATTACCGAATTGGCGTTTTCTCTCAAAGTACCCTTCACAAACCTTCTTCTACTCATCCTAAGCTTCATTTCTACGGTTTCATATTTTTGATTGGAGGTGTTTGGTTCCGTCTCCCTCCCCGGAGTACTGCCGGATTTCCGAACTGACTGTGAATATGCGTAGAGGTAAGCGTAAGCTTCCTTTTGAACCGATTGGTTTGTTGTTTGGATGAGTATTTGTAAGGGTGGGTACTGTTCATTTTTGGTCCAAGGGGTATTTTTGAGGTTTAATCATGTATTTATGGTTAGAGGATGATTTATGATGATATTGGACCAAGTTGTTGGACAAAATTCTGAATTGATGAATTGTTGTGGAAAATACTGTTTTTATGGTCTGAACAGAACGTCAAGAAGAAGTAGGAATTTTGTAATTTTGATGATTCCATTGGATTCTACACGAAAAATTGTGTAGGTATGCAAGTGTTCATGATTTTTGGATGCTTGTATATAAATTGGGAATTTTTGGAAGTAAAGAGTACATGTTGTTGAATCTGCCCTGTCTGGAACAGTGAAATTGTGCGAGATTTTTCATAGCGTAAACCTTGTCCAAAAATTATGAAACTTTCCATAATTAAATTACACATCCTAATATTTAATTTGATAGGTATTTTGTAATTTTTGGACAAGTACATTGGGAGATATGAATTTTTGAAGTTGTGTCCTGTTTCTGGAATGAAATCTGGAACAGGTTATATTTGGAGAAATTCTGGGAATGTTGTGGCTATGATGGCCCGAATTGAGGATTTTTATGTGAAATAATACTGAAATATCTTCAAATAGGACTTTGAACCACCCCAATTGGAGTTCTATAGAATTAATTATGATTTTTCAAAGTTTGGTCAAAATGCTGGCAGCTTTTGGCTACCATGCGAATTTGAGAAAGAAAGTGACCAAATGTAATTAGTATGAACTCCAAGGGTGAAAGTGTGCCTTTAAGGCTAATGTGGCCCATTGGGCATTCACTTTTCATGGCTCTAATGATGTCATTACTTATCTAGGGCCATAAAGTGACAAAGAAGAAACTATGGTTGGAAGATCGAAGTACAAGAGGAGGAGGCAAAGTCCAAAAAAGGTAGTAAACTTACTTACTTGTATGTATGTGATGTTTATGCTGTGTATTGATTTGATGTATTGCCTTGCTTGATTATGTAAAGCATGTATGAATGAATGAAGCTCTGTTTCTATTTTTACTATGGCCATAAGTATGTTGTACGAAACATTG
Organism: Albizia julibrissin; assembly: GCA_037074505.1. NCBI lineage: Eukaryota > Viridiplantae > Streptophyta > Magnoliopsida > Fabales > Fabaceae > Albizia > Albizia julibrissin. Next base: position 5,690,217 of record CM073479.1, on the reverse strand, counting down.
AGCATGCAGAATATCATTATGTGAACATAAGCCTATGTAAGGCAAGCATATCATGCACTAGCATTCATCTTACATGCATTTTTTGTATGTTTGCTACTGAGATTCTCTCGAATCTCACCCTCCCCCACCAACCATATAGGTATATGAACAGGAAAGAAGAGAATGCTTGAAGATGATTCAGAAGGAAAGAAGATGAAGAACTGAAGACCGAATTGTGTTTAGATTACTGTGTGTATCATTATTTGCGCACAGAGAATATTTGGTGTTAAGAATACACGCGAATTTGAATTAAGCCGTAATCGGGATCACTGAGAAGAAGAATTAACTCTGATATTCAGTAAGAATAAGTCGTGAATAAGTAATTACCCCTAACAAAGTAATAATGAATGCTTCCGTGTAGGTAATTAAGGGGTATGTAAGACGGGTGTTACACCGTTCCCAAATAATAAAATAATCTCTAATCATTTTTGTTTTGTTTTGAGGCATGTCATATATCATGAATTATGTTGATTGCACCATATTTTAATAAGCTAATTCATGTTGTATTTAGGAATTTTACATGCTTTTTGGTGCCATTATTGCATAACTTAGCACTAATTTCTATCAAGAGTCATTGTTTTGAATTAAGCCCATTTTAGGGTAATTTGGTTATATATTTGTCATGTAATTCATGCAATTGAATTCGTAGGACTTTTTTGATGGTGTAAAGTGTTGCTTTTGCATTGTAGGTATCTTAGAAAAAGGAGAAAAGCATGAAGCACCATAAACAAGACTAAGTCAAATTGCCCAAGTAAAGAATTGAAGTCTTTATGTCACAGGCTTCAGTGAACATGTTGTTGGTTGCAGTAGAGTTTTCCTAATTTTGAAAATAATGGACTTTCTGTGTCAAAGGCTTCAATAAACAAGATTTTAACCCAAGCGAATTTGACATTTCTAAATGTTGCTTCTGTGTGTCATTTCCTTCAATGAACAAGATGTTGGTTAAAGCGAATCACTAAATTATGCAGTTGTGAAAAATGAGTATTTTACTATATTTTAGACTCAAATCAACCCAAACCTAATTTTCACTTGTTGGAGACTAAAAATACTCATACCCTAACCTTATTCGGGGAGATTTCCTTCACTTCATTTACTCCCATTCCTTGTCTCCCTTCTCTCATCTACCACACACCATATTCTTCATCTCCTTCCCTCTATTCCTCTGTATTCACCAACACCCACCCATTTCTTCCATATCCTATTATGAAATTTGTCATCTTCCTTGGTTATTTATGGTTGAGATGTGATCCAAGCTCATTTAGGTTATATGTATCTCCATGAGACGTCAGGGTTTCAACTCGTAAGAATTGGGAAAATTGGCTTGAGTTCTTAAGCCTCAATGGAGAGTTTTTCTTAATTAGTTCTTTTTATGAAATTCTTATTGTTATTATAATTCCTAGGAATGTACTAAGGGAGTTTCAGTAGCTAGGAATTTGTTTTGAGTTATTTTGGACTCCATATTTTTAAGCTAAGATGGTGTTTACATTGTGATTGGATTTTGGATTATTGCAATTAATGATTGTCATTTATATATTTCCTATTAATCCATTGAGGCTATGTTTTCTATATGATTATTAGTTTGTGTAGTTGACTGGTATTCATACTAGAGGAAACATCGCAATTGTAGATTCATACAAGAGGAAACATTTGCATTAATTCAATCCATTTCACACATCAAGTGGTTTCTTAATAACTTTCCTAAACAATAGTTATGAATATGATCATATGAGTAGTTCTTGATTAGGAGTATTAGACCCAACATGATCAATTGGGGTTTTAACTAAGATTTGATGAATTTCAAATGAAAACCGCTACAAAACCATTTAAAATATTGTGTTTTGTAGCAGTTTGGTCAACTATTACTATTATCGTTTATAGCGGTTAAAATGGCTACAAACACACCATTTTAACACTACAAAATAACAATTTTTTTGTAGTTCTAAATAGGACTATAACAATCCACACAAGCGAGTTGAAAGAAGTTGAAACTCCTTCTTTAAAGTAAGGAGATGAGATTGCAATCTTAACTGAAGAACTATTGCCAATTGTGGTGGAACCCAATCATGACGTTGAAGTGTCTTCACCTACACTTATCCTACATGCCCCATTGAAAACTCCTGTGATTGATGACACCAATGACAATAATCTAGCTTGAGATTAGTAAGGTACAAGTTCATTTGGCACCAACCCCATCTCTTTAACATACTGCATTGCCTAAGTTTGTTCCATCGATAAATAGTCCACTCTAACGATACCTTATTTGTTGAAAAGGTTTTCCAGACACTCTTCAAGACTCAACTGATTACTCCTATCTAGATTTACTCTTTTAGTATCCACTTGTTAGAGGGGGATCCCAGTGTAAGGAACATGTTTAAGTATTAGCCCTCCCTCCCTCCCAGATTTGTGCATCACTTTTAACTTATCAGGAGTCAAGTCTTTCAAGCGGGGAAGAAATGGTGGGATATGGAATAAGGAATATCTAGGATATAAATTAGAAGATCTAAGTTATCCATGGGGATATTAAATAAGGATATTTATCCATTAGATTATGATTTATTAAATTTATTATTTTAATGTATGTAGTATCTCAATAAAATAGGATATCTACTATCCTATTATCTTATATAGGATTTATATTTGAATATCAATTTTAAATTTAGGATTTATTATTATTTTATTATTTACTAAGCTCTATAAATAGAGTTAGAGTTCTCAATTATAGGCAGCTTTGATTGATTGATTAAATAAGAATCTCTTTATCTCTCTTCTCCCTCTGTTCATTTGATTTCCCCTTCTTGTTGTCCTCCATCCTCTTGTCTCTCCCTCTTCCTCTTTCACAACCCATTTCACATCACAATCCCTTAGCCGGGGATGATGCCCATTGTCCTCTATTATAAGTATTGGGTTTGATTTAGAGGTAGAAATATGTTAAGCTTGGTTTTAGCCAAATAGGCTCAAGCATAGGCCTGTGTGCAGGCTTTTTTTAACATAACTTGAAAGCCTTTAGGCCTTTAAATAAACTTGAAAGTCTATATGTGCAATTTATATATAACTCTTTAAGCCTATTTAATAGCATACAATATATCTTAAATAGGCTTTCAGGCTATAAAAATAATACATATGATTCAATTATTTAAATAAATCTAAATTAAATTTACCATAAAATAAAAAAAATTCATTCCTTACAATATCTCATAAATATTCAATATAGTTACAATTTTACAATAATATAAATAAGATAATTTATTTATAATAATTTATAAAATTGATATATTTTATATTTTATATAATTATAAACAATAATGTAAATTAAGAAAAAGATAAAAAGGCTAGGCCAGTAAACTTGTAGGTTAGCCTTTATGAAAATAGGTTTGGCCAATTTTCCTAAATATGCCTGCACTTGAGTATAGTCTGTTTACTAAATAGGCTAGGCTATGTCGTATATTTCCAATAAAGGCCTTACCTGTTCCTACCTCTAGTTTGATTTACTTGGTAGCCTTCAACATGGGCTTTTAATGGTTGAGTTTTCTACCAGCATATGACTCCCTCTCACTTATTATAAGGCACTTATTATAAGGCATCTTGTAGAGGCAAATTTTTATCACAAATATAAGTCACTAGCTAACTCATTAATTAATGTTTCTCCATTTTACCCTTGCTACTAATTAAAGTTTAATGTTTTCTGAATAGGCTCATCAAACTCCATCTTTTCAATCTACATTTAAATAGAGGTAAAACATAGAAAAAAATATTTATCTGGGACAAAATTAATATCTTAACTATCATATATTCCTTGTTATAGGACAATTGTTAGGAGTTCCCTATAATAAAGACAAGAATGTGATAAAAGATTGAAAAATCATTTATTTATCATATATTTTCATGTTTTATTTAAAAAAAATTTCATAGTTATTGAGCTTAAAATGTTTTTCGTGTGATAAATTGAGATTAAGAGTAAATACATTAAATTAGGTCTAAAAAGAGAAAAACTGTCAAAATAATTGTAATTACTCTTAATCATCACTACTATAAAATATAGATTTAGCAGTGCTAATCTTATGGCACTTCTTCAAACAAGTGTCAAAGGAGACCTTTATTTATATATATATATATATATGTGTGTGTGTGTGTGTGTGTGTGTGTGTGTGTGGGGGGGGGAGGCAGCTATGGCACTTGACTAGGAAATCGTCATAGCCGCCTAATATATTGTATAACGCTTGCCTAGGGAAATGCCATACAAGAGGTTATTTAAAAAAAATAGACCCCTTATATAACGCTTATCCAGACAAGCACCACAGTTGGCCTTTTTTTTTAACAATAAAGGCCTTATATGGCGTTTACCTAGTTAAGCATCATACAAAGCTACCTTTAAAAGTTTCAAGGTGTCATACATAGGTCTTTAAAAATCAAAATTAAGTGACTTCATTGCCTTAAACAACACATGGTCAGGCTTTTATGGCAATAAAAGCCTTCAACGACGCTTGGTCAAAGGGCAATATAATATTGCCTTTTAAAGGCAATGAATGTTGCCTTAAGACTTCAATGATGCTTGATCACCAAGCATTATTGAAGGCTTTCCTAACGCAACCAATATTCCCTTTAATATTTTCTTTCAACGGCTTTAGACACCAAGTGTCGTTAAAAGCTATTACTTTTTTTAACTTTCAGACCATTTCTTATTATTTTTTTCTAATTATTGAAAGCTATGGCGTTTGTCTAGGCAAGCGTCATAGCTTCCCTTCCCATAAAGCTTTATTTTAAAAAATTTGTCCAGCCCTCCATATATTTTCTTCTTCGTATTATGACTTATACATTAAAATCTAAATGTGGAAGTCATTGCTCTATCGCCTAAGTCTCTTATGTTCGAAAACATCGCAGTCCAATCCGATTGAAAAAACTTACACCAAAGCTTATGGTATCAGAGAAAATAAGTGCGACTCTTCTTTAAGTACATACTGAATTCTCAAATCTCATAAGCTTTTTTTTTCTTTTTGTCTCCTCCTATAGAAACTCTCTTGTAAATTTTTTTAATGCAGAAGCTTTTATCGATTGGCACTATAGTTTCCTTTTTTTCATTTGAAGTTTAAATCTGTCATGAATCTTATATTGTAGTTTTATATGTACTTATAATTTTTTTTTCCAGGTATTTTCTTAAAGTTACAACTCTTTCTAATTAAACTTCCTATACATTATAAGTTTTTTAATTTTGAGCTTATAAATATAATATTAGTTGTTACTAGTTTAATTTGCTCAATGTAATTATTTTTGTAGAGTTATTCTTATGTTGCTTATTCTCCTAAAATTAGTTATACATACAGTTGTTACGTGATAATTAGATATATTTAATTCTAATTTTATGAACTAATTATGTGTTATTTAATTTTTATTTGGTTTTTTTACTATAAATTTGTGTCATAAATTGCTTTGGATTTGAATTGACATGAGTGCAAAAAAAGGAAATAATTACATAAAACAATATTAAAAAAACCATCACCTCTTAGGGAAGTGGCATAAGAGGTTCATTATCTCTAATGGCATTTCCAATAGAAGCATCGTAGGAGGTGATAGACCTCTTATGACGTTTCCCCATAGAATTTTCATAGGAAGTATATTTAGAACAAAAAATAAAATAAAAAGAATTAATGCTTTCATAAATTCAAGTATATTTAGTACAAAAAAGATGTTTTAGACAGACACATATAAACCGGTTATAGCGGATAAATTCTAAAAGAAACAAGTGATGGCAATTCTATAATTATAAAAAAATTAAGAGACCAGTTCCTAATAAAACCGTTCTAAAATGTATTATTTAAACCATTTTATTAGGAACCGGTCTAAAAAGATAAAATTAATTTTAAAAAATAATATGAAGTACATTTTTTAGACCGGTTATACACACAGCCGATTTAATATATTTTTTGTAATAAAAGCAATTAAAACTAAAATATTTATACCTTTTTTAGATCGGTTATAATTGATAACTAGTCTAAAAGATTAATATGTTAGACCTGTTGTTAATTGGAACCATTCTAAAAATATTAGAATTAAAAAAAATTCCTTACTTTTTTTTAAGACAGTTTTTTTCATACAACCGGTCTAAAATATTAAGCTTTTTAGACTAGTTGTTAATATGAACCAGTCTAAAAATATTAGCATTAAAAAAATAAAAATAATACTCACTTTTAAGACATGTTTTTTTTCATACAACCGGTCTAAAAGATAACTTTTTAAGACTAATTGTTTTCTAGAACCGGTTTAAAAGAGCCTGTCATTTACAAATTCAGATTTCTCCATTTGCTCGCGGTAAATTTCAAAGTATCTTATGTGAGACTCTCTCCTTTTTTTTGCTAAATTTCACAGTTTTTCTTTTAATCAAACTCCTCTATAGCTGACTGGCCCCTTCTCCTTCCTACATCTTTCCTCCATCCTTAACCCTAACTATATCCTTGCCATTTCTTACTCCCGCCGGGTCTTCTCTATCACTGAAATTTGGGTTCTATTGCTATACTCCTTATTGTTTCTTGCTCCCATCGACTTTTTCTCTATTGCTAAAATTTAGGTTCCATTATTGTACTCCTCATTGTTTCTTGCTCCCATCGGTGTCTTCTTAAGCTCGGACTCCAGCTAATTATGAGATACTCAAAGGCATTGTTCTCCTTTTTCCCCTTCTTCTCATTTTGTTATTTGAATTTGATATACAAAATCATGAGAAATGCTCAACCCTAATTGTCAATGAACTTTCTAATAAACTTGGTGTTAGCGAACTATGTTTTTTTGGTTGTTTATAAGTAGCATCGTACTGTGAATCACCTCTATGGAACTGAATTGTAGCTCTAATTTCCTTGTATGCCATCGACTCTTCATCATAGCATGTAAGCATTAGTTAGATGTCAAGTTTAATTTGATTATTCTTTTTCATGTTGCCTATTTAAGCCTTACTTGTACATGTGAATTGCTTGAATCTTGGTGCAATTTTCATTTCTCAGCTTGCTATTATGATATTAAAGTTGTCACATTCTAGTATGGTTGTTGCTCTATGTTGTTGTGCACATGAGTATGTGAAGCATTATTGGTGAATGATTTTGGCTATTGTGAATTTAAAGTTTGACTTGAAATTGACTGTATTACCTTGGATTATCATAAATTTAATCTTAACACAAATCATAAACTAAATTGATGTCATAAACTTGAAATTTATTGTGTTACCTTTGACTTGATATTGGTGCTAAAGTGATGTCATAAACTAAGATTGTTGTTGAGTTGTTGGAATTGTATTGATATATTGCTTGAATCATTAGAGTTGATAGATTTAAGTTTATGCATTGCTACTAGTTAGCTCTCCTAATCTGATCCATTTTATTGGTAAATTGATTTGAACTTAGGTTCATTCTGTGAACTTAGGAATACAATTTAATCCCAACACAATTCATTTCTAAACATCTTCATCACAATTCCTATATACTTGGTGCTTTAGAATTCTTCCTAGAAATCTTGCACCTATTGTCAATCTTCTTTTGCTGCCAAGTCTGTTCTGAACTTTGAGAATCTACTACCGTGTATGGATCTCATGAGTTCATAAACATTCTTCATTATCTAAACCCTACTATATCTTATTGTGCAATGTTTTTCATCAATTTTGATTTACCACATAATCTGGTATAACTAGTGACTCATTGTAGCTTGCCAAATTTGCTAAGGCTTTGTTATCATTATATATTATTGTGAATTTTAGTTTGCTTGCTACTTACTATGATTTTGAGTTATTGAACCTTATCTCTATGCTTAATTGATTTTTAGTTAATTATTAAGCTTTCAAAATTTGATTAAAGATCAACTTGATATTCCTATCATTGAACTTTAACCAACTTTTGTTGTAGTAGCTTGCTTGAGAATTGTAAGAAATTTCTATATCCTATTTGGTTTAAGAGACATAATTTATGATAGATGGAAAGTTCTTACTGTCTTGAGCTTTTATAAATCTCACCTTTATTTTTAGGAATTTTTTTATTTGCAAATAGATTATTGGAACTTTTTAGTTATTGCTGAGCATTTGATAGCACCGTTACTAGATCATTTGATTTAAGCTATGTAATATCTGAAAGTTAGAGGTAAATGAGGTTGTAGTATTTATCTTGAACTAGTTTATGAACTTTGCATCATTTTGAAGCTTGGCTTTCTAAATTTGTGACCAAACTTTGTGCAAGAGAGCTGTTGAATGCATTATCACTGTTCTAATTTAATTCTCCCATTTGAAGTACCCAAGCTGAACATTTTTTTGCTTGTGTGTGAATTTATTAGTATGTTTTGATCTGGATTATAGTGTTTGAAATCTTCTAGGCGTGCAAGTTTGTTGAAACTTCTATTGACATCCTCCTTGATTTTCATGTGATAAAGTTCAGTTTTTCTATTGTTGTCGTTGAGGCTTATTTGGTATTTGGTTATTGATGTGTGGTTTCTAGTCTTCAAAGATTCCAGTGTGCAATCCTCCCCATCATACCAAACGGATCTTTTCTATGTAGTTTATAGTGTTCAAAGCCTTTCTTAAAGTGATTGACGGGTAATTTAATTAGTCTTTAGCATTAATTAATTGAAGTGATTCCTACCAAACTAATCTTTGTTACATAAATACATTATAACATAAAAGTTTCTATGTACTTGTTTATTATGTAGTAGTTAAATTAGGTAGCTTGATAAGTATAATGATTTCGTAATCTCATCATACTCTTGCCTTTTTCAAGGGAAAAATAGAAAAGAGAAAAATGGTGTTGAAATATATGGATCGTAGTTGGATAAATGCTAAATGGACGAGTGTTGAATATGATAATGGGGTGAGGGGTTTTTTAGACTTTGCTTGAAGAAATATTGATGATGATAATGAGATGTTCTATTGTCCTTATGTAGAATGTTTGAATGAGAAGCGACTAAGTGTGGCAGATATGTATACACATTTAATTTGTGAAAGATTTTGTAAGAGTTATACAGTATTGGTATAGCATGGTGAAGGATTAAAAATGCTAAATGCATCTCAATAGGGGGAGTGTCCTTTGATGATAATGACATGGATCTGGATGATTGGATAGAGGATATTATTCGTGATGTAGGAGAAGAGACTTTTGAGCAATCATGTGCATACGATAATATGTGCAGTAATACTTGGAAGCCATTGTACCTGGGGTGTATAAAATACCAATTATTGAAGGCAGTAATGAAATTGGTAAGCTTGGAAGCACAACATGTATGGAGCGATAAGATTTTTTCATAAATGCTTAAGCCCTTTAAGGACATGCTTCCAGATGATAATGTACTGCCTTGCCGATACTATGATGCTAAGAAAGTATTGTGTCCACTAGGGATGAAATATAAAAAGATTCATGTATGATATAATGATTGCATATTGTATAGAAAAGAGCATGAAGAGAATCAGCAGTATTCAGTATGTAAAGCCCCGAGGTAAAAATCAAATAAATTCCTTGCAAAAGTGTCGTGGTATCTTCCAAACATACCGAGATTCAAACGCCTGTTTACTAATAAAATATATGCCAAAAATTCAAGATGACATGCAAATGAGAGGATTTATAATGGAAAGCTTCGACATCTGGAAGATTCTTCTCAATAGAAGAAAATTGATCAATTATTTCCTAGTTTCGACGAAGAACCTAGGAACCTTAGGCTTAGGCTTAATATGGATGTCATGAATCCTGATAGTAACCTAAGCAGTATACATAATTCGTGGCATATTCTGTTGGTAATTTACAACTTATCTCCTTTGTTATACATGAAATGAAAGTACATCATTATGATAAGGCTATACGGACATTCCTACACGGTGCGTGTGGTAAGTATGTTCGTGACTTAAATGACCCTACATGGATCATCCCAAAGGTTAGTACATATTTGTTTTCTTTAAGATGTGTTCTATAAGCTATGCTTTATGCTTGCTTTAATGATATCATGTTCTTTTTCAAAGCCATAGGTGTCACAACCTTTTTTAAAACCCATAAACAACCATAGGTGACAAGCATATTAGGTTGCATAAAGGGTACAACACAACGAAAGCTTGAAAACTCATACATGATATCAGTTTACATCACTGAAGGTTATCATCAAAAGGGTTTTACTTATACATACATACATATATACACATGTACAAAGAGTACATAACTAAAAAGAAACGAAGATCGCAACGAAGCCCCTGGACCCTAATCACCGGTAGCCGCCGCTTTGCCTTTAAAGCTGCTTGCTTCAGCTAAAATGGTTTTTGTTGTGGGAAAGAATGAGATTCGAGAGAATCTCAATAGCAAAAAACTTACATATATATAAAATGTGAAAAATAGATATGCAATGTCATGGCATGTAAGATGATCGAACGTGTGTGTACACTAACCCAAAGTCAAACTATACGTTTGTCCTTGGTCGACTTAGTGCCCCTGTCGGGTCCTTAACCACAATATGGCGAGTGGATGTTTCTAGGACACTGGCTCATGTTACAATGTATGACATTCATAATGGTATCACATAATATACGTAAGAAGAAGTTACTACTTGTTTGCTTTCCCGGTGTCCTCTTCACATTCTTCAGAGCTCAGGCAAGTCTTAGACTTCGGACTGTCCTCAAGTCCTATAATATCCAACCACCATAGATGAGTTACCACTCATTTGAACCTTACTTTGATTCCATAATAGTGGTTAACTTAGCTTAACAACGCCAAATTACCAAAATGCCCCTGTAGCCTCGGTCTATCTGGTCCTTACCAGAAATCATGACACGAGCTATCCCTACACAAATTCACGTGTAGAATCCATTATTGACCTCAAATTGGTCAAATTTAAGGCCAAATGACAAAAATTCCCTTAGTAGCTCTTTCAATTACACTTTAAAGCATATTTTGTCATCACTCATTCTGGGGCTTTTCTCACTAAGTTATAAACATAAACCCTACACAATTTTATCATCTAAACTTAATGGAATTATCAGAATTATCAAATTCCATATCTATTTCCATGTTCCAGACAGGGTCTAGATTTTAGATTCTCAAAAAATTGTGTCGGTTTCTCATTCTGTCTGTCTTAATCACCTTCTTTCTACTTATAATCAAACCCTTAACTATTAAGATGATCATTAGTTAAGATTTGGAGAAACTTGAATTTCAAGGTGCATTGAGTTTCTTTATCTTTCATTCATCATAACAACCAAGCCAAACCATAAATAGCATTAATAGCATCCACTTAAGCAATAGAATCAAGCTTGGGGAGTTACCTTTTGATTTCTTAACTTTCTCTCTCTTCAATGTCCGACTTCTCTCTCTCTCTCTCTCTTCTTGGAAACGCTTGAAACTATGGGTACAAAGATGAAGAGATGAGCAAGAGTGATCATAAGGAGGATTAGGAAGCATGATTTACAAGTTCAAGACTTCCTACCTTGATTTGGAATCAAACCTAGTTCACGCCTCAGCTCCCTCTCTCGTTCGTTCTCGTGTTCTGTTTCATTTCTAATCGGTATGGGAATGAGAGTAAATAAAGAATGAAAGAATGGTTTATATTATTAAAGTGTGTGTATGTGTGTGTGTGTGTGTGTGTGTGTGTATATATATATATATTAAGTTAACATAAGTGGCATTTGCCCATTGGTCCACAAACCCTATTTCATTACTTAACGATTCATTTCCTTTCAGCTCTTCATTTCACTAAAAATCACTTGAGAAAAGAGAGAAAATATGGGCATCCAATTATCTCATTGTGTCAACTTGTAACTTGTTGACCAAGACTTTGACTTTTGGCTAGTTGACCTTTCTTGACAATAATCCTCCAGAATAGGCTTATTAGTTATCAAGTAGCCATTTTTCCTCTTTTTAATGCTCATGAAATGATATTATTGGAAGAATTAGGGAAAAATAATCGTTTCCCATTTTTTTAAAAAAATTACGATTTTGCCCCTACAATTAATAATTTAATCCGATAAATCATTTCTTACTTCTTTCCCTTTGATTTGGCTAATTTATAGCATATATAATAGTCCTTACTTAGTCGTATTGTGTGCAATCAACAATTGAAATATTGTAATAATTTCATGCACATCATCATTCACCATTTTATTCCATTAGGTGTATCAAATACATAGGAAAATATTGGTGATTAAAAATTAGGGTGCTACATTTCTCTTCTCCTTAATTAAATTTCGTCCTCAAAATTTGTTACAAATACTGGTTCATAAACTCAGGAAAACGCTTCTGCATGTCTTCCTCTAATTCCCAAGTAGCTTTTCTTGGAGATAATCCTTTCCATACTACTTTGATGAACGGGATACTCCGATGTCTTAGTTGTTTCTTCTGCCGATCGATAATTCAATCAGGTGTGACCTCATACGTCATATCATATCGTAAGTCAACTTTTTCATATTTGATCACATGCTAGGAATCAGGTTGATATTTCTTCAATTGAGACACATGGAAAACATCATGTAGCTTGCTCAAGCTTGGAGGTAAAGCTATCTAATACGCTACTGGCCCAACCTTTGATAAAACTTTGAAAGGACCAATATACCTTAGATTAATTTTATTTACTTTGTTGTTTGATCAACAATATCTGGCCCGTACATCTATCTCTTAGACAATTCTATCTAGTACAAGGGCGATTGACACTTCCTTCCATATAATGCTTCATAGGGAGCCATCTAAATGCTCGAATGATAGCTATTGTTGTATGCGAATTCCGCGAAAGGAAGGAATTGATCTTAACTACCCTTGAAATCAAACACACATGCCCTGAGCATATCCTCTAATGTCTGGATTGTTCTTTCGATTTGTCCATCTGTCTGGGGATGATAGGTTGTACTGAATCGGAGCTTAGTACTTAAAGCCTCATGCATCGCCTTCTAGAACTTGGAAGTGAATCGTAGATCTCTGTCTGATATAATATTCTTTAGCGTATTGTGGAGACGTACGATCGAGATTTGCAAGTTTTTCGGGAGAATAGTGCACTCTGATTGGGAGAAAATGAGTTGTCTTTATGAATCGATCTACTATAACCCATATAGCATCATAGTTTCGTACCTTCGGTAGTCCCGTCACAAAATCCATAATGATACTCTCCTATTTCCATTCAGGAGTTATAGGATTCTGAAGTAATCCTGATGGTCATTGATGTTCAACTTTAACTTTTTGGCATGTCAGACAATGAGTGACGAACTTTGTCACATCCTTTTTCATGCATGGCCACCAATATGTGGACTTTAGATTATGGTACATCTTAGTTGTTCCTGGATATAAAGTGTATTTACTCTTATGTGCCTCCTCCAGAATCTGTCGTTTCAGTTCTGATTGTGGTGGTACATATATTCGCTTGTGGTATCGGACTAATCCACTTGATGATAAGTCATACTCCTGGGTTTCTCCCTTTGCAATCATGCTTCAGATAGACTGAGCACGTCTATCTTGCATCTGAGCTTTTTCTATATCTTCACTCAGATCATTCTTTGATTGACTTATATTACCCCTTCTTACCATAATTTGATTTGACAAGGTAAGATCTTGAAAGTTCTCAATTAACTTCTGCTCTTGAATTATAAGGACTGTCACTTGCACTACTTTATGACTTAATGCGTCTGCCATGACATTAGCCTTACCTGAATGATACTTGATCTCCAGATTATAGTCTTTAAGTAACTCCATCCACCTACGCTATCGCATGTTGAGCTCTTTTTGATCGTATAGATACTTCAAACTTTTATGGTCGTAGTATAGATCTATGGTTGCCCTATAGAGATAATGTCTCCAGATCTTTACTGCAAAGACAATCGCTGCTAATTCGAGATCATGTGTAGGATATCGTTACTCATAAGGCTTCAACTGTCGGGATGCGTACTCCACAACATGGCCTTACTACATTAGCACACATCCCATTCCATGCCCATTGGCGTCTATGTATACCATGAAGGTTAATTGTGGATCTGGGATTGTCAAAATTGGTGCAGTTGTTAGCTTTCGTTTCAGCTTAGTGATGCTCTCTTTACAATTGCTATCCCACACAAAATGATTAGTCTTTCACGTTAACTTAGTCAATGGCAATGCTATCCTGGAGAAATTGGGTATAAATCGTCAGTAATAGCCCACAAAACCTAGAAAACTACATATCTCAAATACTGTCTCTAGTCTCTTCCAATTCAGTACCACTTCTACCTTATTTGGATCTACAAAGACCCCTGCGGCGAGACCACATGACCCAGAAATTTAACTTCTGAAAGCCAAAACTTACATTTGCTTAACTTGGCATAGAGTTGCTTGCTCCTTAATGTGTTTAGTACAGTTCTCAAGTAGTGTTCATGCTCTACTTAGCTCTGGGAATATACCAGAATATCATTGATGAAAACTACCACAAATTAGTCCAAGTATGGACGAAATATTCGATTCATATAGTCCATGAACACTGCAGGTGCATTAGTCAGTCCAAACAGCATCACTAGAAACTCATAATGACCATACCGTATTCTGAAAGCAGTCTTCGACACATCATCTACCTTCACTCTAAGTTGGTGATAACCTGATCTGAGATCAATCTTGGAGAACACACAAGCTTTTGATAGTTGATCAAGCAAATCATCAATTCTGGGAAACGGGTATTTATTCTTGACAGTTACCTTGTTTAACTCCCTATAGTTAATGCTGAGTTGTAGACTTCCGTCTTTCTTTTTCATGAATAGTACTGGAGCTCCCCATAGTAAAACACTGGGTCTAACAAACCCTTTCTCTAGCAGTTCTTCAATATGCTCTTTCAAGTTCTTCCATCTCACTTGGCGTCATTCTGTATGGGGCTTTCAATATTGGCTCTGCTCCAAGCTTAGTTTCGATTGTGAACTCCACTTCTCTGTCCGGGGGTAATCCACTGATATCCTTTAGAAATACATCAGGAAACTAATTTATAACAGGGATGCTCTCCAATGCAATGCCTGCCTCTGAGTGCATGGAGAAAAACACGATGTACCCCTAACAACCTTTATGTAACTATCTCTCAACCTCAGCTACAGAGGGAAAGTTTATGTTGATTTCAGTACTGGCTTTTACTATTGGATTATGGTATATGACCCTTTTGTTCCTACAGTGTAACATCACGTTGTTTGCACTTAACCAGTTAATTCTAAGGATTACCTCAAGCTGATTCAATGGAGAACAAATTAGGTCTACTGTGGACTCATGCCCTTCCATATTTATGATACAATTTAAACAAACCTTAGTTGTGACGAACCCGTTACCCATAGGCGTGGATACCGTCAAATCATAAGGTAATCTATACATGCTCAGACTTAGCTGTCTCATACTGTCATATGCAAATACTATCATAAGGTAATTTATGATACTATCATACTGTCATATGCTTGCACTAGATTATCATTAAGTAAAATCGTACCTTTGATAAGGTCTGGGGACTTTTGAGCTTCCTCCTATGTCAAGGCAAATACGCTGCCTGCACTTATTTCTTTGGCTCTTTAGGCCCTTGTCTTTATCTGCAATCCATGGCAAGGTGCCCTGGCTTATTATAGTTATAGCAGATAATCTGCCTTACTGCTGATTGAGCTTGTTTCGCTTGTGAGCACGATTGGCCCAAATGGAGAGGATTCTTACAGTATCTACAAGTTTTATTCCCAGATGACCTTGGACTACCTCGGCTATCAGACTGGTTAGGCTTCTTGTTGCTACCACTTGAGGAACCACCCAGATATGGGCGCTTCTGGGAAAAATTGCTGGTACTTGGTGTAATCTTATTGCTGATATTTCTCTGAGTATGCAGCTCCATCAGATTATGTTCTGTTATTCGACATTCCTCAATAGCATTGTTAATTTCTTAAAATGTCAAGAAACAAATTTCTCTTTCAATTCTAGTATCATATCTGATTTCCACCCTTCATCATTACGCACATTTAGATAGGAAGTGTATCGAGATAGATAAAGGTATCAGGATAAATACTCATCGAAGCTTTCCTTCTCATCCTGTTGTATAGTCAAGAACTCAGTCTCCTTGGCCAACCTCACCAACCGAGGAAAATATTTTTTATTGAATTTTTCCTGAAATACTGCCCATGTCAAAGGGATATTTCATGCCCATAGGATCGCCTCAGTGCTTTCCCACCATTGATCTGCATCACCCTCCAGTTTATAGATAGCTAGATAGGTTTTAACATTATCCAGACACTCAAGGATTCTAAAAATCTTCTCCAATCGAGCTATCCAATTATCAGCCATTTCAGAATCAAATTTCCCATCAAAGAGTGTCGAATGGTGTTGATTCATTCTAGTCACCCAGATCTGCATACTCTCAGCTGCAACATTCTAATTCTCTAGAACCTCAAGCATAGGTTCTGGCTCAGGTTCTGGAGGCTGCATGTGACCTCCCCCTGGTCCTTTAGGGTAATTGTGCATCGGCATTTTGCTTCTATCACCTTCTCTTACTTCAGCACAAAGTTCATTCAACGCGTTTTATTGCTCTAGCATCATACCCATTAGTTGCTGCATCATGCCAGGTGTCACGCCTCTTTTTAAAACCATTAATAATCACTGGCGACAAGCATATTAGATAGCATAAAAGGGTACAGCACAACAGAAGCTTGAAAACTCATACAAAATATCAGTTTACATTACATGAGGTTACTCGCAAAGGGGTTTTCCAACAATTACATACACACACATAAATACACATGTACATAACCAAAAGAAATAGACTCTGGGATCCTATTCACCGGTAGCCGCTGCTTTGCCTTTAGAGCTTCCTGCTTCAGCTGAAATGGTTTTTGTTGTGGGGAAAGAATGAGATTCAGAGAATCTCAGTAGCAACAAGCTTACATACATATAAAATGCAAAAAATAGATATACAATGTCATGGCATGTAAGATGATCGAACATGTGTATACACTAGCCCAAGGTCAAACTATACGTTTTCCCTTGGTCGACTTGGTGCCCCTATCGAGTCCTTGACCACAACATGGAGAGTTGATGTGTCTATGACACTAGCTCATTTTACAATGTATGACATTCATAATGGCATCCTATAGTATACGTAACAAGGATGTTACTACCTGATGGCTTTCCTGGTGTCCTTTTCACGTACTTTGAAGCTTAGGAAATTCTTAGACTTTAGATCATCCTCAAGTCCTACAATATCCAACCATCATAGATGAGTTACCACTCATTTGAACCTTACTTTGATTCCATGATAGTGGTTATCTTAGCTTAACAATGTCAATTTATAAAAATGCCCCTTGTAGCCCTAGTCTATCTGGTTCTTATCAGAAATCATGACATGGGCTATTCCTATACAAATTCGCGTGTAGAATCCATTTTTGACCTCAAATTAGTCAAATTCAGGGCCAAATGATAAAAATGCCCTTAGTAGCTCTTTCAATTACATTTTAAAGCTTATTTTATCATTTCTCGTTCTGGGGCTTTTCTCACTAAGTCACCAACATAAACCCTACACATTTCATCATCTAAACCTAATGGAATCATCAGAATTACCAAATTCCATCACCATTTCCATATACAAGACAGGGTCTAGATTTTAGATTCTCAGAAAAATTGTGTCGGTTTCTCGTTCTGACTGTCTTAACCACCTTCTTTCTACTTATAATCAAACTCTTGGCTATTTATATGCTCATTGGTTAAGATTTGACAAAACTTGAATTTCAAGGTTCATTGAGTTTCTTTATCTTCCATTCACCATAACAATCAAACCAAATCATAAATAGCTTTAATAGCATCCACTTAGGCTATAGAATCAAGCTTGGAGAGTTACCTTTGAGTTTCTCAACTTTCTCTCTCCTCAACGTCCGACTTCTCTCTCTCTCCTCTTGAAAACGCTGAGAACCATGAATACAAATATGGAGAGATAAGTAAGAGTGATCATAAGGAGGATTAGGAAGCAAGAATCACGTGTTCCAAGCTTCTTACCTTGAATTTGATTGAAACCTAGCTTCACCGCCTCAAGTCTCGTTCTTGCTCGCGTTCGTTATATCTTGGTTTAGTTTGCACGGGAAATGGATAAATGAAGAAATGGAGAATGAAGGAAAGGGAATATATAAATATATATTAAATTAATATAATAACTTAACATTGGTGGCACTATTCCATTAGTCCACAAATCTCATTTCCCTTCAGCTCTTCATTTCACCGAAAATCTCTTGAGAAAAGAGAGAAAATATGGATATCCAATTATCTTATTGTGTCAACTTGTAACTTGTTGACCAAAATTTTGACTTTTGACTAGTTGACATTTCTTGATAATAAATCACCAAAATAAGCTAAATGATTATAAAGTAGTTATTTCCCTCTTTTGGATCTCATATAATGATATTATTGAAAGAATTAGGGAAAAATAATCATTTTCCACTTTTGGCAAAATTATGATTTTGCCCCTACAATTAATGATTTAATCCGATAAATCATTTCTTGTGTCTTGTCCTTGGATTTAACAAATTTATGGCATACATAATAGTCCTTTAGCCATATCATCTTGTATTTCAAACTTCTGGTTACAATAGTAGGCTTATCATAGACATTATTTGCTCTTTTGGGTCCTTACTTAGCCGTATTGTGTGTAACCAAAAATTGAAATATTGTAATAAATTCTTGCACATCACCATTCACCATTTTATTCCATTTGGTACATCAAATACATAGAAAGAATATTGGTGATTGAAAATTGGGGTGTTACACCAGGTCCAGCATTGGTTCATCATTATCATTTCCACGTCGGCCTCTACAATTAATGATTTAATCCGATAAATCATTTCTTGTGTCTTGTCCTTGGATTTAACAAATTTATGGCATACGTAATAGTACTTTAGCCATATCATCTTGTATTTCAAACTTCTGGTTACAATAGTAGGCTTATCATAGACATTATTTGCTCTTTTGGGTCCTTACTTAGCCGTATTGTGTGTAACCAAAAATTGAAATATTGTAATAAATTCTTGCACATCACCATTCACCATTTTATTCCATTTGGTACATCAAATACATAGAAATAATATTGGTGATTGAAAATTGGGGTGTTACACCAGGTCCAGCATTGGTTCATCATTATCATTTCCACGTCGGCCTCTACCTCACCCTCTATCACGACCTCTACCATTTCCTCAAGTACTGGCCATCTCTATAATTCACTCTACATGCAAATAGAGAAAAGAATAAATATCATATAGAAACAAGGGTGTTTTTGTCCTTTCACAATAGTTTGGATACATGAATTTGTCATACATAGTATTTAGCATGATCATGAATTCCACATAGCATGCATATTCAACCCATGTATGATAGTTACTAATTACATCAAAACATTGCATAAAATCCCTTGTTATATGTTGTTCCATCTGAACTCTTTGTGTTTATAACCTAGAACTCAAGTCCAGACCCATGCACTCGAGTCCAGCAAAACTTACTCGAGTTCAAGTAGCCTTGCACAGATACTTAGCTAATTCTTCCACTTTGCACACGCTATGATTACTTGCACTCGAGTTCATCTTGACACACTCGAGTTCTTCAAATACCACTCGAGTCCTAAGAGCACAGAAGTGGGAGTCTGTTCCAAAGAGCTCTAGGTATTATTAGATCATCGTTGCACTCGAGTTATGCCATTCGACACTCGAGTTCTGGAGCACCCACACTCGAGTCTCGCGAGTTCTGGGGAAAGAGTTCCTACCTGAGAGTTACCAACTTGCCACAGTATCATGCACACTCGAGTTCTTCCATACAAACTCAAGTTGCTAGCCAGCTTCACTTGAGTACTGGCCTTGCACTCTCGCAAGTTCTATTAAAATACAAACTGCACTCGAGTTCCATACCATGAACTTGAGTTCCCATGACATTTTATACTTGAGGTTTCCTTTTCCACTACTGAGAGTTCTTACCCAGAGCAACTTTTCCTTCAAAAATTTCCTATGAACTTGAGTCCTCCAACCAAAACTCGAGTCCTTACCCCAAAATTCACCTCTAAACTTGAGTTTCTCAACTCACACTCGAGTTTTTCAATCGTCCTAAGCTGCTAACACTCCAAAAATCACTCCAAAACCATTCCTACACTATACATTTCATACTCCATCATTGCTTACCACCCTTAGGTAGTTTCCAACTACCAAACCTCCTATACCCATGTAAACTATACCATGTTATTTCTGTATTTTTCCAAAACCGCTTTATGCTTATGCTCTGATACCAATAACTATCGCGACCTTTTCTATAACAATAATTAAGGATCAAAAAGCATATGATATCACATAAAGCATACACACAGCTAAAACATGAAGATATATGGTATTTGTTTATATCACCAGAGGTTACCCTCAAAGGGGTTTGCTAATACATACATACATACATATACACATGTACTAAGAGTACATAATCAAAAAGAAATGAAGATCGCAACAAAGCTCCAGAACCCTAATCACTGGTAGCCGCCACTTTACCTTTAGAGCTGCCTGCTTCAGCTGAAATGGTTTTTGTTATGGGAAAGAATGAGATTCAGAAGAATCTTAGTAGCAATAAGTTTACATACATATAAAATGCGAAAAATAGATATGCAATATCATGGCATGTAAGATAATCGAACGTGTGTGTGTACACTAGCCCAAGGTCAAACTATACGTTCGCCCTTGGTCGACTTGGTACCCCTGTCGGGTCCTTGACTACAACATGGCGAGTGGGTGTGTCTAGGATACTAGCTTATGTTACAATGTATGACATTCATAATGGCATCACATAGTATATGTAAGAAGGATGTTACTACCTGATTGCTTTCCTGGTGTCCTTTTCTTATATTTCGGAGCTCAGGCAAGCTTAGACTTTAAATCGTTATTAAGTCCTACAATATTCACATGCCATAGATGTGATATCACCTATTCATACTTTACTTCGGTCTCATAATAGCAGTTAACTTAACTCAACGATGTCAAATTACCAAAATGCCCCTGTAGCCCCGATTTATCTGGAGCTTACTAGAAATCATGACACGGCTACTCCTACCCTAATTCGCGTATAGAATCCATTTTTGACCTCAAGTTGGTCAAATGATGAAAATGCCCTTAGCAACTCTTTCCTTTACATTTTGAAGATCATTTTTCCATTCCTCATTCTGGGGCTTTTCTCACAAGTCATCAACATAAACCCTACACAATTTCATCATTTAAACCCATTGGAATCATCGGAATTATCAAATTCCATCTCTATTTCCATGTTCAAGACAGGGTCTAGATTTTAGATTCTCAGAAAAATTGTGTCAGTTTCTCGTTCTGTTTGTCTTAATCACCTTCTTTCTACTTATAATCAAAATCTTAGCTATTAAGATGACCATTGGTTAAGGTTTGGAGAAACTTGAATTTCAAGGTTCTTTAGTTTTCTTTATCTTTCATTCACTATAACAACCAAACCAAATCATAAATAGTATTAATAGTATCCACTTAAGTAATAGAATCAAGCTTGGAGAGTTACCTTTTGATTTCTCAACTTTCTCTCTCCTCAACGTCTGACTTCTCTCTCTCTCCCCTTTTGGAAACACTTGAAACTATGGATACAAAGATGAAGAGATGAGCAAGAGTGATCATAAGGAGGATTAGGAAGCATGATTCACATGTTTCAAGACTTCCTTACCATGATTGGAATCAACCCTAGCGTCCCGTCTCACATCTCACTCTCGCTCGTTCTTGCGTTCGTTTCTGATCAGTTTGCACGATGAAATGGAATGAAGAAATGAATGAAAGGAATGGTTTTATATAAATAGTGTTAAGTTAAATAATTAACTTAACATGGGTGGCACTATTATATTGGTCCACAAATCTCATTTCCCTTCATGCTTTTCATTTCACCGAAAATCACATGAGAAAAGAGAGAAAATATGGATGTCTAATTATCCCATTGTGTCAACTTGTAACTTGTTGACCAAGACTTTGACTTTTGACTAATTGACCTTTCTTGAAAATAAATCACCCAAAATAGGCTAAATAATTGTCAAGTAGTCATTTCCCTCTTTTGGATCTCATATAATTGATATTATTGGAGGAATTAGGGAAAAATAGTCATTTCCCACTTTTCAGCAAAATTATGATTTTGCCCCTACAATTAATTATTTAATCCGATAAATCATTTATTGCGTCTTGTCCTTGGAATTAGCGAATTTATGGCATAAATAATAGACCTTAGCCATAAAATCTTATATTTCAAATTTTTGGTTACAATAGGAGGCCTTTTTATAGATATTAATTGCTCTTTTGGGTCCTTACTTAGTTGTATTGTGTAACCGAAAATTGAAATATTGTAGTAAATTCATGCATATCCCCATTCACCATTTTATTCCATTTGGATGCATCAAATACATAAGAGGAAAATTGGTGATTGAAAATTAGGGTGTTACAGAAAGTGTACAAACTTGAGATTTTACTATTGTTATTGTTAAATTGTGGTTCATTGTTATTTCCATAGATTCAAATTGTGTTTTAAAATGCTTGATGATAATGTGTTAATATTGTTGCTGAGAATTGAATGTGTTGATTTTCAATGCTTTTTATAGATGTTGCCTTTGTAAAATGTTGGTTATAGTAATGATGTTGTCATTACTTCTAATTGTGTGTGGTATATATGTGTTGTTGATTCTGTGGAATCTAAGATTGTCGTTGAAAATGACTGGCTTGGGTAACCTAGGTGAAATAGGAATAAAATTAAAAAAAAAGTGGTACTTTTAAGATTGGTTGTCCACAACCGGTCTTAAAAGTTACACAACCGATCTTAAAAGTTACATTTTTAAGACTGATTATAGCCACAACAGATATAAAAGGCTTGGCATTTTAGACTGTTTTTACACCAATCTAAAAAGTAACAGAATTTTTAGATTATTTGTATCTAGACCTCATTCAGAATCGGTCTAAAATGTCATTTTTAATCGATCTAAATAGTGATTTTTGCAATAATGTTCATCGGTTGTTTTTATGGCGCTAAATGTAACACTTCCCAAACGTCATAGTATTTATAAAAATAAGTGTCATTTATGGTGTTTTTTTGTATTGATTTTTTAAAGTATTTGATGCTAGTTTAATTGTATTTAATTGTATATGCTTAAAAAATTAGATTAAAATTGAAAATAGCAATTTGGGACTCAAGTTTTAGAAATAACAATTTAGTCCACAAATTTAATAAATGACAGTTTGGTCCCTGACCAACGCTTCCTCAAATGAAGTTAGGTCAGATTTCAAAGGTCAAAGCTCGACACGCAGAAGTAGAGGCGCTATCAGATTGAACCAGGCATCACCTTCTCCCTTCACCTTCCTCCATCTCCACCTTCGCCTTTCTCCGTCGTCGGCGACCACCTTCGCCTCTTCATGTACCGTCGTCGGCGACCACCACTCCGCCATCACCACTGTAGAAGGCGTTGTAAATAAAGCAGAGAGAGTTTGGCCGTCACCACCACTCTTCCTCCTGACCATTGATTCCGTCACCAGAAGCCTTCAGAAAATCAAAGGCAAGCCTCCAGAGCATCATTGTTGAGAATTTTGGCCTCCAACCTTCAGTGCTTTACTCCATCTTCATCTCCTTCTCTATTTCTTCTTTGCTCTTCTTCCATGCCATTAACATTCACCACAAATTCTTGTTGCCCATAGCATATTCTTCTTCGTCAAGCTATCTGATCGTTGGGTCAAGCAGCAGCGGCAGACCTTGCTGCACATAGTTGAAATTACTGACTACGATGACATTGAAATTTACATTGAGACGTGAAGGTTGATGTACCATAAGGGTCTTGGGAAGAAGCTAATGGAGGATGTTTCGAGAGTGATTGGTATCTTGAAGATTTGCAATTAATGTCACAGCACCTAACTCTCTCATCATCTCCTAAAGCATAGATTGATTCTTGAACTTGCATTTTCGCAGCGGGTGCTTTACTTTTAAATTTCTATCTTTAATTTTTTTTGTATTAATTAAATTTTTGGTGTAGAGTTTAATTAGTAGTTTGTATTCTAGTTATGCATTAGGTTCCATGCAATCTTTATTGAAATTATATGCGTATTTAGATCTTAATATTATATATTTGACACTTTGAACTTTATTGGTAGGAATATCTTATATATTGAATTTGTTAAGTTTATATTTGAAGTTGTTTCATCGTGATTATAATATAAAGATTCTTGGTTATTTGTGTCACTGTATTTTATTTATTTAAATTATTAGAATTTAAATTGGATTTTGGTTCTAGAGATTAAATCTCATATTGTGTAGGAGAATTAATTCTTCTAACTCAAACTAGTTCAAAGGGTTTTTTAAGCATTTTTATCTAACACATTCCTAAAAATATTTTGAAGCAATGACAGATAAATTTAATTGTTTTAAGAGGTTTTATTATACTTTTCAAAAACCAATTTCCATTGCATTCTACTTCTTTTCCCAAAAAAATCTAAAAATATTGTAATTTAGGACCTTTTAATTGCATTATAGTTGTAGTTTCAAAATATTAATTCCTCATTTTCCCTAGTTAATCGAATGTTATTGAGTCTAGTTTAGGATTCCAAATAAAGAGTCTATTTGTGAAAGCGTTGAGGAATGGCTACCGCACGTTCAGGCCCTTAAAGCCATGGTGATGTAATGCAAGGGTGTTTGGTAATGCGTTGAAGATCATTGCGCTTCTTCCATCAACATTGTGTTTGCGAGAAGCCACTATTTTAAGCTTCTAACTTAAAGCCACCAGCTTCATTTATTGCGCACAGATGACCGTTGGAGCATAATTATTTCTCTTCTTCCTCTCATCAGAACCTAACTTCCTCTCTGATCTATGGTTACTGGTGGCTGTATAGATGGTTCTGTGCATGTTTGGCTTACCAGTGAGATGAGCGGCGGTAGGTGTCAAAGCAAGTGGTGGTTGTCAGAGCTGTTTGTGGTTCTATTTAGCAAATCCTTTGTTACACGGTTGTCATTGGAGGTGTCGGTGGTTGTCGAAGCTGTTCGTAGTCTGTTCGTGGTTGTCGGAGCTGTTCCCATTGATCTCTGTTTCACTCTATTATTTTTCTCCTACTAGTTGTAGCGTCGGTTGTTCTCTTCCTTCTGTGGCTGGAGGTGGACTGTGTAACGGTCGTCATTGATACTGTAGCATAGTGAAGGCTCTTCAAGTGGTTGGTAGGTTTCAATTGCAACATTTTTTTGTGCAGTTAATAGTTATTAGCATATATCCATGCTATCTACATTTCTCTCTCATGTCTTCCATTTGAATGCCTTTATGCTCTTTCCAGATTCCTTCTTCAGTTTGGTTTGAATGATTGATAATTGAGAAGAAGGTTTGACCGATAATGGGGACCCTCTAGTTTGGATTCCTTCTTCTAGTTTGGCTTTATGGTCTCTATTTTTCACCTCTGTATTGGTTGTTCCAGTCTTCACTTTTTATGAAATTGTTTAGTTTTTCGTCTGTGTTAGCTGTTCCAACCTTCTAGTATTTCACTTTTTCCCAGCATATATTATTGGAGTGGTAAATTGTAAACAAGCATCTGAAATTGTTTAGTTTTTGACGTCATAATGCTCCTTCCACTTGTTTCAGCCAACTCCGTTTGGTTATCCATGCTCGAGAGATATGTTATATTGGGAGTGTTTGTTTGAGTGTTTTTCCCAACTTTAAGCCTGATTTCACACTAAAAGCCTGATTACAATCATGTTTTTTATTTTGTAGTGTTTGGTCACACGATTTCCTTTAAGGACTTATCAATTCATAAGCTACTTTTACTAAAAGCAGCCAATTGGAGCTTATCAATTCACACGAATGGCATGTCCTAAGAAAAATGACAGTTAAATGCAATTATTATTCTCCTACCAACCAATAATTATTCTTCTCTATCTCTCTCTTCTCCATTCCTCTTGTCCCCACTCTCACTCCAACTCTTGAGTCTCTCTTCCCTCTGTCGGCGGCCACCCAAGGTTCAACCTGAACAGCGTCTCATCATCACCTTGGATTTGTCTTCATGTGTAAGTTGTCTGCATCTTGGATTTGTTCGACTGTACTTCGGCGTGTTCAATTTGTGTTCATCTCCAATCTGGGTTCAAGCTTGCTTTCAAGCGTGATTCTGCAGCTTAAGCTCTTCAATCATGGTTTCTTCAAGCGTTTCCGGCGGTGGGTGTTCATCGGCCGTGGTTTCTTCAAGCCATTTTCATCAATCTAAAGATTGAGCTAACCTTCCACCTGCTCTTGAAGTCCAGAGTTTGTTGCAAAACAACTCGTCTTCAATGTTCTGTCTTGCCATCAATCTCGTCTCCACCGTTATCATTTGCAACGTGTTAAGGTTCTCTAAGATCTTTCAATACCGATCTGCCCTATTCCTCTGCTTTGCCGACATGGTTTTGCATGAGTGTGTATGTGTGTGTGTATTTCGTTTTCCTTCTGCAATGTGTACATTGTGAGAAACTGCTTTGGTGATTTCCCTTTGTGCTGAAAATCTAATGCATTGTTGTTGTGATCTTGCGGTTTTTGTGTCTCCTTTTTTAGTGTGTCCATGCGACTCTGTTTTGTCTCTACTTAAGGAATCAAACGGGCTTTTATGTACATAATTGAAGGGCTGTGTAAATCAAGTTTTTCATTGCAAGAGCAGAGTCTAGTTCAGCTATAAACATGTGCTTTGGCTTCTTTTATACTTTTTATTTTTATAATTATTCTGGTCGTAACGGAACTCTTGAAATGAGAAAAGCTATTTGAACTTGATTTAGCCTTTATTACTTCAATTGCTTTCTAAAGTTGAGGTTAGAAACTCTTACTACTAGGCAATCAAAAGGCTGGGCCATAACCAGGGAAACATGTTCATGCAATTGAAGTTATTATTACAAAGAGTTAACATAAGGCTGCGATCTCAAACATAAATGAAAATTATAATGAAAACTAAACCTTTTTTCATGTACTATATGGGAGATGAAAAAATGAGGTACAAAGATTATAAATTGGCTTTCTATAGATTTATAATTTGAAATTTAATTTCTCTCTTACCATTATCACAAAAGTTACTATGGTTTAAACCAATCTAAACAAGTTTTATTTTTGTAAAAGTCACTTATACAATTGTCAATCCAAACATAAATTATATCATATAATCTTACTTTTATCAAAAGTAAGATTGCAAAAAGTAAGATTGAAAAAAGCAAGGAAAAAAAAACCGGACCGGTCAATGAACCGGTCACAGCACTGATTTAAGGGTTAATGGTTCAACCGGGGTCGAACCGGTGGTCAAACCGGTCATATTAAAATATTATAATTTATTAGTGGTAATATATATATTAATATATTTTTAAATTTCTATATATTAAAATAAAGATCTTTAGGTAAAAAATGCTTAAAATATATTAGTATTAGTTATGATGCCTATATTTATATAATGACATCTCCTTTCCTATAATTAATTAATTATTATATCCTCTCAAAATCATTTTTTTTAGATTTATTCTTTTTTTACTTACTTTTCTCTTCATCTTGGTCTTCAAACTTTCATTTTTCCCTAAAAAATAATGCCCAATAGTAGATAGAAGAATAAAAAAATGTATTTTATTAAAAAAAAAAAAAGGCAAACCGGTCGAACCACCGGTTTTGACCGGTTCGAACCGGTTCACTGGTTTTTGCCATGAACCGGACCGGATCACCAGCCGGTCCGGTCCGATTTTTTTTTCAATGGAAAAAAGCCAATTTTTCAATTACTATTTCAAACACACCTATTATATCCAGAACTTATTAAAGTCAAGTTTTTAGATAAACGGGTTGATAAGATATATATATATATATATATATATATCCACTCACATAAAATTCAACTGTGTTTTTTATCAACAATATGCTGGGATATATACTTCATATCTCATTGGTTAACGAATTACAAATATTTCCAATGTGATCATTTATTTGCTGGGTAAGCAGTGTAAGATGCTCAAATCGAATTGCTAGGCCTCCTAACTTTTATAATGTTTTTTTAAATTTATTTGTTAAATTCAATTAGGCATACTTTAGTCGTGACTTATGCTCTAAATTTTAACGGCATTCTTCGGTTATCATATGCCTATATATTTTTATTTTATTAGTATATGGGTGTGTAGATGAACTATATTAAGTATTTTGATATATTTTTCATATTAGTAGAATATGAGTAACAGAGGACTAGGTACATTAGAATAGAAGAAGTGGTAATAATGATCCACTTGATGTATTATCTACATCAACTATCGGTAGATTATCTTTAACACACATGAATCATATTTATAACATGATCAGAGATAAACTTATTAAGGGTAGATAATCCAATTATGATCCACTTTATATATAACATGCAGATTAAAATATATATTTATCTTCTTTTTTTTAATTAAGTACTTCAATATATTTTCTTTTTTTTCAATAATAATTAAACTTTTTTTATTTTATAAAATTTTATTTACAATTTTCCACATCAATTATAATAATATATACAAACAAATATATATATATATATATTAAAAAAATCACTTCTGTCACCGCCAATCCAAACACAAATAATATTTACAGTCTAATTTTTTTTCAATCAGACTCCTACAAAAGTCATATTAGAAAAAAATCACTTCTCCACTGCTAATCCAAATAGGTACAAAGGCTCCTCAAAATAAAACTACTCGAATTGTGCTTTATTGTATGGTTTGGATTTATTTGTTGATTGTGGACCCCAAGGTGTTACAACAATGGTCTTCATCAAAAGATAAAATTTAAATTAAGAATAACAAAATTCAAAAGGTATATGAGAATCATATAAAATTGAAAAACGGAATTTATTTACTGCGTCAGTACATTACATGAAGTTCATTAATACAACTGCCTACATTTTCAAGTAAAACATACGTTTACATGGTCGAAAGATAGTCTTACAAAAGTAGGTCGAATAGACTATATCAGACCAGATTGGGAATAGCGAAAATGCAAATAAGGATACAGCGACTAAAAGAAGAAAAGAAATGAAGTTCGGAACCAAGTTGAAACCATGATTGTATGCAGTGAAGAAGCCACTACCAAATGCTATCATCATGCTTATTATGGACATGAAAAGTGCAACCAGACCAGATATCAACTTAAATGGTAGTGACTTGTGAAAATCCTGCTCTGCATAGCGTGAGATGAGGATAGACAAGAAAATGAGTAAGGAGGTTGAGGATGAGATCAATGCAATTGCATTAGATGTGCCAAATACTTGGAATGATCTTTTTTGCAAGTGATTAGGAATTCCAGTATTGTCAATGAGACCACCTGGTGTATTGAATGAAGCATAAAATACTCCAATAGCAATTAGAGTGGAAACAACCATACAAGAGTTTGCTACTCCCTTCATCCATGATTCAGCTTTACTCAATAACTCTTGATGCTCTTTCATGAATAATTGCTTAGGAGTCAAGCCTTCTGCATTCTTCATGTCTATAAATGACGGTGGCAGTATCTTCTTCACCTCCTACAATATATTCCAAATGATAAATGACATCGGTATAAAATATAAGATCAATGATAAATTATTTTATTCACAACTATACTTGATTTCTTTTGCACCATCATTGATGGTCTACCTAGTGTAAATGTAAAGCTATATTATAGGCAGCTAAGTACTACAACACCTGATCCTAAATACAAAACCTTGAACCTTGAGGAGATTAAGAAGCTGATTAAATTACTTTACTGTATTTATATTTATCATTTTTTTTTCAAACTAATTTATCTAAGTATAAATTGGCATATAATTTGATCTTACGCAACATATGATATAATTAAGTAACGTATCTAATTTCCTTAATTTCTCCACACAAAAAAAGTCAACTACCATATATTTATGAACGTAGCTATTATTATTAAAATACCTCAAACCATGATAACTCAAGGGTCATCTGAAATGGTGCTCCTGAAACTAAGTTTAGTCGATGTAGTGGTGGTAATTTTGCAGCCATATGTAATAAATTGCTTTGATCTTTGTTATCCAAATAACATGCTATGAATTCTTTGATTGGGCCAATGTCTTGTAGGAGTTTAAAGATATCAGCATGACGTTGTAAAATGGCAATGTGAATTATGCTTCGATTTCTTTCATCAGCTTCCCATATCAACTCAGGATAGGTACTCATAAGCACGGCTAGAAACTCAAAATTCCCAACTTCTACAGCATCAAATGCCACATGTGAAGGTACTCTTATGCTGCCCAAAATTTCCTTGTCGTCTTGGGTAAGATATATACTCCATAGGAATTGTACAAGTTGACGTTGCTGAGTTTGTTTCAAACCTGAGAAACACAATTTAACCATTTGCTTCAGAAATGAAGTCAACACTGTCAAAAACTTAAAATGTGTTGAATTATAAGAATGAGATATTGATTAGGTTATAATCAAAATTTAACATTAGTCTCCACCATTTTTTTCTAAGACAAATTCCAAAAGTTTATAGAAAAATTATTAGTAAGTGCCAAAAGCAAATGATGAAAAGCATGTATGAGAAAACAATAAAATGGCGAAAAGCAAAGAATTCACATGCCTAAAGGCTTTCGAGCCAATATATGCAATACTGTCACATTTGCTTCATCCTTCTTAAAAGCAAGATCTGGTTTCTTCTTAAGCAACTGTATTGCTAAATCTGCACAAATGAATTAAAAAAAAAAATGAAGTCATGATTGTATCTGGAAAAAAAAAGTACAATTGTATAAAAAGATAAGATATCACGCTTCAAATTATAAATATAATATTTTATAGTCTTAAGCTTTTATCAGTGTTTAATATACTAACCATAGATTCCATTGTTAACACAGTAGAATAACAGGATGATCCAGTCTGTTTCTTCAAAATCTTGAACTGTTTTAGAGTATAGATGCCATGCCATTTCACTTTTCCCTTGTAAAGCAGCCATGTGAAGAGGAGTTATTCCGGCGCCACCCCTTATTGTTGGCAAGTTCTTATTTTTTGTTTCCATTATCTTAACAATATGCAAATTCCCAATTGCTGCAGCGAAGCAAAACGCAGTGTTTCCATTCACGTCTTGCAATTCCAAGTCTTGTGAATCCATAATCTTCACCAGCTCCTCCACAAAATGAATACTATTCGTTCCGGCAGCCACATGGAGAAGTGTGGCCTCCCGCAACGTTATGGCGGCACAAAGTAGAGTCCAATCTTTCTCTAAGATGGGCTCTGCTGCTTTCCAATCATCTTTCATGGCCGCTTTGTGAAGGGGAACACATATCTTTAGATATTTATCTTTTCGCTCTTCTGAATCAAGTTAATATGGATTAACATAATATAGAGAGTTAAAGGTACAGAAGGAAAAGACTATTCACTACTATATACACAAAATGAGAAGGGAGACACAGAGAGAGAGAGTACGTGGGTCATTCAGAAGATGAAGGAGAGGCCTTCTAAACTGACGTGAAGCAGCTCTTTGAAGTTGTTGTGCAGCTACATTTACGAAACTTGCTTTTGCTTCTGCTTCTGCCCCTGCTTCTGCCATTTCCATGTGAAGCAAAACACTGTCCATTTACGAAAATTAGTGTGAAACTCTAACAGAATGTTTGGATGGAGAGAAAAAGTTGAGGGAGGAGAAAATGCGCCGGAAGAAAATGGAGAGGGGAAAGAAGTAGGGGCAGAATATGATCCCTTGTATTTGATAGAGGTGAGAAAAGATGGATGAAAGAAAATGGATGATATTTATAATTACAATAATATACTTATTTAATTTTTAACTCATTTTTCAAATAATTTTTACTTAAAGCCACGAAAAAAAACTCAAATAAAAGAGTATCACCATCAAATTAAATATTAAAGTTAAATTAAAATGAAATTATTTTTATATTTTATTTTAAAATCAAAACCCTAAGCTAATATATTTCTTAAACGTAAATTTAACAAAGTAATAACAAAATATTAAGAAACTCAGTGTGTGTTTGCATATCTTCAAAACATGCTTTCAAAACATGATTTGCGTAAATTAAGATAAAACTCCTCTCACATATTTATTTCGTAAATCGTAAAAATATTTTCAAAAACTAATTCTAAACACACACTCAAGCTCTTTTTATTTCTTTTAATAAAAATAAAGTAAATTTGACAGGAATGAATTAATTTAAAAACACCATATTATAATTAAATAATAATATAATCCATGTGGCGAGAGAGATCAGATATAAAAAAGAAATTAAGAAAATAAAAATGGTTAAAATACAAATTTTGAAACAAAGTTTTGAAAGCAGTAAAAATAATAATATATAATTATAAATAGTGCAAAACCGTTAAATTAAATTTAATAATTTTTAATTATTTATTATTATTTTTACCCACTTTAAACTTACCCTACAATAAAACTGTGGTGAAAATTTATACCTTATCTATTAAAAGCAGCTTAAGATGTTAGTCACAAGGGTAACGGCCGAAGGTGGGAAAGATGGCAGAAAGAATAGTTGGTGTCGAAAGAATATTAATGAGTTTGTTTGACATTGCTTTTATGAATCGGGTTTATTTTATAAGCCTGATTTACGTAAATCGAAATAAATCTTTTTCACATATTTACCTCATAGACTGTAAAAGTACTTTGTAAACTGTAAAAACTACCTCGTAGACCGTAAAAGTTACTTCAAATTCTATAAATCACAATTCATAAACACTTATAAAATTTTCATAGACTAATCCAAACAACCTCTACAAAACTTTATAAGCAAAATAGTCCCAGGAAAATAGTCCCATCATCATATCAAAGTATCATCCGTCTCCCTTAAATCCCCACTTTTGCATCGGGACCAAAAAAAACTTGTCTATCCCTGATCGTTGGAAATCTTTTAAATTATGATTTTAAATCATAATTTATATATATTAAGATAAAACTCCTTTTATATATAAAAAACTAAACCAAACGGATGACTAGAGCATAGCTAATTCAAATAGATGATTCAGTGCTTGTTTGTTATCACTTATTTGAATTGGGCTTATTATATAAACCCGATTCACATAAATCGAGATAAATCTCTTCTACATATTTATCTCGTAGACCATGAAAGCACCTCGTAGACCGTAAAAGCTACATCGTAGACCATAAAAATTACTTCATATTCCATGAATTACAATTCATAAGTACTTATGAAATTTTTAACCGCTATTTCAAACAAGCTCTAACTCAGTACCATTGCTGATTCAATAACCCATCCGCGTTTTACAATCCCTCTCCGTTTCTCCAAACAGATGAGAGAAATGGTAAAAGTAAAGTTAAAAGTGAATTGTCAGGAAAATAGGAAAGCCACATATGAGAGAAGTGTGGTCCCTCTGTCGTCTTATAGCAGAAGATAGGCAGTGGACGGGACCGCAAATGAGAGAAGTGAGGTCCCCTAATTCTCCCCACATATGAGAGAGATACATAGAATTGTCAGGAAAAGTAAAGGTGAAATGATAAGGTTAAATGTGAATTGTCAGGAAAATAGGAAATAAAGCCAGCTTAGATGCCTAAGGTAAAAGAGTAAAGAGGGGATGAGGTGAACGGGGGAAATTTGAAAAGTCATTCACGGGTTAAAAGTGAGTTGTCAGGAAAATTTGGAAATAAGGGCAGATTGTGCACTAAATATGCATAGGGTAAAAGGATAAAGAGGGTATGATGGGAATGGGAAAATTTGAAAAGCCATGCACGGATTGCCCCAGTTTTTTACCTTCAAACTCCCTTGTTTTTAGAAGAATCAAGGTGCAATTTTCTTCACATTGCCCTTCTCAAGAAAGAAAGGCATGAGAGATTACAGTGTATTCCCTACCTCCCTGTTCATAATATAAATCGTTTTTTTTTTAAACTGATTTAATACACAATATAAATTACCAATTTTATCTTTGTAGTTAAAATTTAAACATGATTTATTATATTTTTCTTTCTTCTTCAAAATCTCATGTAATGATTTGAAGTCCAAAGTGAGGGATACTTTGGTTCAAACAAAAAAATAAATAAATAAATAAAATATTTTGTAGGAAAAGGGGCAAAGAGAAGCTGCTAACTATGAAATTCGTCTGGATGGTATGCTATGAATCACAATTACAAGTGATGTTAGTTTTATATAATAAAAATAATGAAGAAGAAATGTGAGGTGAAGGAAAAGGCAGAGAGTATAAGAAATGGACATGTGGGTTAAGCGCGTGGGCAAGCAATTGCAAGCGCCACTTTCTGGATCTGATGATTTACGCTTAAAGAACCACGCCATCTTCCCATATTCTAAACTAGATGCCCTATAAGACAGAATATGTGAAATGAAGTTTGAAATATTAGATGAAGAAGTAACTAATAAAGAGAAAGAAATAAAGCAACGAACAGAAGCAGCAGAAGATTTAATTACCTGAAAAATATAGAAATACTTGGATGGATGAGGAAGATGAAATTCTGGCGCTGAAAGCCGTCGTCGAGTTTCAATCTCTCACTCCAATAATGGAGTCCAAGTTTGTGTGTGTGTACTGGTCATCAAATTTTAAAGGCAGATTTTCAATCGTAATTTCGCTTTACATGTACATTTAAGTGCTGATGTAATAAGAACAACAGATACCTAAAAAGTTTTAATCAGGTATGTTTGGATATAATTTTTTAAAATAGCTTTTCGAGAGAAAAATTTTTTTTGAATAGATTATGAAAAGAATAGATAATATGAAAAGAGTGATTTTGATAAAATAAGAGTGTTTGGGTATTAAGTTTGGAATTATTTTTTTAATTGTCGAATTACCAAAAACAAATAGAAAAAATGACTTAAAAATACTTTATAAGAAAATTATTTGTTGATTGCTACCACAGGTACAAACATGTACCCTATGTGTAAGCATCATCCACATGTGCAAAATTCATCCCTATGTGCAAACATCATCCCTCATGTGTAAAATATCATCCACCCGTGTGCAGCATATCACCAATTATGTACAATAGTAACAATCAGCAATTAATTTATTTGCAAGGTAGTTTTTAACAATTCTCTCAAAAAAATATATTAGTTTTTATAATAATTACATATAAATTGGATAATATTTTTTTATTATTTAACATAAAATTAAATAATAAAAAAATTATTTAAATTTGTCTGGTGCTGATTGGCGATGGGAAGATGACAAAGGGAAATGTGACGGTGAGTAGGTTTTGATCTGGTGGCGACAGGGAAGAGGCAAGAAGAAGTTGAAGCTTGACGGTGAAGTGGTTGTGATCTGGTGTTAATTGGCGACGGGGAAGACGAGATACTTAATGCCGAGCAGGTTCTGATCTGGTGGCGACGGGGAAGACGAGCTATTAACGGCGATGAAGGTTTTGATCTGGTGGTGACGGGAAAGAGGCGAGAAATTGAAGCTCGAGAGGAAGATATGGACGACGAAAGACGTTGAGACAAGGAAAAGGGAAGGGAATCTCTCAAAAGACATTGAGACAAGGGAAAGGAAAGGAATCTCTGCAATGGCAGAGGAGAGAGGGAGAGTTGATAATTATTGCCCCCACACAACGGTAATATTTTATGAGGAGAGAGGGAGAGTGAATCCAACAAACCGACAAGGAGCCTTTCAGCAAAGTTTTGATGGATGAAACCATAATTTTATATCGGGAAAATTACACTGTGCTTCTAATCAAACGAAAATATAAAAAAATAATTTTAAGTAGTTGTTAGTGGAGTATTTTTAGGTTGTTAATTGACAACGTGAGAATATTCTATTAACAATTTTTTTAGACTATTTTTTTTATTTTGTGATTTGGTAGAATCATTTCTTCATATTCTTTTTTCTATAGGGTTTCATTATAATTTTCCCTTTTATATAAAGACGGGATTATTGGGAAAGTTGGGGTGTTTGATACATTTTTAATAAAATCATGATTTAACCAAAAAAAAAAAGCACTTTTCTCTCTCATTGCCAAAAACACACTAAGTAAAGTTATTAAGTAAAGTTGAAAAATAAGTATTAATGATATGAGTAAAATAGAAAAAAATGGCATCAATTAAATTAAAAGTGACTTATATTATGGATCATAAATTCTTTCTAGAAGTGTTCTCTATTGTGGATTGAAAAGAGTATGTTACATTATCTTTTTAAAATACCTATATGTAGTATATCAATTCATATGTCATGAAAATTAATTTTTTAAAAAAGATAGATATAAATACTTTAAAATAATTTATTTAAATTTTTTAATCTTTATAAATTGATCAACTAGATTTTATATTAAGAATTTGATCTACATAGTATTTATTTCTAATTCAAAATACATAAACAGAAAAGTAAACAATAAAAATAAGAAAATATAAGAGCCCAGGTTAGCGATACAAAAGTAATTTTTTTTAATATGATTTATACAAACTTAAGATATGATAGAAATTAAATTATAAATATGATTTATGTTTAGATTCATAGTATTAGAAGCTCATTTGTACTGTAAAAACAAATCTTAGTAGCTTCTTCTTAAAATTAACTTTTAGCCTACCACCCATTTAAAAAAATATCTTCTTAAAATTAATTTTCAACCTAAGATCCTATTTAAAAAAATACCCACCTAAACGCCGCATTTTACTCTCATAATACTTTTTCCCTTCCTATCATGATTTTTCAGCGCCCCACCACCTTCCGACACAGACCCTAATTAGTGCGTTGGGAGTGACAGTGAGCTTATTTGGATTAGTTCTATAAATACTTATAAATCGTGATTCACATAATACGAGGTAGCTTTTACAGTTCACGATGTAGCTTTTACGATCTACGACGTGTTTTTACGATCTACGAAATAAATATGTAAAGAAAATTTATCTCAATTTATATAAATCAGACTTATATAATAAACCAAATTCATAAAAACTTATCCAAACATACTCATTCTTTAAATTTTCCCCCTTTTAAACCTTATCTTCTTGTATTTACCACTTGCGTTTTTCACTTTTTTGGTTGTGTCTGCGAGTCGCTGTGCTGATCGGGAACACCGGCCATCTTGAAAAAAGAAACCAAAAACATTATTATAATACAAATACATATTGTTTTATTCAAAATATTAAAGAAAATGATACCATGATCCCAGCTAAAAAAGCACTCGGCTTGCATCCGCTGCAAGCCTGTTCGCTGCATGTCCTCTGTACTAAAACTGTACCGTTTTGGTGCAGTTTTGAGTAGATGATGATGCTGAAATTTTTTTATATCTAAAAAAAATGATATTCAGTATTTTAAAATATTTTTCTGAATATATATTGTATCTTAAAATATTTTTTTAGTAGCATATAGTAGCCTAAAATAATTTTTAGTGCTTTAACCCCTTAAAATATTTTTTCAGTTGGATACAGTATGTTAGTAGACTGATTGCAATTTTACCTTTAATGAATTTTTTCAGCTCCAAAAATTACTTTAAATATTTTTCTATTGCATCCAGTGTCTTAGTAGTGTATTAGTAGACTAATTGCAATTTTACCCTTAACGTATTTTTTAGCTGTAAAAATTACTTTAAAATACTAGATGCTACTTAAAAAATATTTTAAAGTGGATGGAAATTAATAAACTAATATCTTAAATTTTGGGTGCTTGTTACTACTAAGGAAAATACATTAATAGTAAAATTCTAGTCAGTCTCCTAAGACATTAGGTATAACTGAAAAATATTTTAAAGGGTTTAAAGCACCAAAAATATTTTAAAGTAATTTTTGGAGCTGAAAAAATTCATTAAAAGTAAAATTACAATCAGTCTACTAACATACTGTGTCCAACTGAAAAAATATTTTAAGGGGTTAAAGCACTAAAAATTATTTTAGGCTACTATATGCTACTAAAAAAATATTTTAAGATACAATATATATTCAAAAAAATATTTTAAAATACTGAATATCATTTTTTTTAGATATAAAAAAAATTTCAGCATCATCCTCTACTCAAAACTGCACCAAAACGGTACAATTTTGGTGCAGAGGACATGCAGCGGACAGACTTGCAGCGGATGCAAGCCGAGTCCGCTAAAAATATACCTAAAAGTCTTATAGTTTATAAACAACAAATAAAAATAATAATCATGCATAAGGAAAGAAACCACCATTTATAAATTCTAAAACTTTTCTTATATTATTTTATTAATTAAGACATTAGCGTCATTTTCCTGAATATTAAAAGTTTGGTCTGCACAGTCTTGACTCATTTAAAATCCTTGCCAACCCATTTTTTGAATTTGAGCATCCTTGTTTGTTGCAGTGAGAAGCTCTTCGATCCAAATATTCAAGCAAAGATCTCCCGAACTTGAAGATGAGAAGCTGAACAATATATACAAAAGCCTTAATCCACCTCTACCCTTCTTTTTGTTTTTTTCCCCAACCCCTGATGAATGATATGATAGGGTTGCTGAGCCATCATTTTTTGCCAGCTAACATGACTCAGGAATGCCTCATGGATGACTAAGGCTGAGCTGGAGATAGCAAAGGACAAAAGTATACAAACCAAAAATAGGTACAACTTTAGACTTGTTTGAAATGATGATGATAACCTTTTAAAATAATTTTTTAATTATAATTTAATATGTATAAAATATGTAAGAGAAGTTGTCATATGAATGTATGTATGATATGTCGATTCAAACAAGTATTTTAAGGGCTAAGTAGTAACATCAAGTTATATCTGAGTTATTGAGTTGTAAATAACTTAATGTTATAAGAATTAAATAATTAATATTTTTACTCCCTTTCACAATTATTGGACTGAGAATATATTTTATAAAATCATGAGACCAAACTAAAACATTGTATAATACAAGCACACTAAAAATATGCGTTCATATATTATTCTATTAGTTATTCAAGAGAGCCCTAAGTCATACATCCAATTATTTATGACAGATAAAATTATTTTATTTAAATATACATTTTTATCTTTCATTTATTATTATATAAACTATTATTTTTCTGAAAAATATATAATAAAATAGTTGTAAAATTAGAAAGTTATTAATTTTTATGACAAGTTCATGATGTTCAAAGTTTTTCTTAATTAGTATAAAACATTTAAAATATCTCAAATAGAACTGAAACAGCATTATAAAACTGATTCAGATAAACTCTTCTTTTGTGTTTATCCTTCAACTTCTTCAAGTCAATAAAAGACACCTGGTATAAAAAATAAAAAATAAAAAATAGTCAATAATAGACAAAAGGCTCAATTATCAACAAACAAGGCAGATGGCTCATCACATGTTTTTGTTTTTATGATTAAATCATTCAATAATCACTCGTGAGTCGTGTCGACCAAAAAAAAAATTAAATAATCACTCGCGTGTGATATTCCCCTCATCCCCACCCCCCAGCTCCCTGCTACGATCCGTCAATTTTGCCGACAGGCAAATATAAAAAACCGTGCAAAGTAATTATCCAAAAGGAAAATGGCAAATTAATCATTCGGCCATATGCGAAGGACTGTTTTGTTTCATTTGATAAACTCCTACTTCTCCATCTATATTTTTGAGACGTTTGAATTTTTCAAAAGTCCATAGACATACATAAGAGAAATGCTATTCCGTTCGACCCAATACATAACTTATTCAAATGACAATTCCGGTGAGGTAGAGCCAAGATCAACGAATCCCTTTATACTAAACAGATCCATTTCACAAGAACTTTCATGTCACTAGGCAAATGGCCTTTGGCAGATTCATGAATTTTTAATGGCAAATTTGCACATTAAGATCATGTCACTGGCTGATCTGAATAGAAAAACCAAGTGTGGACCACCTACAATTTCATTTTCTTGCCTTGGACCATTCGCTCTCCTACTTCAAGCTTGTTCCATCCATGTCCTATACCCTGTTCTCTTATTAAACAATGAAAATGCAAGCTAACTTCTGAATAAAACATCACCAATTCTATAGCTTAAATTAAATCTAAAAAGATTAGCTGAATTTTTAAAACCAATATTGGAGCTCATCAATCACCTACCTGGAGAAGAGTGGCCCAGGATCTCATAGATAATGGATCAATAATTCCACCATCACCCAAGTGTCATGAGTCCTAAGACTAATGACACTTCTTCAAGTCCTTTGAACACTTCAAGCATGCTCCAAGAATAGTTGGAATTGACATGAATAGCTCCATTTTCCTACAAAACAAATCTAATGGTTTTGTTATAAATCAAAACAAGGAATCCTAACAAAAATCCATCTTAAGAGATATGAGGTGCAGAACTAAAGGAAAATCAAGCTCATAAAACTGATTAATATGGACCTAATAAGAACTCATCCTAGAAAACTCAGAAATTACAAATCGGTTAACAAATGTTGAAGCGGAAACACATCAATGATTAGCTGTTTTAAAGCTAGACTCATAATATGACACTGAAAAGGATTTGATAAAACCATTTTTTAATATAAAGTTAAGAGTCTTGGAAGTTTCTTATCTAGAGTTAAAAAGACTGTATTGACATGGATTTGTGTTTCTAAGTCATGGCAGTATCCAAAGGATCAAAAACCAACTCAAAAAATCCAAGTAAATTCGGTTATTCAACGAACATTGCAAATAAGGATATTTTGAATGAACCAAAGATACGGATATTTGAGTGACTGCAAAGAAAGACATTTTTGTTGAACAGAAAAGGAAATGGACATTACTCATTCAAGTATTGGGATCAGAAAAAGAAATTGATTGATCGTCCACGCTTTACCAAACCAATTAAATTCAGCATTAAAACAAAAGGGAAGGATCCAAGTCCTTGTGAAACTACAGTCACTAATATTTTGGGCAGCATAAAGTATAGAGACCAAAACTAAAACTTGTTAAAACTTGAAAGTATAGGTACCTAAAGTGAGTTTAAACCTTATTTCTTTTACCAAGTCATCTTCTACCTCACCAGTCCACGTAAGCAAATTAAACACCCAACATAAGCAAAGTTAACAATGTTAACCTTAACTCCAAGTCCTAATAAAAATAAGAGGACCAACGTTCTAGGGGAACAAAACTTAAGGGATGAGAAGCCATGATTTGCACTAGAGGGACCAAAATCAAAATGCAATCAAACTATAAAGACCAACAGTGATATTAGCCCATTCCTATATATAGGAGGAAAAGAAAAACAAGTGAAAGAGATTACCATGGATGTGAATCTGTTTGATTTCTGAGGAGGCTTCTACGGCAGTGAAAAACTGAGGAGGTCGTCTACCACACACAAGAACATCTATCCTTATAAATAGACATGGGAGCTTCAAAAACTAATCTTCAAGGACTCATTTTCGATTCAGTTAATCTCCCAACAAGGTCCTCTTCACCAGAATTTCCTAGAATTTCAATTACCCTTACATTGTAAGGGGCTCTTAGCACAATAGATTTCTTAAGCATGATTTCCGCTAGCTTTTTAGCCTCTATCAAGTGGCTTTGCTCACAGAGACCAACTAAAAGAATACAATAAATATCAGAATCAATGGTTATAATGCATCCTGTATTTACAGTCTCTTCAAGCAAGAAGAACCCATCCATCACACGACCCTTCAAACAGAGCTCTCTTAACACAAGGCTACAAGCCAAGCTATCAGGTTTGAGTGAACCTGCAAGCATTAGTCTGAAGAGTCTCTCTGCTTCCTCAAAATTTTCTGTCCTCATCAAAGATATGACAAGCGAATTGTAGAAATCTTCATATGATACTCCATGTTCTCTAACTTTGTCACATAACCGGTATGCCTCTTCAACATGACCCTCAGCACAAAGGCTGTCAATCAACATACTAACTGTTACATGGTTTGCAGAACAGCCTGAATCTCTCATTCTATCTAAAATTTGCAATGCTTCTTCCCACTTGCCCTTCTTAGAGAAACTCTGAATAAGACATGTATAAGTAACAATATTTGGTCTACAATCCCCACCTTCTTTCTTCATTTCCTCCCATAGTTCCATTGCCCTTTCCATAGATCCAAAGCTACAAAATCCATTCAAAAGGGTTGTGTAAACCACAGAATTGGGTGAACATCCATGTAACTTCATATCCTTGAGCATAGAATATGCACTCTCTAACTGACCCGCGTTACAGAAACCCTGAATCATTGTCATGTATGTAATCATATCAGGATAGAGATTCTTACAACTCATCTCTTTAATCAAGTTTTCTGCCATCTTTATATCATCCATCTTGCAACACAAACTTATGACAATATTGAACATGGTAGTGTCAGCACATAAATTTAATTCTTCCATTTTTCTTAATAGCCATAAAGCTACATTAACCATGTCATCATGGTGAGCTTCTTTACAAAGTCGCAAAACTTCCTTGAATGTCTTAGCAGTAACTAAACGCCCCTCAGATTCATACGAACTTATCACATCCAATATGATCTGTGGATTTTGATTAATGGCAACAGATGCTTTCTTATACATGTAAGCACTATGCTTGTATCTAGACTGTAGTCCAGCCCAAATGAAAAATCTGATACCTAAATGAGGTTGTGTAGGAAAGCATCTATCTAAGACTTGGGAAACACACTGAGCATCTAGTTTGGCATTTTCCATGGATAATGACTTCTCTATACTGCCACTATTTTTATGCAGATGATTATAAAGTACATCAGCAACAGAAGCCAAACCCATTTTTTGGGTAGAGAGATTACAGTTTTGGAGTCGCCTTAAACATAATAGCAATCGATAATTTACTGAAAAGGGCATATCTTGATAAGTTATCGCTGAAGGTTAAATGTGGGAAAAGTTGAAAGAGCAGAAACCTGGAAAAGCAAGTGAAGAGAGAACATGGGAGTGAATACTGGTGATCAGAATCAAAAACAAAATCAATCATTTACAAAACAAAGACCGAAACAAATGATTGATGCACTTGAACGGAAATTATTGTAATCAGTAAAATAGCTTGAATACAAGAAGAAAACACAGGCTCCAATAAGAAACAAAAGCCAGAATTCAAAGCTCCAAATAGAAATACACATGGATTCACTGAATTTATATCTCGGAATTTCTGTCATACATACAAGAGAAAACTAACAAGAAAACTTTGTCATTTAAAGGACTATCCAATTCTTTTAACAAGAAAACCCACAGGGTAAAATGGTGAAGGGTTGAATGCAAACCTATCTTGTGAACTGTTGGTCCACAGATTGTGTGAAGCTTGCAAATATAACTCAGCCCTCGGATTCAGCACACTTCATGACACATGAAGACCCTGGAAAATAGTAGAGATTAGTAATGCGGAACTCATGACATCTGCATATATAGAGGAACAAGAATCAATGCATGAGGCCACAAGTAAAAGGAGAAGAGATGCTTGTTGCATAGAGAAAGTATTCACTCTCTTGGTTTACATGGCATCTGCATAAAGAATACACAAGAGTCCAGAATAAAGTGATCAACTATATACGCTACCCTTGCCTTGGTTCTCTACATATCTTTGGAATGGCAGAATTTGATTCTGTCATTACAAGCCGAATCCTTTTCCACCAAAGGCAACGCCAGCCTTCCCATTTTGCAACATACTCTCATTACCTTTCAAAATCCACCTTCTTTTGGAATTTGAAGCATCTCTCATCTCTATCTCTAATTGATTTCATGACACTGGAGGCAAGCTCCAACTAATCATCATCTTAATTAATTCCTCCGTCTCTGAGTTCTAAAGTTGTTCATATATGAAATTCAGAAACCATTTGAACTAGTTTTGGTTTTGCAGTACTTGTGCATGGTGATGAGGATCAATGTAGATTGCAATGGCTGTTGTAGAAAAGTGAAGAGAGCCCTTCTTGAAATTCCATGTCAGCAAAAACAGGTGTGCACATAACTCAATTATCAATCACTCCAATCATATCAACAAGGGATCACAGGTATGCACAAGATCTAATCAAAATAAAAGCATTAATCAAACATAGGATTACTTTTTCAGCTAGAATTAATCACCTCAACATTACTGTTTCTGCTTCAATGATTACTTCTTTTGTGAGGTTGGAATCTTGGTTTACATTTTTAAACTTTTTCGTGAGAAGCAGTCACGAAGCTCTGTGCTATGGCTGGGCTACGCTGCAAAACAAAGCGGCTTTGTGAAATATAGAGAGTTCATACAATTAAAAAACAACAAAAGAAACAATAATTATCAAGACTAATGATAATTGCCCATGAGCCAGAATCGCTGATGAAGAAAAGGTGTGGCTTATGAAAGTAGGAAGGAAGAGAAATTGCTTGGAGGAAAGAGCGAGCTTCTACTCAACTCTTAATCCCATTCAAGCATTCAAAAGAAAGTCCCTGTCTTATATCGAGAAGCAAGGGAGCAGAAGATCGAGAAGGAGCTATGAAAAACTTGATTGAAGTGATCAAAAAGCTAGAAGGGGTTTAGGGAAACTAAGATTTCTTAGAAAAAAGCTGAATAAGACAAGGGGGGAGAGAGTAGATGTAATATCCCAAATTTTGGGACTAAAGGCATAAGATTAAGCCTAGATCAAGCGGACTGCTAAGCCCCGGTTTAGCAAATGTCCCTATGAGGCATGTTTAAATTCCCCAAAATTTCTTAATATCATTGGATATTAAAAGAAATCATATTAGTGAGCTAAAGAGCTCGGGGAATAACAAAACGAAGTGATTGGAAGTCACACATAATATAGTAAAGTGGAACACAAAGTAATTTTGCCACTGGTGAAATTCCCGGTGTGGCAGTGGTGATTGTGTGACCTTTTTCGATGGTAAATGATAGTAAAAAGTTGTGAAACTTTCCAGAATGAAAGTAGACTTATCAAGCTTTAATTTGATAGGTCATATAAGTCATTTGGAGTTGTATACAAAGAGAAATGAATTTTTGAAGTTAGCCCAGCGAAATTAATTATTTTCTGGGGCAGCATTCAAAGATTAAAATTCTGGGAAGTTTGAGTTTCCAATTGGCCAAAGGTTATATTTTTCCTTAAAACTAGACTCAATAATGGTCGCATAGCCTTTGGAATCA
This sequence comes from Albizia julibrissin, assembly GCA_037074505.1. NCBI lineage: Eukaryota > Viridiplantae > Streptophyta > Magnoliopsida > Fabales > Fabaceae > Albizia > Albizia julibrissin. The sequence goes on along the minus strand of CM073479.1, from coordinate 5,645,320 downwards.
CTCCAATTGGACATTTGTACAATTAGATATGAATTTTCAAAGTTGATGAAAAATCTGCAGAATTTGGGTATTTTGTGCGAAAATTCAATATTTGGGCCAATAAGCTTCTGACACGTGGCAGCTGAAAATATCTGATCATTTATCCATTAAATCCTCATCTTCTTGCTCAGATTTCCCGTGGAAAAAACCAGAAGAAAGAGAGAGAAGGAAATAGAGAAAGAGGAGAGATAAAAATTCTTTCCTCTGAAACACTGCCGAAACGGCATCCTCTCTCGAAGTACCCTTTAGGAAAGTTCTTCTACTCATCGCAAGCTTCATTTCTACAGTTTTGGATTTTTGATTGGAGGTGTTTGGTGCCGTCTCCCTTGCCGGGGTGTTGCCGGAATTCCAAACCGTTTGTGGAAACGAGTAGAGGTAAGCGTAGGCTTCCTTTTTAACCGATTGGTTTGTCGTTTGGATGAGTATAGAGGAAGTTGGGTACTATTCATTGATGGTTTAAATTGTATTTTCAATGGCTAAATCATGTCTAATGAGTATTTAAATAGCTAATCATTTGATTAGGAGTAGCAAGGAAGTGATTAAGCCAAAGAAAACGAGAAACCGACAAACTCTTTATGAGAACTATAAATTCCTGTTTCTGCCCTGTATTTTTCGTGTAGGAGGAGTTGGAATTTGATGATTTTGATGCTTCCATTGGATTTAGGAGGCAAAATTGTGTGGGTATACAAGTGTTCATGAATTTTAGACACTTGTACATGAATTTAGAAATTTTAGAAGTTAAAGGGTAAATGCTGTGTATTCCGTTTTCTGGAGGCAGTGTTATGGTGACGAGTTTTTGAGTAATCAAATGTTATCCAATGACCATGAAACTTTCCATTATAAAAGTATAGACATAGACCTTTAATTTGATAGGTTATAATGGTTAATTGGACAAGTATGCTATGAGATATGAATTGTTAAATACATGCCCTGTTTTTTTGGAAGAACATCTGAAACAGTTGGTGTTTGGAAATATTCTGGGAATGGTGTGGTTGTGACGTTTAAAATCGAGTATTTTTATATAAAACTGAACTTAAAGAGCTTCAAATAGAGCTTTGAACCACCTCAATTGGAGTTCTATAGAATTAGTTATGATTTTCCAAAGTTTGGTAAAAAAATGCTGGTAGTTTGATTACCATGCGAATTTAAGTAAGAAATTGGCCAAATATAATTGGAATGAACTCCAAGGGTGAAAGTAAGCCTATAGGGCTAATGTGGGCCATTGGGTATTCACTTTTCATGGCTCTAATGATGTTATCACTTGCCTAGGGTCATGAAGTGATAAAGAAGGAGCAATGGTTGGCGGATTAAGGGACAAGAAGAGAAGGACATAAAGTCCACCAGGTAGTGAACTTACTTTTTCTGCATGTATGTGATATGTATGTCTTGCATTGATTATGTGACTGCTTTGCCTATTTGTGTGGAACATGTATGATTGGTTGAAGCTCTGTTATATTTGTGCAATGGCCATATGTATGTCATAACATCGAGCATGCAGTATGTCATTATGTTGGCATGAAATAGTGTAGGCAAGCATGTCATGCATTCATATATAGCTGGCATGCATAATGGTAATGTTTGCTACTGAGATTCTCTCGAATCTCACTCCTCCCAAACAACCATTCAGACAGGTGAGCATTGGAAACGTGCTGAGATCAGAAAAGAGGTATGCACGAAGAGGACTGTTGCTGGTTGTTTGAAGGTCTGTAAATATTGTGTAAACCCCTGGTGGGGAAGCTTTTGTATTATAATCAAGCAATATTGTATTAATATTATCAGTATATTCATGTTATTCCTGTGTGCCCACTGAACTACGCATTGCTACTCTGAGTAAGGTCAGTAATAAGGGATATATGAAGCGGGTCGTTACAGTAGAGGCTGAGGAATCACCAATTGAGGATTGAGGAGGGAGGAAGGAGAGATTGGAGATGGCAACCACCAAGCGGAGAAGATGACAAGCACCAACCACTAAGACCGGAGGCTGAGAGAAGACAGTGAGCAAGAGGGTGAAACTTCAACGACTAGTCAAGCTTTTCCATGGCCATCACTTCGCACAACCGAAGAAGAAAAGTCGGGGAATTTTTCAGAACAGGAGATGGGAAAAATAAAAACCAAAAAACATATTAAAATTGTTTTCCATTTTTAGATAAATGCCTGTTTTTTATTTTTTAAAAAACCCAAGTAAAAACAACTTATTGAACAGATTTTAATGTTTTCTTTTTAAAAAAAAACAGTTTTTAAAAATGAAATCAAACAGCCCCAATCTCTGAATTTCCGTGATTGTCACAAAAGAAAGACAAAGTTTTTATAATTCTCTTTTTGAAGAAATAGAAACAGAAAAGAAGAAACTAAGTACGACTTCAAGTCCAAAAAATATATCAAGAATAACGTAGAAATCATTGTTGAAGATTGAGTGAAAATACCAGAAGGAGTTTCTTCTCTGGTTCATATTATTCTAAACCAAAACCTAGGTTATACATATTGAGGTCGGGGGTTTAGGGAGATTGAGACAACGGATTCTCGCAAGCAAATTTGGACATCTAACTACATAAATTTAACTTAAATACTACTAGATACATGATAAAATAAAACAAAATTAACAAGATAAAGAATCTAAAATACTCGTATATATCGTATAAGAGTGACAAGGGTGTTTTTGGCATTCTCAACAGTAGATAACTAGATATAACATAAAACTATGTCATAAATAGAGGGAGCATTAAAATGCAGAACTTGTTCAACCAAAGAGCAATCAAGACCATATAAATCACACACTTGTTTATAAATTACAAGTCAACAACAAAATATAAATCACATCTGATCATCCTCCTTCGTCTCTACCACATGCAGCACAACATTTGAATCTAGCTGATGCATGCATCTCTACTAAAAAAGAATAGCCAGCATTGCTCTTCCAAATTTCCAGGTTATCTTGTTTCTACAGTAAAGTTTCTCTTTAAACGGTGGAATCTAGCCTTCATGTGGAGGCATTGCACTTTCATGTTTGGAACGCAAATTTTAATTTACAAAGTACAAATGAATATGTTGAAGGCATCAGAACTCTCACAGCACTCATTTTTAATAATGATTACCACAAGCTAATAGTGCAAAATATTGCAGTACACTTGATCTTATTGTGATTGCCACAGGAAACAAAGTATCACAGATGATATTTAAATTCCATTCGACATTGATCAAAACTTGAAGGAAAGACTAAAAATAATTAGATCCTCAAAAGCCTATTCAAGCCACAATTAACCAAATTCAATAAACAGAGGAAACCAAAACATGCAAAATTCCAGAAAGGCCAAAACCAGCTGAATCAACAACTTCGAGAATGAAATAAAAAGAAAATCTAATTCCAGAAAAAGAGTCAGTTACAATGAAGGCCCTTCCTAAAACTCAGAATAGAAAAGAAAACACATGGGAATGATGGTTTTACCTTTCTAAATTACCTGATGCATTATAAGCATCACCTCACCATCTTGCTATGTATCTAGCCATCTCTGTTCAACTCAACTTCTTCATCTCGCCACTACATGTCTACACCCACCAGATTTACTCCCTCTACTCTCTCTCTCTCACAATCTCAACTCTGTCTCCAAATTCAATTTCTCATCCTTTCCCAATTTCTCTTCTGTCTGACAGCCCTCTGCTTCTTAACACAATTCTGGATCCCTGATGCATCTAACTTTCGCACATCCCTGTGCAATTTTAATTTCCGTCCATTGAATTAATATAAGCACTCAGACCAGAATGTGACACACCATTAAGCTTTTTAAGTTGCATCTAAACCATTTTCTTAAACTCCAATAAACCAATCTGTTTCGCAATATAGCAAAATGTATTATATTTAATATGGCAGCGAGTTATGTTTTGTTCAATATATAGCCTGTTTTTATAAATTACTCAGCAAAACATAGGTTATCAGAGTATAGTTCTGTCTATCTTAAATCTCCAATGCCATTTCAACATATATGCCCATAATGACAAAACATGGTGAAGACCAAGCATCATAAAGAGTTTCATGTATAAAAATGAAGTCTACTAAACTAATTCATTGATCTAAAAGCTGCAAATTTCCAATAATTTCATCCATTAATAAGTGAAAAGGTTTAATGCCACTTGCAATTTATATACGAGCGTAAACCTTTTAGTTAGAGTGGAATATATGGGTCAGCCTGATTTGTTCTTTTCAATTTTTTTATAGCATCAGGCTTCAAGAATGAGGAGTTTGAAGGCAAATAGTACCTTTCATTTGCATAGGCATTTCTAATTTCATCAAGCAAACGCCAAAAAAAATCAGGCTATATAGCATCAGGCTTCATGAATAAGCATAACGGTCGTTAACACCCTCTGTTCCCAGAGCATTTAAGTTGAAAAAATCAAGTATTTTTTTCAAATAAGCACACTAACAAATTTCTTAACATAGCATCACAAAGATTGAACAGAAAAAATCGAAGAGAAGAAAACAATGAACAGAAATTTGAGAGAGACACTGAAAAGTTTCATAATCAAACATTAATAAAGAAGAAGTTCATCCCAGAGAAGCAAGCATTACAGTTGTTAGCCCCCTCTGTTGCCAAAGAAACATTGAGCAGAAGAAATAAAAGGCTGAGAGTGAGAAATAACAGAGAAAGATTGAAGGTTCACGTATAAGAGGGGTAAATGTAGAGGAAGAGAAAGCATACCTGAAAAAAGAGGATGAAGATGAAGACGAAGACGTCCCTGAAACTCAATGAATACCGGAGCCAACCACCTGAAGCAAAGGAAGACAGCAACCCAAGAACCACGACCACGAGCAGCTCGACCGGGTTCGATTGTTAGAATTCAAAGAGCAAGTCGGGGACGGGGAGTCAAGGGCTGAGGACAAGAGATTGGGATCAAAGGAGGCTGATTCAGATTTAAATAAAGGAAGGAAAAAGGAAACAAAGAATATCTTACTCTATTATTTTTTTTAGAGATTAAATAAGCAAAATTTCAGATAAAAATATTTCTTTTTTTACTCTATGTGTGTGCCATCCAATGTGCCCAAGCACCCCTGCATCCAAAAGTTATCTTAAGTTAACATCTATTACGTACTAAGCTAATTTAAAAGCACAATAATCATTAGTACCTTAAACCATCTCCACCTTTCATCATTTGAATCTTCAAGAATTGGTTCAGGCGTTTTGAAAAGCTCTCTTTGGATGAGCATCATGGCTCTTAGCACTATGGTGAAATAACAACTAATGGTCTCCCCGGACCTCCCAAACTCAAATTGGATTACCCTATTTTTCATATGATGAGCAAGTATATGCAAGAACGTAGGCTTGCTCATCCACTAACATGTGTTTAGTTGTTTTCAGGCCAGCTATTGTATCTAGTATGCCACAAAGTTTATCAAATGTTGACCTATACATCCTAATTTGGTTGTAACAAGTATTGTCACTGCCATAAATCAACTCCCTAATATGGTTTCTCTTAGTATGGAAATTAAGAGTGTAGGAATGGTCTTGTATGATCCTACTGTTCAAAATAGTTACAGCGCACATCATGTTCATCAACATTGTTTGAAAAGCATGGATAAGCATTAACCATCCAAGCATTAGATGGACATCTGCTTCCTCACTATCTATCCATATTTTTTGCTTCTGTTAACCATCCACATATGTTTAAATAAATAAAAAACATGCAGGTTGCAATCAATCAAACAACATATATGCAACAACAATGGTCAAGCACATGTGAACATGAATATAATCGAACATATAAATCTATTAGTTCAGAGAAAGCATTTTATTGATTACTTATCTCTGGTACATATTCAGACTACATAATGTGAGAGAATATATAAGAAAGGAAGAGTAGTGCGTAGGAATAAACAATAAGACAATAGTGGAGACATATTGAAGTGATAGTGGAGTAATTTAAGGAGTGTTTTAATCCACTAGCCAAAAGTTCGTTGTTTTCCAACACTCCCCCTCAAGCTGGAGAGTATATGTCAATCATTCCCAGCTTGCACCGAAATCCTTCGAACTTAGTTCTACCAAGTGGTTTTGTCATTATACCTGCAATCTGATTTTCAGATTTGACATAGAATAGACTCATGATGCCTGCTTCAATTTTTTCTTTGATAAAGTGCCTATCGATCTCAACATGTTTTGTCCTATCATGGTAAACTGGGTTCTTAACCATTTCGATGCTGGCCTTGTTGTCACACCAAACTTGTATTGGCCCCTCGTGTGGAATTCTCAACTCCTTGAGCAATCTAATGACCCAAATTCCTTCACAAACTCCATTATTGACTGCTCTCAGTTCCGCTTCCGCACTACTTCTTGACACTACAGTTTGTTTCTTGCTTCTCCATGTAACCAGATTTCTCCACACATATGTGCAATATGCTGAGATGGATCTTCTAGTCTCTGGATCCCTTGCATGGTCTGCATCGGTGTAGATTTCGATATTTCTGGTAGTTCCTTTTATGAAGAATATTCCTCTTCCAGGATTAAATTTCAAATAACTCAGGATTCTATACACTGCAGCCATATGTTCTTCCTGTGGTTGGTGCATGAATTGACTTACTATTCCAACCGCATAGCTAATGTCAGGGCGTGTGTGAGTTAAGTATATGAGCTTCCCTATAAGTCTTTTGTATCGTTCTAAGTTGACTGGGACACCATTTGGTTTGATCTCTAGATGACAACCTTCTTCCATTGGTGTTCCTTCAGGTTGTGCACCTAACATTCCTGTCTCATGTAACAGGTCTAATGTGTATTTCCGCTGAGATACATTGATCCCCTTTTTAGTTCTTGCTACTTTCATGCCTAGGAAATACCTCATTTGTCCTAGATCTTTTACTCGGAACTCAGTTGACAAGTCCTGTTTTAGCTGAGCAATGGATCCTTCATCATTTCTGGTTATAACTATGTCATCAACATATACTATCAAGATGGTGACTTTGTCATGAACACGTTTGATGAACAATGTGTCATCTGCTTGTCCCTGAGTATACCCAAGTCCCTTCATTGTTTTGGTGAATCTACTAAATCATGCCATGTGTGATTGTTTAAGTCCATACAACGACTTATTGAGTTTGCACACAGAGTTATTAGGAGCAAAAATTCCATCTGGAATTTCCATATATACTTCTTCCTCCAAATTTCCATTTAGAAAGGCATTTTTCACGTCCAGTTGATGCAGTGACCAATCCAAATTAGCTACAATTGATAGTAGCACTTGAATGGTATTGAGTTTGGCTACTGGAGCGAATGTCTCCTGATAATCAATGCCATATGTCTGGGTATAGCCTTTTGCAACAAGTCTCGCCTTTTATTTGTTAATACTACCATCAGGATTGAATTTTAGGGTGAAGATCCACCTACATCCGACTGGTTTCTTGCCTTCGGGAAGAGTTGTAATCTCCCACGTTTTATTTTCCTTGAGTGCCCTCAATTCCTCTTTTGCAGCTTGTTTCCAATTTGGATCAGCCATAGCTTGTTGAAATGTGTCAGGAACTTTTATCTGAGCATTATTTACAACAAAGCTTTGCATTTTCGTAGACAAGTTACCGTATGAGACAAATCGTTGAATTGGATATTGAGTACAAGTTCTTACCCCTTTTCACAATGCAATAGGCCAACCCAGTTCTTCAGGATTTAATCTCGGATTGGAGTCTTGGTCGTTCCTTTGAATGGGAGGGATAATACTACCAGTGTTTGATTCATCTAGAACTTGTAGTCTGGACTTTATTCTCGTTGTGGTTCAGTATCTACCCTTGAATTGATTTCAACATTTGTTTCCAGTTCATTAGGTGTGGGTTCAGGTTGAGTTGGAACATTTGTTTCCAGTTCATTAGGTGTGGGTTCAGGTTGAGTTGGAACATGTTCAGATTCATAATCGGGTTGGATAGGAGCAAGTGAGTCAATTGTGTTTATAGGGTTAGGTTGATGTTGTTGTGGTGATAATGATGGTGTATGTATCAAGTCTTCATATTCTTTCAGGATTAGCCATTCAATGTCAGTATACTCCCCCTGAATGGGTAATTTGGGATAATATGCTTCATCTTCCAAGAAGATAGTATCCCTAGAGATAATAAGTTTCTTGGAAGTAGGACAGTAGCATTTGTACCCTTTTTGAGTAGAGGAGTAGCCAAGAAATATACATTTGTCAGCTCGAGCAGCAAATTTGTTGCCATCATTTTTATGAATAAAGACAACACAACCAAACACCTTTAAAGGTAATGAATTGATTAGAGGACAAGTTGGATATTGTTCAAGGAGTTTTTGAACGGGAGTGTCATAATTGAGAACTTTAGATGGCATGGGTTAATGAGATAAGCTGCAGTGAGTATAGCATCACTCCAGAAGATGGTAGGGACATTTCATTCCATTAGTAAGGTTCGTTTTACTTCTAATAGGTGACGGTTTTTTCGTTCAGCCACTCTATTTTGTTGGGGGATATAAGGGCTGGAAGTTTGGTGATGAATCCCTTGTTGATCAAGAAATTCTTTAAAGGTGTTGCTCATGTATTCCTTCCCATTATCACTTCGAAGTACCTTAATAGAAGCATTGAATTGGATTCGCACAAAGGTATAGAAGTTTTGAAATACTTTGGCTACTTCGGATTTGTCTTTCATTAGATAAACCCATGTGATTCTAGTATGGTCATCTATGAAAGTAACAAACCATCTAGCATTGGTAAGGGTTTTTATTCACGCAGGACCCTAAATGTCACTATAGATTAGTGTAAATGGTGATGAAGGTGTGTAGGGTTGTTTGGGATATGAGGATCTGGTTTGCTTTGCAAATTGGCAAGTTTCACAGTGGAAAGGAGCATATTTTGTATTGAAGAAACTTGGAAACACATGCTTCATATAATTAAAACTAGGGTGACCTGAGCGACAGTACCATAAATGTATATCAGAGTTGGAACTAACCAGTTCCTTTCTTGGCTTCCTTTCATTTTTATCCTTTAAGTTTGATCCTTCGAGGTAGAACAATCCATCTTATTCTCTAGAAGTCCCAATCGTCCTCCTCGATTTTAAATCCTGAAAAATACAAAGACTATCATCAAAAATCACTCGGCATATTCGACCTCTAGTTAACTTGCTCACAGATATCAGATTACAGGTGAGTGCAGGTACAAATAGAATATTGTGTAATACCAAGTGATTAGATAAAGTGACTGTGCCAATTCCATCAACTTTTGTGAATACTCCATTAGTTACTTTTACTTTGAGTTGTTCATGACATAATTGAAGGTTATGGAATAAATTTTTGTTACCAGTCATGTGATCTGTAGCTCTTGAGTCAACAATCCAAGTATCTTCACTAGTCATCACAGCGTTGATGACTATAACAGAATTACCTGATTGTATTAGATTCACATCATGAACAGAGTATGACACATTCTGCCTGTCAAGTATATGGTGAAGCATCTATAATTCTTTCTAATTATTGAAAAATTCTGATGTCATCACTGTGTTGCTTGTAATGGAGAAATTTGAGAAGGATGAGTGTTGTTGGAGTATCCCTAGCTTTGGTTGAGATTCTAGGGATAAGGATGAAAAATAGGAGAGAAAAATGAGAGTTTCAACTTCTGGAAGAACAGCTCACCGGAAACCGCCGTGAACAGTGGCGCGTGTAACTCACGCGCCGATGGTGTGGTGGCGCGTGAAGTTCACGCACCGATGAGAGTAGATGTGTGTGAAGTACACGTGCTGTTCAGAACGCCGCGGCTCTTCTGGGACTGGCCGATCGGCGCCTTTCGACCATTTCTAGGTGGGCAGTGTACTTCACCGCGCCATGGTTGCTAAGGAACGATCTTCAGCTCCTCCCTCTAGTTTCTCGCGTCTGTCGCCGATTGCCTCCATTTCTCAGATTCAGCACAGGTTGCTTCGGTCGTGGCGCATGTCTACCAAGGCTTTGATACCATATTAGTTCATAGAAAGCATTTTATTGATTACTTATCTCTGGTACATATTCAGACTACATAATGTGAGATAATATATAAGAAAGGAAGAGTAGTGCGTAGGAATAAACAATAAGACAATAGTGGAGACATATTGAAGTGATAGTGGAGTAATTTAAGGAGTGTTTTAATCCACTAGCCAAAAGTTCGTTGTTTTCCAACAAAATCAAAGTTTGTTTTTTACTTTCTTCTCAATCTTCCCCTCCAAATCGCTCAGCCTCTCAGTCTTGTAAGCATTAAAATTTTGACTGACTTATGGAATAATTGATCTACAATTACCACCAATTGATCATATCCCATTCCTTTAGTACTAACCCATGGATATTTTTCATCTTTCACACTGAATTGATAAAATTTTACATTGTGGGGATGAATCATTAGTTTTTCTTGTTCGTTTATATATTGAGGCCCTCCAACTTTTTTTTTAAATTTTTTTATAAAGTATTAGAACTATAATACCTTTGATTTTCCTTTGCTCCCTAATCCTTGTAATTCTATTCCGGTTGAGAAAGATGGAGTAGAGTATTATGAAAGCCTTATTATGATGAAGTCCTTGTATTTTCTATTTGCGGAAGAGATCAAACCCAAATATATGATCCCAGACCAAGTGCAGAGTGCTGTTATCAGACATCACAGTAGAAGGGTAACAAGCCTGGAATTCCACCCCACAAAGAAAAGCATCCTCTTATCTTGAGATAAGGTTATCTATTCATTCATAATATATTGCAGTTTATTATCAATAAACTTTGGTGCTTATGGTTAGGAATCCTAATTCCATCTTTCTTTGGTTTCATTCTAAAAGAAAGGACAAGTTGGAGTCTGCAATTTTGAAAAAGTAGATGAGAGGATGGTCTATGGAAATATACATTCATCCATAGTAAATAACATTGGGTGAGTTTTTTCTTTTAATTTCTTTTCTGGTCAAACCATGGTGCTTTTAATTGATATATAATTTTGAAGGCTAATTGCAATTTGGCAACTTTGCAGGTTTAACCTAGAAATGATTGTATGTTCTACTGTGCTTTGTCAAATGGTACCTTTAGTCATACATAAACATAGGAATATTATCAACGGGAACATCCCAACGACATAATGAAAAGCATATATCGATTCATCATCAGATACATAAATAAATATTAATCTAAAAGACTTACATAAATCTATAGGAAACAAAAATAAAACAAAAGAACAAACGAAATGATAAGAAAAGCTGAGATACAAAACATGGAAGAAGAAATAGCAAGCAGAATGATCCGGTGAAACGATCGAATGCTAAATCCATAGGTTGAAGGAAATGCATAAAAAGAGTACAGAGTTGGAAATCGAACCTGCGAGAGAGTAAGGAGAAAATACCTCAGCCGCAGTGGAGCAAATGAAGCAAACAAAGCGCAAGAATATCTCACCCACCGCAGCGTTGCTTTCGACTTTGCCGTGAACCATCGTGCTCTCAACCTCTGTTGAACAGTAGGGCTTTCGATGTCCTGCTCCCGACGATGACAGTCTCATTTTAATGATTTGTTTAGTGTGGGTCAATCATATATTTTTATTATAGTAGTAGGGTTAAAATTGAGATTTTATCAAAGATTACAAATAATGAGTTTTTACAATGCTCCTCTTATAAATAGAGATTACTAAAAAATGTGTAATCTATTTTATAATTGTAATCTATATTATTAATAATAAACCCAATCAAACAGGCCACAAAAAGAAATGTAATAAAGATTATCATTGTAAATGTGTAATGCAATCTAATCAAATAGGTTTTAAATGAATTACATTTGTCATAAAAATATAGAAAATATGAGATAAGAAAAAAGATTAAGGGTTTGTTTGATTCCACGGAAATTAGGTTAAGTGGGGTTTATTAAAATAAGTTAGGTTATGGAGGTTATGAGCTTTGTTTGGTTCAAGAAGAGGGGAGGGAATGTTTAGTTTCTTATTTAGTTCAAAAGGTAGGTGAGGAAAAATACTTATAAATGGACAAATATACATTTATCTATTTATTTATATATTTTCCTTCTTCTTTTACAATTTTTTATTAGTAATTATAATTTCTTAAATTATTAATAGAATTTTAATTCAACTATCATGAAAAATAAAAGTGAAACAAATTTAATAAACTTACTTGAATTGAGAATGATGATCATGACCAAATTTATTGCTCCATTTTTTGTAGAAAAAAAAATTAGTACTATAATTTTTTATATTATGACATATTAGATAACAGAAAATAGTTGTCTTTACATTGGATCAAATTCTTTCATACATTATCATCAAAAATCCAAATTCCAATAGATAATTACATATTTTGTATATCAGCTTCCATCATTATCAAAAATCAATAAGGAATAGGCCAGATCATTACATAAAATAAAAAATTTCCATATATGGTTAGCAAGCAACCTACACAAATCTCATATTACTAATTCTTTCCAAATATCTATATGGTTAACAAGTAATTAATTAATAGAAACCATGATGCTAATTCTTTCATCCTCGGGCAACGACCTCTTCCGAGCTGCTTCAATGATTATCCCAAATGATTGATTACTACTTGTCCAGGCTTCATGATATTTTGTCAAGGATAGGAAGCTCATGAAAACTTTGTCATACCAAATCAGAGCCCCAAACTCCAAAATAATTACTAGAAGGGTCAAAAGTTTGTTTCAAACCTGTTCCATGCAAAAGGGGTATAATGTGAGATAATGAGACAATTGAAAGAAAGGTTCCTTTTCTAAGAACAATTCAAATATGAGTACATATATTGTGACTAACATAAAGAGCACAAAATAAGGCGATTATCATACTTGATAGGTATATAGCTGTTGCATAGATACGAATAGGATCAAGCATCACTGTCAACTGCCTCTTGGGACCAATGAGGAATGCCGTGCTGTCATGAAAAAAGACTCTCGCTTAGCATCTGAAGAAAACAAAACAGCCAAGGAACTAAGTTCAACAAAGAGTGTATAAAGAGGGGCCGCCAACAATTCAATTGAAATATAAATTATTTATACAAGTTAAATTTGCAAGAGCAAGGTGAAATGTTAAGGCACAAAAAGCAATCATATCATTATCAAAAAGTGTGAGTGATGATGGGAGAAAATTATTTAAATTTGTAGATTAAAAAACAACTCCTGCATGCTCAAAAAGCAATCATCATGATAGCCCCTTCAAGAGAACTTCACTCTAATACTGGTCGTCTCTCTAAAAATTGATCCAGCCACTTGTAGCAGAAGGAAGAGTTGATGAGGTAAATTATACTTTTAAGTCATCTTGATCATGCTTGGTGAATTTAAGAAGGTCATACTATATATTTAGTTATATATATATATATATATATATATATATATATATATATAATATCTTACACTAGAGTAAGAAACATATGATACTACATTTTATCAGCATGAAACTCAAAGTTAGATTCCATCTTTCATCTCTAGCACATGAAGGAAGCCGCGTGACGTCTGTCTCTTTTAAAACATTGATTGTAGGACAAAGTGCAGAAAGGAAACGAGAGAAAAGGAGAGACCTATCTTGTTAAAATGGAGGACATCTTCACCTCGTAAACAAACTTCTAAGATGCAATATCAAAATATGATGGACAACATGTTCTCACAAAGAAGTGTTCAAAATTCACAAATTCAAACATAAAGAACAAGAGACATTATGTAACGGCACAGCTTCTCCCAGACTGTCTTTACTCAGCCGGGTTCATGACTGACCGGGGACTTACGTCTTTACTCGCAATCCCAGGCTCACTCCGCCCCCTGTGGAATTATCGCCGAAGCGAGCCTCCCCAGGTCTCGAGGACACTACCTGGGGGTAAGTAGTTCCTAACGTGAGACCTGGTACCTGGGATTGCGAGTAAAGACGCAAGTCCCCGGTTAGTCATGAACCCGGCTGAGTAAAGACAGTCCGGGAGAAGCTGTGCCGTTACACATTCCATAGTCAAACACATTACAAATCTTATGATACCTCAGCTGCCGTGAAGTGGAAGAGGGTGAATGGAATGGTCAAATAGCATCATAATGTAATTATTCATCTGTAAAGGTAGTAGATACCTTCCATGTGAAAGCAAATTGTCAAGAGTGAATGCTATTCCAAATTTGATTGGATTGAAGAAAATAACAATTGACTGAGATAAAAAAAATGAAAATTATCATATTAATAGTTACTAATGCTTGCCAAAATAATTCTGAGTAACAACACTCATTATGATTCATAGGCACAAGATACACTAACCCTAGAAAATTGACAATTTGAAACCAATATGCAAAACAACTAGGAAAATTTTGAGACACTTCTAGCTAATTATTATAGATTTTATTCATGTGAAGTATAATGTACTTTAAAGATAGGGTAAGTTGAAAATTTCTTAAATTTTTAAGTAAAATTAATGATACTATTATAAAAATAGGGAATAGTGGCACACCTTTTGTTTTCTTCTAGAATTTTTTTTTAAAAAATATTTGGCATGTTATGACATCTTTTCAAGGAAGCGCCACAACTACTTGGGGGTTTTATGTAGTGCTTCACCTAAAGTGTTTTTTTTAAACTAAAGTAATAGTTGTGGCAGCTTGTTTAAAGAAATGTTACAGCTATTACGCACTTTATATGGCACTTGGCTTAACACTACAAAAAAAAGCCAATTTCCGATGGAATTTGAGATGAAAAAAAATTCCGTCTCAAAAGTTGTCCAAATTCCGTCGGAAATTGAGTTGAAAATTTTCCGACTGAATTTCTCACGAAAAAATTATGTCACAAATCAGAATTTCCCACGGAACAATTCTGTCAGAAATTCCGTCACAAATAGAAATTTTCGACAGAATTTGCCATGGAATTTGAGACGAAATTATTCCATGGCAGATTCCGTCAAAAATATTTATTTATTATTTTTTTTAAATTTTTGTTATGATTTATTTAATTAATGAGTAATCTAATTATTATATATTAATTATATTATAATTTAAAATTTAAAATATTATTAAATTATAATATAAATAAAAAACACTATTAATTCATATTGATTATTGAAATTAATACACACACAAATAAAAATAAAAATTTTATAAATACAATAAAAATAAAATAAATAAATAAGATATTAATAATAAAAATTTAGATATAATATTTACGTAAAAAATAAGAAAACTAAATTGTAATGTTTAATAATATATATATATATATATATATATATATATATATATATATGATTTTACATTTAAATCACACAGGTTCTTCCTAACTCAACTGGAAAAGGCACTAGCACACGAGTGAGAGGTCATGGCTTTGAATCCTACCTTGGCCACAAAATACAACCAGTTTGTGCTATCGACATATGGCGTGCGACAGAGGACGACACGTGACAGTTGACCGGGACAAGTGGTCGGAGGTGAGGTGGCGGTGGTTGGTGGTGGGTACACGTGGCGGCTGCCGGCTGGAGGTTTTTGTTGAAAAATAGCGTAAGCCAATTTGCCACGGAATTTGTTCCGTCGCAAATTCCCTCGCAATTTGAGACGGAATTTTTTTCCGTCGCAAATTCCCTCGTAAGTTGCGACAGAAAGTTCCGTCACAAATTTCATCTCAAAGTGAGAGGGAAAATTCCGTCTCAATTTGAGACGGAAATCCATATTCCGTCGCAAATTAATTTGCGATGGCACTATTTCCGACGGAATTTTTTCTGTCGAAAATTCCGTCTCAAAATGATTTTACTACGGTTTCCGTCGCATAAAGCCTCCATTCTGTCGCAAATTCCGTCGGAAATTGCTTGTTTTTTTGTAGTGTAATAAACGCCACACAAAGTAATTTTTTTTATTTTTTCCAAACATTTCTCTCTTCTGCAATATGCTTCTATCATCTTTATCCTCTTAGTCCATACTCCTCATTCAGAATTTCTATACACTATAAGTTTTTTTTAATGTTTTAGCTTGCAAATCTAATTTTATTAGTAGTTAATAGTTTAATTTTCTCAATATCTTTTATATTTAATTTATTATGAAATCTGAAAAAATTATTCTCATTTTATATGCTGAAAAATAAATGAGATAAAATTAAATATTATTCTATATAGGTTGTATGTAAAGATATGTAGTAGTTATAATTTTTAATTGTTATAGTAATTGTTAACATCGATGAGTTGCATAAGTAAAATAATTATTTATTTTTAACACTTGTATTTTACTTAGTAGTGATTTTTTAATTAGTTATTTGTTAATTTATATCATTTTGAAGTTATTTGATTGTGGTTTTTTTTGTGGATATAGAAATGTGTTTAAAGTATGTTATCAACTATAATTAGAGAGTTGTAAAAGAAAAATAAGAAAAAGAATTATTTTTTTAAAAAATAATACTCCTTACAACACTTTCTTAGAAAAGTGTTACAAGAAGCAAACATTTTAAAACAAATATATTGACTTCTTGTGGCGCTTCTCCGGGAAGTATAGCACTTTTTCAAGAAAGCGTCATAAGAAATGCATACTTCCTATGGCCTTCCTTAAAAAAGCTTTGT
This sequence comes from Albizia julibrissin, assembly GCA_037074505.1. Taxonomy (NCBI): domain Eukaryota; kingdom Viridiplantae; phylum Streptophyta; class Magnoliopsida; order Fabales; family Fabaceae; genus Albizia; species Albizia julibrissin. Next base: position 5,628,816 of record CM073479.1, on the reverse strand, counting down.
GTGTGTGTGCGTGCACGCTCACGAGCGCTTGGCTTTTGATGGCGATGAGATATGTGGCCCTTCCTAAATATCATAGTTAGTTTAAAAATAACATCATAGCTACTCTTTTTTGTAGTAGTGTGAGGTTTAATTTTTTTTTCTAATTAAACATGTTAGAAATCACTTATAAATATATACATCCCTTATAATCAATTCTTTAATTGATTGGATTCTAACACATGGATTTTTTATTAACAAAAATTCGTACGAACAAAATTATATTAAATCGTTATTAATAATAAGAATCAAATATGCCTAAGTTTAGCCCTTCAGTAATTGACATTAGTACATAACCATAGCAAATGTGTGCATTAAGGCCCAATCAAGAGTAATTTCCCAAAAGCACTTGTTTTTTATTCACATCACCTCAAAAACTCTAAACCTCATGTTTAAGTTGTCAAAATCATTTCCCTTAAGATTAACATCTGTTAGGTTAAATTAAAATTCTAATATCATACTTTTATTATCAAACATAAAAATAATTATATTTTCATTTAACAAAATGTTATACTCCTTTTATGCGGATGATATATTTTTGAAATGAAGGGTTTGAATTTTATCAAATTTTTGTATAAAATGACGGAGCAATCCGGAGATGGGTTGAGAATTATTTAATTGCCGTCTTTATGATGGCATAAAATCCAGCTATATTCGTTTTTTTAATTTTAATTTATATTCTTCTTTTATTTTTCCCCAAAAATCTTTATAGTATGCATGCCCTAATGAAGTGTAACATTGGCCCAGGCTAAAACCTAAAAGGTTAGTCTTTATCTGATATGAGTTACCGGGCACCGGCCAGCTGATGCGACCGCTTTCTAACCCCCAACAAAATGCTAGTATAACTATTACTATGGTCCCTTAATATAATAAATAACTTTTTTAGTCTTTACTCCTAGCTTAGAAATTAAAGTCAACAAAAATTGGTCATGTTGGTGTATCTTGTGATCTGAACTGGGAAGCTGATTGTCCCGCTAAAATAGCTCTTGGCTAGACATAAGGATTCTATTTCTGTCACCCACTAGTTTTAGTTCTTTAATTCATATGAATCATGATTAAGACTGGTTGTTGTCTTTTTACTTTTTTTTTTAATTATAAAAAATCTTTTGATCATGCTGATAAAGAGTTAGCTTACAGTATGCCAAATTTTCAATTCAAATCAATATGAAGATTTAATATATTAGTGGGTGATTTATAAATATGTTGGCCAAAACGGATTTAATAAGTAGCTTATTTGCGGACAAAACAAAAGTAGCTTATTCAATATTGTTTAATTAATTCAAGGAAAAAGGTGGTAGATGTTAAAATATTCAATTCTTAAAGTAGTAATCAATTATTTAATTAATGGGTAATAATGCATGTTTTAAGGCAAAGCCATCCACGTCATAGTGACATAAGCCAACGGGGGCAAAATCTCTGATAAGACGTGCTTGCGTGGGAAACCAAAAAATACCTAAAAAAACGTTTGAGCAATTAAAATGTCTAGTAGCATTGGATAAAAGAAATGTCTGGAACTGAAAAGGAAAACAAAACAACTTGTTTTAGATAAAGAAATATAACATTCCACTCAGATTTTATTTATAAGTCTAAATTATCTAATTTTTATATATCAAAAATAATTAATTAACTTATTATGAACAAAATTTCCAACTTTTTTAATTTATGTATGGGATTTTAAAAGTCAATATGAATAATTTTTTTATTACAATTAATAAAAATAAAATTTTGACAATCTCATTTATTAATCTAAAAGTTGACTTATAATAGTTGACTTATAATAGAGAGCAAAATTTTTGGGTAAAATGAATTTAATTAATATAATATATTTTTTCTTAAACACCTTCGTATTTTCTTAAATTTTCTTTCACCATTTCCTACTTAATTATTATTGAAAGAATATTAATATGTTAATTAGAAAAAATATTGATAAATTTATAAAAATAAGTTTTATATTTAATACTAATACATCATTAACTCAATATCACTCATCTAAAATAATTAATCCAAAAATTTCTTAAATTTAAATTTAAAGGTTTTAATCGGATTGGTCAATATTATCCCTTGACGGGTTGGTGAATCCAACGTTTAATTCGCAGCGATATAGACATAAGTAGGGAGCCAAGGATAGTAATAAAAAAGGTCACTTTTTGCCGACTTCCCATTTTTAGAAGAGATTAAGATTACGGTGTTTCATGTGGAGAGAGGAACATGTGGGGCACAAACAAGTGGAATCTCCGACCACAGCACACAGCGAAGGTTGACGGTGGTTGATGGTTGTTGACGGCGGTGATCAGCAAGGGGCGGGATGTGGTTGACGGAGTAGCTGTGACGGACGACAAAGGTTGCCTTCTTCAGACGCGATTCCAGTGACGAGAAGAACATAAAAGTTCACAAACAAACCAAATTTACAACAATACACCGGTAAACACAGCTAAGGTTGGCAGTGGTAAATAATGGATGGTGGCGGTAAACGGTGGTTGATGGTTGTGGATGCGATGGATCAACGGCAAAGGTTGCATTCTTCCAGTGCGATTTCATTATTGACCAGAACAACATAAAAGTCTTGAAACAGACCAAATCTACAGCAACACCGTAGTAAAGAAAGCGATCATATATATATAATATGTCTACACACAGAAAGCCAATAAAACCCAAGCAAACTAGCCAACTCAGCCCGGTCTTCACCAGAATCAACAGCACAGAGGATAATTAGAGATCCCAATGATCAGCAGCCAGTCAAAGCAGCACCATCCGCCGTAACGACCACAGAGAGAGAGAGAGACAGCAATGTGAACACACTGTTAAATCAAGAATATATGTGTGTGTAGCAGGTTGAAGCTGAAAGGGTAAAGTCAGTGATTACCTCATCTTGAACTCCAAAGAGATCAAGCGGCCGGTATTCTCTGCCGGTATATCATCGGTCACCGGAAGTGTGACGTGGCCTTGGATCATCTTTTTTTTGGGGGTGGCGGCGGGCGGCCATAACCGATACTGTTTCCTACGTCATTGGAGTCCTTCTGGGAGGGGGTTGAAGAAGTATCCCCAGAGGATGGCGTAAAAGAAGGGTAGCCCAATGGGATGCCTCCCCCAGAACTCATCTTCCTCAAACTAAAAAAAAAAGCCAAAAAAAAAAAAAAAAGAAAGCCTTTCAGCTCCCTAGAAATTTGTTGCTTCTGTGATAGCATCTTCAATGTAAGGCGGCAAAAATATATATACTCATTGGAGTCATGGCGGTGGCTAAAACACGCGATCCAGGTCGGTGGCAGATAGCAAGTAATTAATGTCCCCATGGGTCCCACAGCAAGGAATTAATATTCACCTAAAAATATAAGAAAGTAATATCAATCAAACTTCTGGCCCAAAAAAGAAAATATTTAATCAAAGAAAACCTGGCGAGTGGCGAGTGGCGAGTGGCGAGTGGCGAAAGGCATTTGCATCTGACTGTTGCCCCTAAAAAAAATACGGAAGCAGATCTTCACACCATTTTTCTTTCTCATCATTCTTCGTTAGCTTATCTGGATTGTTGATTAGTAAGAGAAGAGAAAAGTTAAAATAATATTGTGACTTTTGATATTGATTAAATGGACATAATTTAGATACTATGAGGAATGATAAGAAAAATCTGACCGCAAAAAATACCAACTTCTCAAATTTTTTTTAATTATTAGATTCTATAAAAATTAGCGATATTTTAATATTTTATGATAAAAATATATTAATTAATTTTTAAAATTTTTAAAAGTTTTTAATGATTTAAGACTTTAAAATTATGTTTTTTTTGTTAAGAATGTTAAAATCTTAAAAAATTATAAAAAAATTGGGAATAATATTTTTTTTATTAGTGAAATATCAAAATATTATTTATTTTATATAGATTATAATAAAAAAACAAAAAATTAGAAATGGGGAATCTTTTGAGGGGGTCGGGCCAAACGGCCATGGGACCATGAGCACAAGGGATGGAAGGAAGTGCTGTGTCAGTATTTAGGTTGGCCACTTTATTTGATGTGATAGGCGACTTAACCCTTACATTCATTTTTATCTATAAATGGTCAGTGATAGATGATTACTCCTCTCGTCCCTTCTAGCGCAAACAATACATTTTTCCCCCTGTTTATATGTCATATACTTCATGATTCTATCATATTTTTATAAATTTTTTTATTATTGAGATTTTTATTACATCTTTTAGGATATCATTACATGATTAAATACTAATTTAGGTCAGAAACATTTATATTGAATTAAATATAATTAGAGAAAAATAATAATAATTTGTTAGTTATTAATGTGAATGATTTCTTAGACTTTTGATATTATCTTATACTTAATCTTAGATTGTATTTGTTTTAGAAGAAAATTTGATATGTTGGAGGGATGAATTAATATTTTCAGAACTAGGGAAAATTATAGAAAGCCCCAAAATTTTTAGAAATTGCAAATTACTGTAGAAAAGGGGCCCAGAGAAAAGTACAGAAAAGACCCAGAAGTTCTAAAATTGTAGTTGATCCTATAGGTATTTCAAAAATTTTCATATAAGTCCCTCCAGAAACATTTTGAATCTTCTCACTTTAGTCCCTGATCAAAACTTGTATTTTAACCTAGGCTAGGTCAAGTTTGACCTACTTTTTTCTCCTTTGGCAACATAGACCTGAGTGAGGAGCTGAGAGTTTTGCACCGCGGATTCAATTATAATTAAAAAATTAGTGGGATGAAAACGTAGACAAACAAAATAAAAACAAAAGAGTGTAAGGGGGAACTGTTAAGAAAGAAGGAAAGTGGATTATATATATATATATATATATATATATATATATATATAATTGTTAAGGGACACATGGCCCCTTAAAAGTAATTTGGCGGTGCCATAAATATTAAGAGGCCCATGGCCCCTTAATATATCATATGGGTGGTGTGAGAATCCTCACCATTTTAATTTAAGTGTGTGTTTGGAAAGCATCTAAATCATGGTTTCAAATCATGGTTTGCGTAAATTGAGACAAAACTCTTCTCACATACTTACCTCGTAAATCGTAAAAGCTATTCTCAAAAACTAATCCAAACACACACTAAGATTGTGCGTGCGTGGGGGGAGAGAGAGGGGGTGAGGTTGGAGTTCCAGTATGACTTTCGCATTTTCAGTTTTAGGCATAAGTTTTTTTTTTGGGGGGGGGGAATTAGGTAATTAAAATCACTTCTTTTTAACAAATTCCCTTCATAAAAATGATTTTGTGTAGTTTTTTCTTTCTAATGAGAGTAATATTATGCTGATTGGTGACTATTTTAAGTTAGGATTTTAGGAGAATTTTGAGTTTTGACAATAGATAACTATAGATATGTAGAGAATAATTAATAGTTAATTTTAATCATTTTAGATTTATTATTTGGTTATTTTATGATTTTATAATCAATTTCTTTTATAAACAGATAATAAATTAGTTTCTATAGGGTGTTTTTGCCAAATAAATTGGTTTAAATAATTTATTTGGTTTATTGGAGTTATTATTGAAATTTTAATCGGTTTACTATATTAAATTTTGAGCTATATGAAAATATGAATTAGGACTTAATATTTGAATTAGGTTTTGATATGAATTTTGATTATGTGGAGGTATGAAGGATTGTTTATAATTGGGTTATGCTCAGCTAGAAAAGAGATTTAATTGGTTTATGATGTTGATATTGATAATTTTATAACTATATATGTGTTGGAAGTGGAACTTTAACTTATAAAATTAAGTGATTAATGTGAGATGATGATATAGATGTTATCTATGGGTTTTTATGAATGAATTGGGCTCATGAGAAGTTATCTATGACCTTGAAGTTTGAGGTTAAGGATTGTTAAGAAAATTGTAATATTTAAGGATAATGGCTGTAGAGAAAATTAGGTTCTTAAGAAAATTATTTATTTTATTATTACTTGTGGTTGATTGGTATCTACATTGATAATGTAGAATTTTTTTGAGGCTGGTGATTTCTCGTGCTTTACTCCTCAAATTGAGGTTAAGCTTTGAGTTGAGGTAATTAAGGTTAATTTATTCTATATGCATGTTTTAGGGCTGTAAGGTTTTTTCTAAATCATACTTTCATCTATTATACTTGTAAGTATTTTAAAAAATTATGTGTATATTTGAATATGAACTTAGTTAAGTAAAACAATATACTTTCCAACTTGTATATACATAAGTGGAGATTATAATTAAGATTGTTACTATTGTAATAATTATAATATTATGATGGAATGTGTTATATATAGAATGATAATCTTATAAAATGTTTTTGAAAACTATATTGATATATTATTTTCTGTTATAGGATATGTTGGTTTGTGTGGAAGAGATATGAAGAAATTGTGCCCATTGTCTCTCTTATTTCTGGCTTGGATTTTGAGTTGAGTATTTTGGACCGATATCTCCCTGTTACGGTATAGCGGTGGTAGCATGGGGTACTATTCTTGAAGTGACTAGCTAACTTTTGGCTAGGTATACTAACACTGATAGGTCATACCATGTCTAGAAGATATAAGGAGGAGTAGGATGGATGAGGGAGATGATTCTAAATGCTGAAAGTATTATATAATATTTAATTATTGAGGATATTATTGTTTTATTAGTGAAACATGCTTCTTTTACTTTCAATCCTTTTTTACATATTTTGTAAACTGATTTTAGTTATTAGGACTTTATGTTTCACCCTGTCGTTGTAAATATTTTTTAGGCAAGACCTCTAATTTGGCTAGGGGCCCAGGGAAGCAACTAAATGCATAAACATCATGAGCCTTGTAGGTCTCTTTTGGTTATCAAGAAATTATAAAAAAGATAGGTGTAATATCCCAAATTTTAGTTATGAAAATTCCTTCATACCTTAGTGATATTAAAGGAATAAAATGGTGAATTAAGAGCATATTAAGAGACACAACAAGGCAATTAAAGGTTACACGCAATATAGTTAATTGGTATATAAGTTAAGGATATTGCTGGAAAATTTCCCTATGAGGCAGTCATATTGTGTAATATTTTTAGATAAGTAAATTATGTCCAAAAATTATGAAACTATCCATAATGAAAGTAGACATGATAAAGTTTAATTTGATAGGTCATATGGAATTTTTGGAGTTGTATACAATGAGATATATATTTTTGAAGTTAGCCCAGCAAAACCAGCATTTTTCAATGGCAACATTCAAAAATAATAATTCTGGAAATGGTAAACATCTAGTTGGCTAAAGATTATATTTTTCCTTAAAAAAATACTTAATAAGGTTTACATAGCCTTTATAATCACCCCAAATTGGATATCTATACATTTATATATGAATTTTCAAAATTTGGTGACAATTCTACCAATTTTCTCAAATATTGTGAAAATGAGAAAAGTTGTAAGGACAAAATGGTCATTTTGATCAAATAAATAAAATTTGGTGATTTTTTTGTATAAATATAAAAGGATGGAAAGGTGGAAGCTTATAAAATATTATACAATAATATAAATAATTAATTTGCAACATGTGATTTTATTAGACAAGAAGAAGGATACATGTGCACTTCTAGAGAACTCTAAAGTTCTCATCCTTTGTCCATTTAAAGGGGCCAAGTCGGCCAAGATAAGGAGAGATGAAGGAAAGGAAGAGAGCTAGAGTGAAAGAAGAGGAGGAAGAAGAAATAAAGTTCAAGGCTCAAATATAAAGTAAGTATGCCGAAATCTCTGTTCAATCTTGTGTTATAGTATTCAAAACCTCTCCTTAACCACCCTATTCTCTTGGGATTAGGGGTGTTCAAATCCGGAACCGAGACCGGGAATTCTCGGTTTTTTAAAAAAAAAATTTAAAATATATTATTATATTAGTTAAATTTTTCATAATCTAGTATTTAAAATAATCATTTAAAGGCTAACAAGGCCATAATAATCATACAAATTGATTTAGAATTGAAGAATAATATTTTATTATTATTATTATGATCATCTTTATCATCTTTGTTATTGACTTTATACATTATATAGTTAGGATTAGTATTATGATATATATGGTTTAGCTCCAAATAAAAATATAATACACATACTATCAAATGATAACTTAATTTATGGAGTAAAAAATACAAAAAATAAAAAGATAACTAAATTTATAAGGTAAAAAATAAAAAAAACGGGTACCGGTCCCGGTAAATCCCGGTTCTGGTAAATCTTAGTCCCCATCAGGACGGGAAATTCCTGGGATTAAAATCTTCGGGACTGGGCCGAGACAACCAGGAACAGGATACTTTAAACACCCTTACTTGGGATAGTCATTCAACAAGCAAAAACTCCAAAGGGAAGGAGAGACATTTCAGCCAAACTAGGAACAAGGAGGAAGAGCAAGGTATGTTGTTAGGACTTTAGTATTCTTCACAAAAAATGAGTCGTAATGAATTTCTGGTTGGTTATTGAATTGTTTTTTGGTGAATTTGTAAATTTAGGATGTCCAATTTCTAAGGAGAAATTCTACCCAACTTTCCATTGATTATGTTAAAATTAATAATTGGAAGGTTAAATAAGGAGAAAGAAGTGATAAGAAGGTAAAAGTTTTAAGGATTGAAAGCATGAAAATCCATTTTCCCTTGAATTTCCCAATGTTTCGGCCAAAATGAAAAATGTTAGATAGAGCTTGAATTTCATGATTCTAATGGTTCAATGGTGTTTATGAGGGAAAATTATGTAGGGTTCAAGAAGAGTACAAAGTGTGAAAAGTCCTGAATTGTGAAATGACAATTTTGCCCATAAAACCCCAAGTTAGGGTTGTCAAGGGAAAAAATGTAATTTAAGCTGGAAATAGCATGATTCGAGGTCAAAAATGGATTTTACATGTAAAAATACGTAAGATTAGCTTGGGTCATAATTTTTAGAAAAGTACAAAAAAAGCGGGTCCCCATGGGCATTTTGGTAAATAAGCAATTTTGAAGAAAGATATTACAGTTGAAAGTTTTAATGTAAAGTGGGCATGAAAAGTAGCTGATTTGAAGTTATTTTGGGAACTTTAGGATTTGATATTTTCCTGAGCCAGACAAAGAGTGAAAGGACCGATGGTAGCAAGGTTTTGGAAAAGAGTCCATGTAGTAACTTTATCTCTTATATTTTACGTGAATATCAATATGTATTGTTTTTCCATGTTCTATACAATGTATTGCTTGTGGTGTTGATACTCTCTGGGTGTGGGTAATGAATTAAACTACCCCATAAAACCTTTGGGGTATCATGTGGCCAGGTAGACTTAATTGAGTGGTTTGATGTGTGGATAGGTATAGATATGCTCCATGCATAGGTATAGCCCTGCTCCGAGTATTTGTGATCACATTATGAGATGATATTGTGCAAATTAGGAACAAATGATCATTTTGATCCAGACAAAATCATCGTTTGGTTCCTAAGCATTATTTGACATGTGCATGGCATTTGGATTGCTACATCATGATAAATACTGCATTGCATGTTTATATTTCACATTTTATACGATTAATACCCTGTTACTACTGAGATTCATATGAATCTCTCCCTTTCCATAAATTTAAAATTTATTCAACGAGTGGAAACGACTCAGAGAGCAAAGTAGCAGATACCAACAGAAGAAGACCCAAAGTTGGTTCGAGAATTTCTTAGTTGGTTATTTGATAATCCCTATTTGTATTTGGATATGTACTTTAATCCATACAAACCCTGTGGGATTTTCTGTAATGTAATCAAGAAATTTTACAACAATATATTGTACTATTTCTTTATGCCCATTAAATTGCACATAAATACTTTGATAAATGTCAAAATATTAAGAGGTTTGACAATAGAAGTGAGTACTCATTAAAACCATCAAAATATCTTATAAAAATGATCAAGAATACCTTCTATAAGACTTCTTATAAAAAGGACAAAAGGAAGTATAGTATATACTCCTTCCGGTTCTTTTTATAATATCCTTTTAATCGAATTATATGTTTTAAAAAATAAGTTAAAATTAGTTAAAAAAATAAATATATAAGAAATGAATATTCGTTTCAAGTATGCCTTATTTATGAGAGTTAAATAAAAGAAATAAATAATGATAGGAAAAATGATGAAAGATAATGTCTGAGAAAAAGATAAGAGAAGAAAATATAGTGGTAAGATAATTTTATTTATAAATGATAAAAATGAGTAATAATAATAATAATAATAGTATTACTACTGCTACTACTATCATTATTTCATTTTCTTCTTTTCCTTATTAATTGAAGTGACGTCGTTTTATTAGGAAACCTAAAAGCAACTATACATCAGCCACGAGTTCAATGGAGAAAAGGGAATAGGGAGTTACCGTTTCTACCTTGTACAATCATCTTCATCGTCATCTTTACCATCATGCACCTTTCATTCTTGATCAATATGAACCATCATCTTGAGCGAGAACCAGAGAGAGGAGGGAGCACGTTGAAGCCTCGACCTGGGGAGGCGACAACAGCTACTGTTCATCTTCTTCTTCCCCAAGTTCGACGAGTAGCAGAGGATCGAAGTATTTGACAAGTAATAGAGGTGAAAGGGATAGGGTTTCAAAATGTTCATTCATTGTTTTGGGGATCGTGGACACAATTTAAACCAGAGAGGAGTTGAAAGACAATTGCTATTATGTAGTCACCTTCTTCGTCAAACAAAATAGATGAGGAGTTAGAACTTAAAGAGGAATATTTGTATCAGTGCTTTGTTTGCTTCCCCTTCCCTTTCCCCTTCTCCTTTTGATTCTTGATTTTTAATAGATCATGCTTATTTTTAGATCATTTTGATTCAGATTTCTAGTTATATGTAGCTAAACTTTTGCTTTGGATTATCGTAGCTTTGATTATAGATTAGTAGATGATGATTTCAATCTGTAAGTGCTTTAATGTTATGTTTATTGATTCAATTATGAACTTGATTGTTTTGAAAGATGAAAATTTTGGTTGGAATTTATTTTGGCATTCTAAAGGAGTTTCGACTAGGAAATTTAGAATAGACCTTTAATTGAATTGTGTAGGATTAATTTTTTGGACTTAATTTGTTTATAGGATATAAATATACCTACCAGCCTTATATAATCTCATTAGGTTTACACTTAAATTAATCCAATTAAGTACTAATCATATAAGGAATTAGGGATTAACATAATTGAAATGCTTTTTAGAGGATCAAAAGACCTTATTAGGTAATTTAGAGTCCTATACTAACAAATATAGCTTTAATATCAACTAAGGGGAGATGTTTAATGCTAAAAAGTAACCAATGATATAATAATCCAAATCATTGCCCAAGTAATTTAAAATCATATTTAGCCTTAGTTTTAGTTTAGATTTTTATGTTTTATTTTTCTAGTTAGATCTTTGTTCTCATTTTATTTGTATCCCATCCTTTTGTCTCGTTTAATTTAAGCAAAAGTGTAAAATTAATGTTTAACTAAATTTTATGTTTAACTAAATTTTAGGTATTAAATCCTTATGGAAATGATACTATAGTTATTTTGTATTACTTGATATGACTCGTGCACTTGGAGAGTCAAGGGCTATAAATTTTTCCCCAATCAATTAGAAAGTTACTCCTTCTGATCTTATTTATAAAAGCTCAATAATCAAGTTACGCGATTTAAGAAAGTAGTTAAAATTAGTTAAAAATAATAATTATGTGTGATATAAACTTTATTTTTTAAAGTATGCCCTTATTTATGTGAAGCAAGTATGATAGAGAAATAAAAGAAATATAAGTACCACCAATCTTTTAATTAATGCAATACATAAATTAAAGAGGGTAGAAGTGAAAAAGAAAAAATCATTAAATATTTAAATAACTATCGTTAAGCACTTATAAAAAAGATCAAGGAAATTTGAATTTTTAGTTCTTATAAAAATCACTAGGGAGAGTATTAAATTTTAAGATAAACTTAATGAATTTAAGGTTTTTCTTAGTTTCAGTCTTTGTTATGAAACCCGGATTGGCTCGACCAGTCCATAGAAGAAGCTGCTAAACTAGGCCTTTAACCAGTCTGAGTGAGGCACTAACTCTAGGTCATACGACTTAGCTAATTTGGTGTGATTTGAAGTTAATTTGGGTGGCTCACCCTACCTATCAAGTTGCGAAAGTTAAAAAATGTTGCCCGCCATTAGGACGAAATGACATTATTTTATTCATTTTTTTTTTAAAAAAAATATATAAAACAATCAAAATCGAGTTCTTTGCTTTCCCGTCTTTATCAGTCACTTACATTTGATCGATGATCTTCACTCTTTCTCTTCCCTTCTCGTCTCTGTCTTTTTCCTATTTACACACAATCCACATTCTCATCATTCTCATCACTTTTGCCCAAAGATCTCATATTTTGGGTTAGCTAAAATATGCCTTAAAAATGAAAGTGTTGTATCCATGTTGGGTGCTAGAGGAACCATATGATACATTGCTCCTGAGGTAATTTACAGAAACTTTGGCACGCCAATCACAAATTAGATGTTTATAGTTTTGGGATGATGGTTGGAGGAAGAAGGAATGTCAATGTCAACGTTAATGACACGAGTGAAATATATTTTCCTCTTTGGATATACAAGTGTCTAGAATTAGATAAAGACCTATCCCTAAGGTGCATTAGAAATGAAGGTGACAAAGAGAGGATAACGCAGATGGTGATAACAAGCTTATAGTGCATACAAACCAATCCTGCATAGCGTCCAATGATAAGTAAAGTAGTGGAGATGCTTGAAGGTAGAATTGAGACCTTGCAAGTTCTACCAAAACCTTACTTATCATCTCCTTCAAGATCACCATGCCCTTCCTCTTCCTCAATCTGCTACGGATAATCTTCCTTTGACTCGTTGTTTGTTACTCCACCTCCCTGCCAAATCACCGATCTCAAATTTCACCATCTCCTACTTGTCTCCAAGGTAACTTTGCCACAACTTTACTTCACCTTCATTCCTTTGCATGAGGCCCGATCAGTAGCTATTGAACACGCTGATCCGCACTGGTTCGAGGAGCAATTCATGTAGTTCTGATGGATTTACGCTCTATTTCAAATGCATGGATTACACGACTTCCGTTGGGAGGAACTCCAGCGCCAGGGCTACAAAGAGTCATGCATATCCCTTCAATCTTTCCTCTGCTCTATGCCCTCTATGAGGAGTTGTGTATCTCATCCCCGCAACCACACCTCTCGCTGCTACTGCACCACCGAATCAGAAGGTCACACATGCATGTGATCGCCCAAACCCTGCAGGAGTTTGTTGCAACTGAGGCTTCTTCCCATTGCTAACCCACGTAAAGTGGCCCATTCATAATGTAATCTTTTTATACTATGTTTTGATGAAGTTTGTCTATTATCCCAAATTTAAAAAAAAAAAACTTCAAAAAATGATTAAAAATATTTACTATTGATTCATTCTGTTGTAATTTTATTGTAATATAAACATAATACTTAAAGGCCAAGCTTATTATTGAAGCTTGGAATATTCACACATTTTTCTCTGCTTTTGTTCTAAATGCAATGATGAAAAGAAAGATAAGGACACAGACAAACTGTGGTGCCCAATGTTCATTCCTTTACAACTCAAAATCGTCCATCAAGTGAAGATACAATAGCAAAAGAATTAAAGAAACTAACCAAATTACATAAAAAGTTTATTAAAAATGGGATAAAGACAATAGATACTAGTATGTAAAAAATGCAACTTATTTTCCAAAAACACACTTATGGAGAGTGAGCGAGAGAGAAAAGAACTAACCAATAATTGAAGCAGAAATACTAACCAAAAATTAATGGAAGAAAAAATGAAAAATGATACAGAAACTTTCAGACAAACTATTAATTTCTCTTGTAAATAAGAACTGGCCATCACTACAAAAATCCTCTCATATATCCAGAACAAAAACCTCAGCAACAAGGATCCACATGTTTATGGAGTAGCATGACTTCTTTCTTTTGCAATAAGAGGCTCTGTCCAGACAGTGTTATGCTAGATAATTCAAACAGGCACCTATATCATCTCCATTGCAAAGGAACTCTTATGAAATTACTTTCCAGAGCAACAAAAAGAGGTTCCAAAATGACAAGCTATCTGCATGTGAATATAGCTAGAGGCGGTGAGCATCCAGTCAATTTGCAATTGAATAAAAGGGGAATTATTATGAGGTCCCAAAGAAGAGATTTACTCACCCAAAAATACGATAATAACTGAGGAACATGCAATAACAAGTTCCAGTATAGGAAATGACAATAGATTTATGCTGCTTACTTATCATTGGAACTTTTTTGGCAATTAAATCCCTTACTTGGCACCTTATAGTAATTCTCCCCTGAATAAATGCTTCAGATTGAGCAAGCCAAATCAAATCATTTCATCAACTCTTACAAAATGCAAAATAAATGACTGGAACTCTTATTGCTTACCATCAAATGCTTGTCATCAAATAAAAATTCCAAGCAATGTTGATGATACCCCATGTAGCAATTGATGAGTTAAACGTAGTGTGGTGTTCAGGGCAGAGGGCAACTAATCATGATGATAATCATACTCATGAAATTCTGCATATTGAGGATAGCCATCTTCTGCTATGTGAAGAAGAGAAAAGTAGCAAGGATTTTCTGGCGTCCATTTGTCATCCACAGTGACCTTTGTAGCTTTGAAAATCTTACAAACACTACATTTCTGAAAACGGAACTTTAGTTGGAAAGTAACTATCGGATAAGCAGCTCCATTGTGCACATCGTCAGGATGAATCAACCTCATATCTCGTATTACTAGTGTGTGAGTGCAGTCTCCCTGCAGTTTTACAAGCAAATAAACAAATTACTATGTTTTCTTACCAAACTAAAAGCCGTTTGATTTGCAAGAATAAAAAGAAAAAGTGATTTAGTATATGAGAAGATAAAAATAAGCAAAAATATTTTTTATTGTTAAATAAAAATAACATGTATATAACAAATGTATTTACATGTTTGGTTTTCTTTAACAAGAGAAAGGGAACTCCCCCCCTCACACTAATCAAACGCCCCATAAGTGCACGGAACATAAAAGATTTATATCATATAAAAGCAAGTGATAATCATTATAGGTTGAGACATTAAAGAACGTAACTTCATAAATCAATATCTTAGTTGGGACTGAATTAGCACATAAAAGAGCGTCTCTTTTCTAAATAATAAGCATCTATGGCCTCATGCTTTCCCCATTGGATCTTGTCATCTATTTTATATCCATAGGACAACAAATCTTGTCAATGCTTATAGAATGTCCTCCCAACCTCACATTTAAGAAATCCCTCTACACTTTGGCCAAAGGGGGGATAAATTTCCCCATATTGTTTTTGTTAAACACGCAATATATATATATATATATATATATATATATATATATATTAAACAATATTTGTCCAGTCCTTAATATAAGACCTATTTGAGGAGTTGATATTGGTCCTAAATATAAAACTTATTTTTTGTATTTGTCAATCTTTTTCTACTTTACTCTTATTGATGTCCCCTCAACAATTATTAAAGAGAAAAGAGAATTAACGAAAATGATTAGGGTGTTTTAGAAAATACATGTCATATTAACTATTTAACTAACTTTTTTAATCTAATCAAATTTGGTAAATAAGTCTTAATATCGGAGGGAGTATTAATGAACCTAACTACATAATGCTAATAAAAATTATAATATAATTGGATATAAATTTAGAATAAAACGAAACTTATTTTTCAGCCAGACATGTTGGTGCGTGCTCTATGTCCTTCAAGAGATTAAAACATGAAAAACATAAAGCTAGAAAAATACCCGATGACAGTATAGGAATCCAGCGCCAAGTCGGAATCTTAAGTCACAAACTCGTATCTTCTGCATGTCAACAGATGTTAAGTGAGGCAAGTGTGGGACCGATGCTTCACCCATGATTGCTTTTTGTTTCTGTTTTAACTCCCCAGTTATTATACACTCCCATTTTCTTTGTGCCTCTTCCTTCGAGTTTCTAAGCCAATCAAATATAGGTATGGTATAATCAATAGCAGACGGATCCCTCATATCAACATAGAATACACCCTACAGAGAAATGGCTTTCAGTCAGATTCAACTAAAAATAAGTTAAAACAATCCCCTGATAATAAGAACAAGTCAAGGTTCTTACTTCAATGAGAAAATAACCAGAAGGATCATACTGTCCAGCTTGTTCCATCACTTGATTTATTGAGGAAAAGATCATGTCCTTTAAGGCAGTTGAAGTCTGTCCTCCAAGAAGCAATAATTCTTGAGTCTAATTAAAAAGAAATCGCTTATCATTAGTAACGCAACATATTTCTTACATGTTAGATAAATCGCCTTCATTGACGTAAAAAAATTTCATTAAAATATCTATACACACTTTCGAACATTATGGTAAACCTCCACAGTTAGTACAACTTCAGGGTATGGCACAGGTATGTGTTCTTGAAGACCTACTGACTTAACCTGTCAATAATTAAACATGATCAAAGAGTAGGAATAAATATAAATAATAATATGAAAGATGGGGAGAAGCACCATATTTCCATAATAATTCAAATGTTTATAAGAATCTGTTGAAATAAATTAAGAAAATTCCGAAAATCCATGTGAAGTCATTAAATGAAACGATGATGAGATAACATCACACTATGGTTGTCATCTTGGAATCACAATTTTAACATCACAAACAAATGATTTCAACTTTGGAAAATTTTACAGTTTACCGTAGACTCATCTCCAAGATAAAATCATAGAATTTAAATACATGTTTGATGTTTAGTGTT
Organism: Albizia julibrissin; assembly: GCA_037074505.1. Lineage (NCBI taxonomy): Eukaryota > Viridiplantae > Streptophyta > Magnoliopsida > Fabales > Fabaceae > Albizia > Albizia julibrissin. The sequence continues at coordinate 5,612,006 of CM073479.1, read as the reverse complement.
TAATCCAACAGAGACAAGAATATATCTAGCAGCAGCAGGAGTTATTTTAAGAAAAAGAAAAACCAGAGTCAATTTACGGCCCCAGCCCCCCTCCTCCAAATGCGCACAAAAGAAAGGTACAGACATAGCATGAGATTAGAATCCTCAGATAGAGAGGATTTCAAATGGCATCCCACAGGAAAAGCCTAAGATCACATGACCTTGGCTGCTCCTCTACTGGGAGTAATTTTGTATTATTCTGTTCTCAATAATAACAAATATATTAGAATCTTTTGTTTCTCTCTGATTAGAATCTTATATTCTGTTTTAAGCAATTAAGAGGGTGATTAGCAGTTAGTTATCCTATAATTACTCTAGGATGTATTGGCACAAAGGAGCAATAAAACACTGATCACACCTGGTCTGACATACTGATTGCCTTTCTCCAGTTTTGCATTCTTTTCGCTCTGATTTTTTTCACTTTTTCATTACACAATCACAGGTAAATGAAAAGGATAAAAAATAACACATCAAATGAAAATAGAAGTTCCAATGTTCATTATTTTACAAAGTCAAACTGCAAATTTTGATAATGAGTATTGGTGATTCTACTGCTCATATGATTGCCATCTCGTAAATCTGTTGATTTAATGTCAATTGAAAATAAAGGATAAATGATAGTATCAGGTAATAGCCTCAGCCCTCATATGAGTAATTATGATCCATATTGCAAGGGTATGACGTCAAAAAATTAACTAAAAAACGTGAAAAAGTGATATCTAAAAAGTATACAAATATGTATATATATAATGAAAATGAACCTTAAACAATTTCAAGTACAGCAGATAATGAGTGAAGAATCTCAAACTAACCTTTTTGGAAGAAATTGTAGACCCAAGGGATCTCATCCTTTCAGTTCTACCTGATTTGAGGGCAGATTGATTGATCTTGCAAGCAGGACTAGACAAGACACAAGAGAAAGTCAGAAAATATGGAAATGGAAAAAATCACACACATATTTGTAAAACATACTTGAATGAATGAAGCCTGACTGCCACTTTGTCCTCTTCCTGCTTTTGCTTGATTTTTACAACTTCATCCACCTTTTCTGTACAACTCTTAAATCAGTCAATTATAAGGTATAAGAAATACATAAAAATATACAAACAAAAGCAAATGCCTATTCATTACAAGGAAAAAAGGAAAGCAGTATTATGTCATGCTTCAGGAATATTCTGTAAAGGGTGGAAAATTCAACATTTCAGTTGTCCATTAAAAAAAAGGAAAAAAGAAAAGAGAAGGCGCACTTATACTTCCAGAGTTGATAAGCAAAACCAGTTTCTGACTGTTCAGCCTACCGTCCCCACCTATCTGCAAATTTAATCACATTGCAGATGGAAATAAACATGAATACTAATATGGCGCTATGGGCACACTTAACACATTCACTTAAACTACTCTGTACCCTTATGATCATAAGCTCAACAATCTCCATTATGTTTTTCTTTGCTGCCAGCTGAGAAAAGAGTAGACATCCTAATGGGAATGAATATAGAAAAATTACATTAGTACTGAATCATCTAGTAGGCACATTCAGGCAAATAGTTTTCATTAACAAAAGACAATAGACAGCATGAACAATCAAATCAACTTCTGCTTCTTTTACACTGATTAGAGTTAGATGCCATGAGCTGCAAAAATTAACCAGGTATCATGCATGTTTTCAGAAAATCAACATACTTGAATACATATTGCATTTGTGCCTTTTCTTTTTCTCCTTGAGATCTTTCCCGTCATAATTCTATTGACTGTAGTTTCAGATGATCGATTTGATGGCTCAAATGATGTAGGAGCACCTGATTCTTTACCGCGGATATATGTATTTGAAGAAGCATGATCTTTGCTTGATGTTTTGTGGTCATCTATCCTGAAGGACAATATGTTCAAAACAATGAGTTCATAGATATTGGAACTTGCAAGACCATAACATCAATCACGTGGTGCATTAATCACAACTAGACTGAAGCCTCAATGGCCCACACACCACGTATAACACAACAAAATAAGATTCCGAAACGACAAAGCAAGAATATAATGGCATAACAAGAAAGGAAAGGAAATATACTGCATTCCAAATCTTTGACACAAATACTCGTATGGTTCTCCTCAAACGCATGTTTGAAATCAATATGGTGCTTATTTACTACTTTTTGGTACACCCATCAGTAAGAGAATTGTATTGACAGCATCAGGTGTTCCAAAAAGATGACCTCTGCCCTGTGATCCAAGAAGAAAATTTTAACCAGTTTACGAAGTTCACTGATACATATAAATTAGAATTATACCTGAAAGAAGTTTCAGAAAGAGAGAGAGACCAGAAACTAGACAAGCAAAAACACTTAAATAGAATAGTGAGAATTTTTCCCTTTCTTCCATTGAAGTTGTCAAAAGCAATAATACTAAAGTAAAATACAATAGATGTATCAAAAAGAAAAAGTAACAAACAATTGAGATGCCTTGCAAATATGCACAAAAATGGATGATCATATTATGAAGGTGCCAAATTTTCTCCAGAAGCCAAACATAAACATATATAAAAAAAAAAAAAATTACTCACCCTTCATTAGATTGGTCCAAAGTTGGAGGATGATTTTCATTATTCTCCGTAACCTGAAATAGCACAAGACTAACTTATGGGACGGTTATACAGAGAGCTATGAACAGAATTGTTTGAACATACCTCAAATGCTTTCTTCAAAGCCATATTCATTAATTCCTCTTCCGTATATACTTTTAGCTCATCAACTCTAAAACGGCATAAGTCAGTGCCTCTAAAGAGGGAAAAACAGATTAGAATTGGAAAAGCACACAAAAAAACACATGAGGAGTACCCACGAGATATCATCATCGCAAAGGTCAAAAGCATCTTGATGCAATTCTGCCTCTAGATTCTGCCAAATAAACCAAACAGTACACTTTTAGCGTAAGCGAAAGGGCAGAAACAAGAACCTGTCGCACTATTTTTGGCAATAAAAACATAAAGGATTAATGGAAGATTCATACCTGAAGTTCACAGACGATAGAATTCTCAAACTCAGCAACCCTAGTACAGGGACCAACAAGATTTGGAACATATATGGGCCCACCCCTTGCAATTGAGAGCTCACATTCTTCTGCCACTGGAGCTGCGGATTCTACAATTTCCATAGCTACTTGAATTGAAATTAACACTCTTCCTCTATCACTGGCTTTATTACTGGCTCTCTCTGGTTCAGTATCAGAGGCTATATCACACACAATCCCTTCTCTCAAACTCCTCCCTTTCTCGCCTTCTCAGTTCCTCTGTCAGCACTCTTTCTGTTTTTCCATTTCCCTCTCACCCTTTTCTCTCCGCTTTCTCCATCTGTAGTCCTTTGCCTTGCACCAAAAGGGAATGGGATTAGGTATTTTGGTAGAAACGCAGTATGTAGGGCTGGAAACTGGCTCAGTTAGGCCTGTCTTGTAATAGTTTGGCATGTGGCCTAGGTTTTTCTTTCTGATCTAAACCTGACCTGTATAAAGATCTAGTTTGGCCTAAATCTTCTTAAAAAAGCCTGGATTTTTAAAAACCTTATAAACAAGCTAACAAGATATAGGCCTCACGAAAAACAGGCCACCTATATTTAGATGCATTTATGTAATTTTGGCTTGTTTTCGGCTTATTTTTCTTGAGGCCACAGTTTATAAGGTTTTCAAAAATTTAGGCTTTTTTAACAAGCTTTAGGCTAGGTTAGGCTTAGGCTAGAAAAAAGGCTTATAACAGATCACATGCCAGACTCAATCCAACCTAAGGGTGAAGCCAAACCTGGCCTAGCCCATTTTTACTTGCTAAAACCTAATTAATCAACTAGATTATACAAAATAGAATAACAGAACATCATCGATTAATTAAAAAGTACAATTTGCTTCATGGAAATAATCCTAAGAAACAAGAAGATTTAGTAATAATATGACTGGAGCATGCTGAGAGTTACAAGAGGAGATAGAACATGAAAACATGTTTGGCAAGGGAGTATTTTCACAAACCTTTATGTTGTTGAAAATTAAAGGAAAGAATACAAGAACCAGATATAATTATAAAATCTCAGATTTGGTTTTACGGCTTCAGTATCAATACCAGCGGATGCCTCCAAACCTAGCCAGTGCCAACTAATGTTATCTGTGCTTCTAGTTGCTAAGAATTGAAACTTTATTTTGCTGTTAAAAAAAAAAGAGAGGTAAGAATTGTTTATTATTCACTTTCTAGTGGGTTTTCTACTGTATACTAGAAGCTATGAACAAAAGATTAAGGAAGTGAAATAATCATAGTTGCCACAAAATAAAAGGGAGAGCATTAACCTAAAACATACCTGTGCTAGCTAGTGAGTAAGAGAACGAGACAGACTGAAGGCGGGGAAGATAGTGAGCCACGAGTGACGAGATGAGGGGAGAGACTAGACATTGAGAGACCCGAGAAGACTAATACGGTGATAGAGTCAAGGGGGAGAGACTGAGAGAGTGGCCGGCAGAATGAATGAGAGTGGAGACAAAGTGATAATGCGGGAGATTGAGAGCGACTAGGTAAGAAGCAAGCTAGATCTAGTGGGAGAGTGTAGAGGAAAACGAGTGGGGAGAGTGGAGAGGAAAACCACGTGTTTTCCTCTCCACTCTCCCGCTAGATCTATAAACTTTTGTTTCTTCTTTAAACCTACGTTCCTAAATGTACCCAGCTTGAATATATCAAATGGCTAACAACAGAAAACTGGCATTCTGATTAGCGTATTAAAGAATCTAGCTTCTAATGATAGCTCAAGTGCTGACAACTTGAATTATAAACTTCCACATGTGAATAGAGTGATAAATACGTAACATAGCAGAATTTAGAATATCTACCTTTAAGTTATTAAGAACCAAGCATTGGATAATGTGTGGGTGCTAACCAATAATAATAAATACATAAACATAGTCGGTATACGTCATTTAATTTTCATATCCGCTTTGGCCTTCCCTTAAAAGGTGATATGGAGAAAACGTAGAGTGCTAAAGTGACATGAAAAGAACTAAGGACAAGAGCATGCTAGACCACCTAAATGCCCATGGTTCAAGATGTATGAAAGGAAAAGTGGAACACTTCACAAGTGGCACTATCATTTGCAATATCAAGGAAGTGAAAACATTCTTCATATTATGAGGAAGTGAACACTTAAAAAGTAAATATTGGTTGATAATCTTACGGACCATGTTGTAACACAAAATTTTGAGCTTCAAACTATGCCAAATTAAATGAGCAAGTCTAAACCAGAAAAACATTTTATTAGAGATTCCTGAGATTAATTATAAACTCATCGACTAACATTTTAAAAATAGCTAAAGTACACCATTTCTCTTATAACCCCTTAGGCTTGCTCCTCCCATTAATCTCCAAATTTGCTCTTCATAGACATGGTTCGTAAACAGCGCATACCAATCCCAAATGAGTAAATCTCAGCGTAGGTGAAAGATTCAAGCAATTTTGATTAAATTAATTGTTTTTCTATAGCAACTGAATATGCCTTGTAGGTTTAACAGTTCAGTCTCAGACAAATGCCAAATACTGCCAGATGAGGAATAAAAATCTCTAATTGACAAATAAAACGATTCATAACCAAATTTTAAAATTTATAAAAATGCAGGATAATTGAAGTTGGAAGCTGAAACTATGGAAAAAGAAATTTGACAAAGGGCACACTTCATGAACAATTCTCTTATAAAACCCAACTTTCAAAAAAGGCTCGCCTCTTACCTACATCTTCCAGCTCCAAATACCCCATTGATACGTTCACTGTGCTGTCAAGAAGAGAATAAAATTATATATAAAGGCAATGAATATACTTAATTGAAGGCAACTAAAAATGAAGCACAGATACTATCGCTCACTATGTAAGGTACAATAGATAGAATATCTAACTCGTATGTGGATTTGGTAAGCCTCTACAAATAGAGGTTATTGTGCCAACTTGAGTAAAAACTGGAGCATTCACCAACATAATTCACATCTCGGTGGAAAACAGAGAATAGAATAAAGAGATCAGAAAACATAAAGTCCAATTCAAAAGAATGGGATTTTAATGAGGAATCTACATGTGAACCAACAAAAAATGAATTGGCCCTGTTAAGGTCATGCAATTGCAGATGAATCTATAGACTACAACAACTTCACAATTGCAAAATCCCACACAAAGCCTTAAAGTGGTGAGGATTGAAACTGAGAGAGACGAGTGGGAGAGGACTGTCAAGAGTGAGAGAGACATACCTATAGTTGCGAGAGGGAGATCGTCGGACTGTCGGCTAAGAGGTCAGGATTGAAAGGTGATGACTGTCGGGCTGTCAACAGTTGGAGACGAGCAGCAGATCGGGCGGAGAGGGAAAGTGTAGTCGAAGGAGAAAGCCAGCTGGGATCGGAGTTGTTGCTTGCTGGCCCTGCAACTGAGATCGGAGGAGAGAGTGTCGGAGACGAGAGGGAGATTTTCATCAGTCAAGAATATGACATTGAAATTTGATAACTGAACTAAACTAAGATCGAAGGAGAGAGTGTCAGAGAGGAAAGCCGAGAGGGAGATTAGACAAGAGAGAACGGGCGCTTGGCTTGGGTAGTGTTGTGTTTGGGAATGGGATTTAAGGTTAGTATCTTGATGATGATGATGATGATGAGTAACTGAAGCAGTACAATTCATGGCGCACACACGCCACACGTTTATTTTATTTTATATCTTAACAGGCTCAAGCCAGCCTGACATAAGCCTAGCCTTTTTATAGAAACAAGCCTCAAAATAGGTTTGAGTTTGGCATTTTTTAGTCTGATAGGTCAGGTCTGACCAGGTTGTAAATAAGCTAGGTAGTAGGCCCTTGACATGCCTCTTAGCCTATTTCTACCCCTATGGTAGGCCTAACAAGCCTGTCAATAGGCCTCGATATGGCCTTTTAACATAAACAAGCTTCTAATATGGCTTGACCTTTTAGTCTGACCAAGCTAGAAACAGGCCAGGCCACCTGGCCTCTTTCTACCCTTAGATATGGGTCAATCGTGAAGGATTTGTGATTTTTTGTGAAACTTTTTGCATAATTATTTTTAATTTTTTAAATGCCTAACAACCTCCCAGACAAGCTTAATAAGTTTTTTGTTAGCCAAAACTTAGCTGCGTAAGGGAAACATTCCTCTTAAAAGGCATCACCTTGTTCTTAACATTGAATAAAAAATTAGATCTGGTTGAACTGATGATCAGTTAATAATCCGATCTGATTCAGCCATGGCCTGTGAATTGGTAAAATCGGTGGGTTAACTTGTTGGACCGGTTATGTGATACCTCATTTCCTATTGCCTTAGATGAGTGTAAAAGAGTAGCAAAATCATTTGTGAAACCAGGATCAGGTCTTGGATTAAGTAACTTCTAAAAACGTTCTCAAATTCTAAACATATCTCAGGATTTAAACCTAGGATTGGAAATGAGATTTTGAGAGTAATAAAATTTTCTCAAACCATTTTCACAAATATTCACTATCTTATTAAGTCTCACCGTGCTTTTCTTTTTGTTTTATTAGAGTTTGTGAGTGATTCTCTGCTTAGTTCTCATTTTCCATACCTTAATTATGTTTCATTAGCGGTCAGAAGCGTAATATAACTAAACAATTCTTTTATTGGTCTACTCATTGTAACATGCTAGAGTTACAAGACATTTACAGTATATACATATCCAAAATATATATACACATATTTAAAATATCCAAAATATACCTAATGGACAACCAGCAAAACCATAATCTTCAGCGTTTAATCCTCTAGTCGTCTGCATTTACCTTCTTCTTGCCCCTTGAGTTTTCTCCCTATAAAGAAGGTGGTTTATGGAAAAAGAGTGAGATTCAAAAGAATCTCAGTAGTAACATAATATCAATCATACAGATATAACATCATAAGCATGCTACTCAGTCATTATACAACAGAATCATCACAACAACATTCAGTGCAATTCATATATATATCATCATAGTGCTAGGAATACAATAGGCCTCGAGGGATACCTGTGTAAAATAAGTCCCAGGCACCCGCTCGTGCATCACTAACATATATTGGCCTGAGTGTCCATCCGCGTAGATAAGCCTCGGGTGATCACCCCGTATAATCAGAATGTGCTAGACAATTTGTGATGATTTCAAACAACATACAATGCATATTATAAACATATGAAAGACAAGTTACTACCTGGTTGGTTTCTTTTTCCAATTTCCTCCTGTTTGTCGCAGCTTGGCAATGTCTTAAGCTTCGAACAACTGTTAGGTCCTATAATTAGAATTTACAGAAAATGAGTCATTACTCTATCCAATCTTTTGATATAATATAAACTAAACTATTCTTGGTTTAGCTTGTTGGTTGTCATTTGAGCCACTTGGGTAGCCCTTGGAAATCCTAATGAAGGCTTATGGGGTTGGAAAATACCACTCCAATTAACACCTCTTAGAAAATATGAAATATTGAAAATTTTGGGTCTTGGCTGTGGTAAAAAAATGCCTGACCGCGGCTAAGACAAGTCAGTAACTTTTTGGTCGCGATCAAGAATTCTCTGTTTCTTGATTGAATTTCCAAAAATCATAACTAAATCTAGAAAAATCCAAATAAGGTGCTTCTAAGTTCTACAAAACCCTATTTAAGTATTAATTTTAGGAAACAATATAGCCATAGGCTTAAGGAACTCAAATAAATACAGTATTCCATTCTATTAGACCTTACTCTAGAAATTTCCAGTTTTTAATACCCTAACTTTAAAAGCTCATATCTCCCAAAGTACTTATCCAAAATTTGCAAACTACCTATCAAATTAAAGATTTATGTCTCTACTTTAATTCTGGAAAGTTTTAAAACTTTTAGACAAGTTTTGACCCTTGAAACACCATGCACAACAATACCATTCCAGACAGGCAGATTTAACAACATGTTCATGAACACTTCTTAAATTTCCAAATTAATATAGAAGCATCCAAAAATCATGAACACTAACATGCCTACACAATTTTGCCTTCTAAAGCCAATGAAAGCATGAAATTTTTTAAATTACCACTCCTCTTCCATGACACACACAGAATAGAAAATCAGAGTTCTCGTGAAGAGTTTGTCGATTTCTTGCTTTCTCTTGCTTAATCACTTTCTTTCTACTTCTAATCAAATGATTAGCTATTTACACACTTATTAGACATGATTAGAAGTGATTTGAATAGCAGGACCCCCTTAGGATTCCATCATCCAATCTTCACTTAACAACCAAATCCAAGCCAAGAACAACAGCAACAAAGGCAAGACAAGTACGTTTGGAGGTTTACCTCTTAATTTCTCCTCCTTCTCTCTCTAAAAATGTCTCTGGTCTCTCTCTCTATACTCTTGATTGAGCTTGCTAATCATGATTTTTAAGGAGGAGAAGAGATTAGTATATGTTCCTATATGATTTGGAAGCATAAACTCTAAGTATACATGCTCCTTACCTTTAAGCTTGGAAGAACCCTCGCTTTTGGTGTGGCACTTGCTCTTCACGACCAGCTCTCTTTCTTTCTCTTTTCTGATCAGCTTGCATGGGAATGAATGGAGAAAGAATGAAGAAATGGAAGACTTAATGAATTTGCTAAGTTATTTTACACATAGCTTCATCTCATTGGTCCAAATTTCTAATTTTTGTGTAATTTCTCAATTTGCTTCATTTTCCCTTTTTCTTCTCTTATCCACCAAAATTCATGAAAAATGAGAATAGGAATATGTTAATCTTAATTTATCCCAATGCCATATTGCAATTTGTTGACCTAAGTCTTTGACTTTTGACTATTTGACTTTTTTTGATAATAATTCACCAAAATAGGTTTATTAATTATCAAGCAGCCATTTTCCTCTTTTTAATTCCCATTTAGCTAAAATTATTGGGAATATTAGGAAAAAATAAAGTAATTATTTCTCACTTTATAGCAAAATTACCGTTTTGCCCCTATATTTTATGATTAACCAAAATAAATAATTTCTTACTCATTCTTTTGGTTTAGCCTAATTTTTAACACTTTAAAAAAACCATTATTTGCGTCATTTCATGATCAAATTTTGGTTACAATATTAGGCCTTTAAATGGACATTCATTGCTTCTTTGTATCATTACTTGGTCGAATTATGTGTAACTGGAAATTATGATTTTTCTGTAAATTTATGCTTACCACAATTCACCATTTTATTCCACAAAATATCACAAATATACATATGAGAAATATTGGTGAAAAGTGGGGTATTACAAGTTACAATTTTTTTAATTTTTGTTACAGAACATTTTTTTATTCCTTTAAATAATATTTCACGCTATTTTTGAAGGAAAAATGAAATATTGAAGACCAAGATGAAGAGAAAAGTAGGTAAAATAAAGAAGAAGATGATAAAAAATTATTTAACATGATATAATAATTATAGGAAATAAGATATCATTGCATAAGTATAGACATTATAACTAATACTAATAGATTCTAAACATTTTTTTTCTAAAGATCTTCATTTTTATCTATAGAAGTTTAAAAATATATTAGTATATATATTGTCACTAATAAATTAAAATATTTTAATATAGCCGGTTCGACCATTGGTTAGACCCCGGTTGACCCATTGGCCCTTGAACATATGTCATGATCAGTTCATTGTCCGATCCAGTTTTTTGTTTCTTGATTCCTAATTCTATACATAACAGGCCAGTCTAAATATAAGCCAAGTTGTCTGGTCTATTTCCACCTCTCGAGTCCTCTATAATCTTCTTAGATGACTCATTTACCTCTAGTCCAACCTCCTTGATGTGCATTATAATTATTCATTTTACTTTGCTTTTTGAAGTATAAAAACAATAATTAATTTTACTTATTTAATGTAAAATGAACCCAGAATAGTTTGTAACACAATTTAAAACAAATTTGCGATGGTGGACTCAATCACTAAGGGTTTGTTTTGTGATACCTTATTTCTCAACACTACGGTAGAGTACTAATTAGCTAATACTCACCGAATATCAAACATCAGAGTTATAAAATTGCTAGAACTCTATACAATACCTTTGTCGGATATTCGCATACATGCATAATTTCATTAGATTTACTTTACAACATATACACTATCCACTTCACTTCATACACTTCATATACAACTCAAAATACTCATAAGGTCTTAAAATACATAACAGGGATTTGACAACCTAAAATAAACTCTTTAGTCGCTCGGCCTCGATTCTTCATCATTTACCTTCTCTTTGCCCCGCGAGCTCCCTCCCTGTACTGGAGATTTGTTTTTGGAAAAAAGGGTGAGATTCACAGGAATCTCAGTAGTAACTCATACAACATACAAGATAACACATACATGGCATGCTTATCACACAATCATCAATCTAATCATCATAACATCATTTAATGCAATTAATGCAAATCATATACCATGCTAGCGCTAGACAAAGACTTGGCCCCAAGGGTTACCCACGCAAAGATAGGCCTGGGGTACCGCTCGTGCAAACAACCACTATCGCCTGAGTGTCAACTCGTGCAAAGATAGGCCCCGGGTGATCACCCCGCATAATCTACACATGTTTATCATTTATGCTATTATTATACAATTCATGATGCATGCTATGTTATATGAAGACGGTTACTACCTGGTTGCTTTTCTATGCAACTTTCCCACTTGATACAAGTTCGGACAACTAGTGAGGCCAGACCGGTTTTCAAGTCCTGAAATCACCAACCATCACAAATGATTTATTACTCATCCATATACCTTTCCAAACTCCTACATTTGGTAAGTTTAGCTCAATAGTGCCAAATTACCAAAATACCCCTTAGGTCCTTATTATCAGCATTCTTCTCAAAATTGTGATTTAGGCCATTCCTACACATTTTTCCGTGTAGAATCCATTTCTAACCTCAAATTGGCCAAAACCAAACCCAAATGATGAAAATACCCTTGACAACCCTCAACTAAGGCTTATAAGGGACAATTTGGCCATTTCACTTTCCGTGGCTTTTCTCACTTCGGGGTCAACATAGACCCTACACAATTTGGTCTCACTAAACCCAATGGAAACATCATAATTATCAAATTCCCATCCATTTTCCACGTCCAACATAGGGAAGGGAAAATAAATTCCCAGAAAAGTTTTGTCAGATTCTCATTTTCTTTAGCCTAATTACCTCCTTTCTACTTATAACCAATATATTAACTAGTTAGACATTCATTGGACTTGATTTGGAGACACTTATATCTTAAGGTCTCTTGAGTTTTCTTGGATTATCTTGCCCCAAATGAATCATAATCAAACCCAAAACAACTCTACTAAACTTAATCAAGCAAGAGGAACAAGTTTTGGAAGTTACCTCTTGATTTCTTAGACTTTCTCTCTTCTACACATTTTCTTTCTCTCTCCTTCCTGTGCTTGATTCATATGCTCATCAAGCAAACCAATAGTAGAGAGATGAGGAGGCGAGGCTATGGAGAGATTAGGAACCTTAGATCACAAGGTACAAGTCTCATACCTCAAGATTGGATGATCCCTAGCTCCCTTCTCTCTTCCGTTCGCCATGTTCTCAGCTCTCACTCTCACGTTCTTTAGGTCTATTTCGTGCAAGAGAATGGATCTGATGGAATGAAGATTGATAATATATTAAGAGGTTTAATTAATTACACATGTGTCACTACACAATTGGTCAAAAAATGACATTTTCTCTAATTAATCTTATTTCCCCTTCTTTCTTCCTATTTCAATCAATAATTTGCATGAGAATAAGAGGGAAATATTGATTCTCCAATTATCTCATTGTGCCATCACGTAACTTGTTGACCAATTAATTGACTATTTGACTATTCTTCATAATACTTCACCAAAATTAGCTTATTAATGGTCAAGTAGTCATTTTACTCTTTTTAATTCCCATTTAACTCATATTATTGGGAATATGAGGAAAAATAATTATTTTTCCACTTTTTGGAAAAATTACCGTTTTACCCCTGCATTTTATGATTTACCGAAATAAATCATTTTCTGCCCATTTCTTCGGCTTAATCCCATTTTAACACTTAAATGAGGCCATTATCCATGTTACTTAATTTCTCAAATTTTGGTCACCATAACAGGCCTTTATTGGTACATTTATTGCCTTCTTATATCCTTATTCGGCCAATTTATGAATAACCGGCGATTGGCATATTTTCTATAAATTCACATAAATATAAACGCCACATTTCACCATTTCATTCCTCTAAATATATACATAAAGGGTATTGGTGAAAATGGGGTATTACATGTTTGGTATGAGGAGAAGGAAAGTGGGCAGAGGAAAATTTTTTATGAGTTAGATATAAAAAAAATGAGAGAAGTAGGGAAAGTTTTTAATTAATTTTTTTTACTCTTTTATCTTACATATTCTACCCCAATTTTCCAATTTTTTTTCAATCCAACTCATAAAATTTTTTCCTCCCTTCCCCTCTCCTCCAAATTACTCATACCAAACAAATCCTAAGTGCTTATTTTGAATAACTTTTGAAACTTTCAAAACTGTTTATTCACGTAAATCGAAATAAAAATTATTTTATATACTTACTTTATATATCATGAATTACAATTGAAAGGCTGCTTTTAAATAATTCAATCGCTATTCCAAACAAATAGTAGCATCAATCACTCGGCATTTGAACCTATAATTGATGCCAAGTTAAAGAATTTATTATGAAAAAATTGATTACAAAAAAATTAAAATTGCATTCCATTCAAATGAAAGTATCAAGTTATTTCTATTGCTCATTTAATATTCTTCCCCACTTTATGGATTAGCTCTCAAACATTACTAGAGTCATGAATAACCTTTTTTAATATAATTTTTTATTTAAAATATTCAACATCCACTTGAAATAACAATTATTAGCTAATAATTTATGAGTTGGATTGAAAAAAATTGGAAAACTGAGGTAGAATATGTAAGATAAAAGAGTAAAAAAACTTAATTAAAAACTTTCCCCACTTCTCTTATTTTTTTATATCTAATTCATAAAAATTTTCCCTTTGCTCACTTTCCCTCCCCTTATACCAAACAAATCCTTAGTGATGGAGTCCACCCTTACAAATTTGTTTTAAATTGTGTTACAAACTATTATGGGTTCATTTTTCATTGAATAAGTAAAATGAATTATTGTTTTTATATTCTGGAAAGCAAAGTAAAATGAATATTTATAATGCACATCAAGGAGGTTGGACTAGAGGTAAATGAGTGATCCAAGAAGATTATAGAGGACTCGAGAGGAGGAAATAGACTAAACGACTTGGCCTATATTTAGATTGGCCTGTTTTGTATATAATTAGGAATCAAGGAACAAAAAAATAGACTAGGTAATGAACCAGTCACAACATAGGTTCAAGGGTCAATGGGTCAACCGGGGTCTAATCAGTGATCGGACCCGCCATATTAAAATATTATAATTTATTAGTGATAATATATATATATATATATATATATATATATATATATATATATATATATTAAACTTCTATAGATAAAAATGAATATTTTTAGAAACAGTAGCATCAATCACTTGACATTTGAACCTATAATTGATGCCAAGTTAAAGAATTTATTATGAAAAAATTGATTACAAAATCAAAAATTTTGTAAGAAATTTTAAAATTGCATTCCATTTAAATGAAATTCTCAAGGTATTTCTATTGTTCATTTAATATTCTTCCCCATTTTATGGATTAGCTCTCAAACATTAATGGAGTCATGAATAACCTTTCTTAATATAATTTTTTATTTCTAATATTCAACATCCACTTGAAATAACAATTGTTAGCTAATAATTTATTTATCTTTTTTTATATTATATCAATATTATTTGTATAATGGATAAATTTTTTCCAAAAAATTAACCACTCTAATTAAATATACTATTTTTATTAACCTCATAAAGTAGGAATGGAGGAGACACGTCCGTTCTTCCAGTCCTTTGATGCTTGCTTATTTGTATAGAGGTAAGACTTAACACGGTTGGCAAAGGTCTCTTAAGACATCTACCAAGAAGTGATGAAAGAAAGAAAATTTGGAAGAGAGGGAATCAGAGTTTTCTATGAATTCAGTGTATTATTGATTCGTTGTGGATGTCATTGTGCTAGTCGTGGTGTCTATAAGCTATGAATCCACGACCTTCTATAGAAAATATTGTGGACTTGATACCCACTAGAGTACGTGGACTTAAAACACTCTTAAATCCGAAGTAGAAAATAATGCTCCGCCTTGTAGGACGGCATCTAATTTAATTAAAGTAAAGTGTAATAATGTAGAAAGGAATATGCTTTTCCTGTAGATCGTATTATTGGAAAACTTTAAGTCTAATATGTGTCTGCCATATATTCATCATCGAATATATTTTTGGTGGTGTGATCGTCTTTATCAAAATTAAAGCTTCAAACGGGCCCAATCGTGGTGTATCGACTTAGATGATCATGATCTCATGGGATTTATACGTAATACTGTGGGCACTATTGGTCTAACCTAAAGACAATTACACTGGGGTCGTCAACTGTTCTGTTGCCTAGGATCCTGTATAATCGAGGATTATTGATATACTTGTCGCACTGTGGTTCTGTGAACCCTTCTTTTGTATGTTCAATTAGGGGAGTGACGATGAAGTGATGAAAGCTTTGTCTGTACACTCTATGTTTATAATAAGGAATTTGTGACTGAACTTTGACATAGGGTATACCAAAGCTCTATTGTTTCCTTATTTCTTCATTAAGTTTTCCCCGAATGGTAACTCTTATTGGTCTTCCAATATACAGAGTGCGGCAACCATTCCATAAGCTAGGAATTCTAGATAATCAATCGGATATTCCTCTCCATTTTTAACATGGGTTGGTCTATCCAAATCTATGACTAATTTAAGGAGAGGTCTATACAAACTCTCCATCTGTGTTGACCCAACTAGTAAGTCTTAATTGATTCTGTACCTTCCGTCGGGAGGTGCTCTGTGATGGAGGTCAAGAAGTTGCTTTTGGAGGTCTATCATTTTCTGGATGATGCCACCTGTTCTTCTTTAGTTTTCCCCTTACTCTTCTTGAATTTTTGTAAAAGAAAAAGCAGCATTGTTAGAAATAATTCTAGATAATTTATCTGCTCCTGTATTGTCTTTTCCTTTTATGTGTTCTATTAAGACTGTTACCCCTATACATGTGAGATAATCGAAAAATTTTACCCACCTATTTTTACTTAACTTTTGGGTAGATGTAAATTTATTATAACAATTAATGATTGCTTCACAGTCAATTCTGAGAGTGAATTCCTTCTTTATCAAGGATGAAAATTTAAAATTTATATAAAATGTTTATACATGCCATGATTTCAACATCAATGGTAGAGATTGATGTTTTATACTTACCAAAGGCATACCTAGCTACCTTTTCTGTAGAGGTGAGATCACCTTATAGGGTTTCCACTTAAGGATTCCTTCCCATCCTTCAAGGGATTCGTCCGCTTCAATAATATTGTAACTATCTTCAGGAGGAAGTTCTACATCAAGAAGATTTTTAATAACTTGTTTCAATTCTGACACTTTCTTCTAATTCAATTTATTGAATCCTCTTTATTGTATTCTTAGGAGGAAATATTTGAGCTTGGTAATCTATAATATGTTTTTGGATAGTTAGTAATAACTTTTATTCAAGGACTTACCATCCCTTCCCACAGCGCTGGGTGTTCTTTTGGGCCAAGGTCCTTCTCATCTGAATGCTTAACGAGTAATTCTGCCCGATTCATGTTCATAGTTCAAGTATGTATGATGGCAATAATATACATGAAGTAGGATACATAGAATATGAGAGAGAAGTTACTATCTTAGCCTTTCCAATATTTCAAGATGTGTTCCTAGTTCATTGGTCATCCCGGGTAGATATCTAATCCTATATGTGAGAATTCATGAATGGACGGGTTATTACTTAGCCCAATACTTTTGTAAATAATTCTCTTATGTTGGTTATCATTAGGGTTATTATGGTCATTTTACCATGTCAACCAATATGTTAAAGTAGTCAAATTATCCTAAGGGACTAATTTCTACCCTTGGTGTTCAAATAAATTACAATATGACATTACATTTTGTAATTTATGCACAACCAATAATGTTGACAAAATTTGTCAACTAAATTTAAAAATTCATATATCTTTGCACAAATGTCCAATTATAGTGTTTCTAAAGCCTATGTGACCCTTATTAAGTCTAGTTTTAGGAAAAAAAAATACTTCCCTTAACTAATTAGATGCACAAAAATCCAAAATTTCTAGTTATTGAACACTATTACAGAATTTTCCAGTTTTACATGACTAAACTTTAAAAATATAGAACTCCCATCATACATATCCAATTAATTATTATGACCTATCAAATTAAAGATTAATATATCTAATTTTAGATTGGAAAGTTTCACGTTTATTGGATATTATTTGCCTATTCAAAAACATCACCCAACCAGATTGCCATGTAGGAACTTCTCACTGGCAGAATTTGCAATGTTACAAATTAGCTTTCCATGATCTAAAATTTATAACTAGGGACTATTCCCACACAATTTTTTGTATAGAGCACAATGGTAACATTAAAATGACCAAATTCCAACTCCTTTAATCATATGTTTAATCACTTAAACACTTTTCCCCCATGATTATTAGAAAATTGATTAGCATAACCCCTTAGGGTTTCATATTTCCAAAATTACAAACCATGCTAAAACAACCCCAACAACAACCAAGAATCATCAAGAATCAATAAAAGAAGCTAGGTTCTTGAGTTTACCTTAGATTTTTTGGCTTTCTCTCTCTAAAATGTCACTGTTCACTCCCGTATCTCTCTTGATTTAGCTTGCTAACAATGATTTTTAAGAAGATGAATAGGTTAGGAGAGGTTATAGAGATATTAAGAGGCATAAACTTCAAGATTACAAGCCTTTATCTTAAGTTCTTGTCTCTTGAAGCTCTAGAACCTTTGTGTTCTTCAAGTGTTTTTGAAACTCTTCACACTCTTCTCTCTCTCTCTTTTTTGTGGTGTTTGACCGAAATAATGAAGAAGCTAAAAGAATGATTTAGCTTCTTGAAATATCTACTTACTTTATGTCATATGCTTGGCCCTTATTTCTTTTTTTTTCTTAGAATTAATTATAGCCAAGTATTCTATCTTCTTTCTGGCTGTCGTTATTCCATCGTAAAAAATGAAGAAGGAAGGGATATAACTCTTCTTGCTTTATGGCATATTTTTGTTTAATAGAAAATTAACATGTGTATCCTTTACTTGGTTAAGAATTTCCCCCCTTCTTGAATAAATAAATGCTAAGTGTATTAGTTCCCTTTCTTCACTCTATTTTGACGTCAAAAAGGGGCTGTTGAATGAAGTCAACAAGACCTTTTGATTTAGCTTCATATTATCACTCAATGGCCATTTAACTCTTGCCTACAATTTTTGACTTTTCAAACTTCAATTTGCTTGGTTTATATTGCTTTATCTTGTAGCATATTTATCACTTAATGATCATTTCCTTCTTGTTCACTCATTTTGTATGTCCCACAAATAATAATAGGGGAAAATATTGGCTTTTTGGTTTTATTTAGCTAAACGACCATTTTACCCATACAATTTTGCCCATTTTCGCACTAGCTGAAATCTGGGCAGAATTTTTACCAAAATTTGAAAATTTATATCTAATTATATAGATATCCAATTGGGGTGATTCTAAAAGATATGTGACTCTTATTAAGAAAAAATATAACGTTTAGCCAATTGTAAGCTCACACTTCCAAGAATTATTATTTTTGGACTCTGCCACTGAAAATCGCCTATTTTTTTGGGCTAACTTCAAAAATACATAACTCCTTGTGTACAACTCCAATTAACTTATATGACGTCTCAAATTAAATTTTGATAAGTCTAATTTCATTCTAGAAAGTTTTAGAATTTTCAAACATCATTTGCTCATTAAAAAGTGTTACACAATCACAGCTGCCACACAGGGAAATTCATTGGTAACGACACTACTTTGTGTTATAACATAATTATATGTTGTGTGACCTCTAATTTCTTTGTTTTACCACTCCCTGTACTTTTTAATATCCCCAAGGGTATAAAGGAATTTTAGGGAATACCCTTATATTTTACTAGGACACTTGCTAAACCAAGGTTTAACAATCTACTTGATTCTGGCTTACTCTCAAGCCTTTAGTTCCAAAATTTGAAATGTTACAACCTCTCAGTATCATGTACCATACATGATGCTATCCCTTAAGGATCCACTACTCTATGGAGAAGTTGGTTCACTGATGGGGGTGATCTCTCTCGCTGTTTTCATCTTCCGTGCATGATTCCTGTTACCATGGAAACCCCTTAACATTTTGATATTAGCAAATAATGAATGATAGTTTAGAAGGCATACAAAAATAGTAGAAACTTATTGATAT